>JAHNEJ010002178.1:0-170830 GCA_022559845.1 Amorphophallus konjac | reverse complement strand
AATGCAGGAATGAAACCAATGGTGAAATCCTGAAGGAAGGAGATTCTGCAGACAAATCCGAGGATGAAGAAGAACACAAAGAGCTTAATGAAGAGGAGCCTATAGTTCAGGGGGAGGTAAATCAAGTTCATGATACTCCAATTGCAAATATTAGATATCTCAAGGATCATCCTGTAGATAATGTTATTGGAAATCTGCATGACCCCCTTAGGACTAGAGGCCACTTAAGACTTCAACATGAACTGAATGCGTATGCTTTTGTATCAAACATAGAACCCAAGTCCATTGACTGTGCTCTCCAAGATGTGCATTGGATTAATGCCATGCATGAGGAGCTCAATCAGTTTGACAGGAATAAGGTGTGGCATTTGGTTCCACCTCCTGGTCATGAAACAGTCATAGGGACTAAATGGGTATTTAGGAACAAAACTGATGAAGCGGGGAATGTTATTAAAAATAAAGCCAGACTTGTAGCTCAAGGGTACAATCAGGAATTTGGAATAGACTTTGAAGAGTCTTTTGCCCCTGTAGCTAGGTTAGAAGCAATAAGAATTTTATTGGCTTATGCATGTTCCCAAGGAATAAACCTTCAGCAGATGGATGTGAAATCTACTTTTCTAAATGGGGAAATTAATGAGGATGTCTATGTGAGACAGCCTCCTGGATTTGAATGTTTAGATTTCTGTAATCATGTTTACAAGCTCAATAAAGCTCTCTATGGGTTAAAGTAAGCTCCTAGAGCTTGGTATGACAGGTTGAGCAAATTTCTCACCGACAAGAACTTTACAAGAGGTATAGTGGATCAAACATTGTTTACCAAGGTAAGCCATCCAGATATTCTTATCATTCATATTTATGTGGATGACATTGTGTTTGGGTCAACTAACCCCAAATTGTGTGAGGAATTCTCTCAAATAATGACTGATGATTTTGAAATGAGCTCAATGGGTGAGCTCAAACTATTTCTTGGACTGCAGGTTACACAAATAGAAGATGGCATCTTCATCTCTCAGTCCAAGTATGTAAAGAAGTTATTGAAGAAGTACAAAATGGACAACCTCAAGGAAATAGCTACTCCAATGGGTACATCAACCAGTTTGGATGAAGACTCTAAAGGTAAACCTGTGGACCAAAGGCTATACAGAGGTATGATCGGATCTCTTCTCTATCTTACAGCATCTAGGCCTGATATACAATTTGCTGTGTGTTTATGCTCTAGATTTCAGGCCAGTCCTAAAGAAAATCACTTTAAGGCTGTGAAAAGAATTTTGAGGTATTTACTAGGCACCCAAGAACTAGGTCTCTGGTATCCTGCTAAGTGTGAGTTAGAGCTTCTAGCCTACACTGATGCAGATTATGCTGGGTGTCGAGTAGATAGAAAAAGCACTAGTGGCTACTGTCAATTCCTTGGTGGTTGTCTAGTGTCTTGGGCATCTAAGAAGCAACACACTGTAGCATTATCCACAGCTGAAGCTGAGTATGTTGCAGCATGTAATTGTGCAGCCCAGGTACTTTGGATTAAGCACCAACTGGCTGATTATCAGATAAATCTGGGATGCATTCCACTTTTATGTGATAATACTAGTGCTATATGCCTTGCTAAAAATCCTGTTCACCATTCTAGGACTAAGCATATAGAGATAAAACATCATTTTCTTAGAGATGCTGTAAATAAAAAGAAGATTGAAATGAACTTCATAGAAACTGAAAAATAAATTGCTGATATTTTTACTAAGCCTCTTGGGAATGAAAATTTTAAGTTTCTTAGAAGAGAACTTGGCTTATGTAAATTTCAGCATGATGAATGATTGTTTAATTGCTGTGAATAATATCTCTAATGTGGACTTTTTTTTGATTGCTTGGATAAATCATGTGGATGTGAATGTGGATGTAGAACTGTCCTGCATTGCATATATTCAAGGGGAGCTTGTTGTGTCTTTGCATGTCTTTGCATATCATTCATTCATGACCTATGCATAAGCTCTCTCTCAATTAATTCTTGCCATGCTGCATGCATATAGTCAGGGGGAGTATTGCTAAGAAAATCAGAGTGGTTTCAACTTTCTTGAAGTCATTCAACCTTTAACTCTGAATACTTGTCTCTGACATTATGGCAATCTGTTGGTCAGTTCTGATTTCTAAGCAGTAGAAAATGGACTTCTTCATTTATAAGAATTTGAACTGTTCAAAGACTGATGTAATGGTTTAAATCTTATAATGGTTGGAGTTTAAAGATTACAATCAGTATATAAGTAAGTTAAAAATTGATAAAACTCTCAACCTCTTTCTTATTTCATGTCAGACAAAGTTAATCATATCTGAAATCTGAAAACTCATCTGAAATCATGTCGGAGAGATTAAGTATGTGTATTTTTCTTAATCAAGTCATTCTGAAACATAAAAAGGACAGCTAAGGAAGATACTGAAAAACATTGAGAATCATTGAAAATATATATGTTGGCAGAGCAATGACTGGTAATCACTGAGAAACTGGGTGATCCATCAAAGAAGTGGACAACACTCAATGTCATGAAGTGTATCAGCTATCTCTGTTTAAAATGTTCAAAACAGCAGGCTGGTTTCACTGAGTACCTGGGGGTAACTGGCGTCTGATAAACGTGTACCCTCACACAAAAAGGTGTAATTCAGCTCTGTTGAATTTGATCATAGGCAGAATGGTCCATCTTGTTGAGTATCTAGGGGTATTGGCATCTTATAAATGTATACCCTTAAGCAGAAAGACTTGTGGTACCTGAATGCTCAAAATGATCTCTTATTGATAATGCTGCTCCCTCAAAAGAAAAGTTCATGAGTGTCAATTTATTTAATTTCAATACATGACTTGGGTTCTCTCAATTTTTTTTGAGACTATGAAAGTAAGATATCATGAAACTGAATCTTTCATGCAAATGTGATTCTGATTTATTGTCTTATCATGCACAGTGAACTTATCTATTGGTTGTAGTGCATGAACTCCAAATTTTATCATCTTTAAACCAGAACTCTTTCTGACAGCAGTTTCTAACTTCATATAACTGAAGACTCTATACTTTAGAATGCTTATTCATGAACTACCTGTTCAGAATGCCAGTCAGTTCTTCTCTTGATTCCTCCATTGTATTTAATTTTTTCCCTCCTCTTTGTTGATGGCAAAGGGGAAGAATATTGTCTAGGGGATGTCTAGTGGGAGAATACATATCTGTCTGAATTCTGAAGTCCTTTCTGAATTAATTCCAAGAGAGAGTTTGAGGCAGTGAGTTGCAAGCATTCATAGCATCTGCATGTCAATCTGCATAACACATCATGTCTTTCATCAAACATATATATCTATGACAGGTTGTTGCTACTCTACTTCATATGGGGTTTATGGGGTTGCCATCATCAAAAATGGGGAGATTGTTGTGACCCCTCTATGTTGATGATGTTGACACTTACTTTATTCTTTGACAACACCATTGTTTTGATTGATTGGTAACTGAGTTTGATTTGATGAAATTGCTCCATCAGATTGACTATGTGTTCTTTGCTTTTAATACACTGCTGTCTGCAATTCTTACTGTCATAAGTCCACACACTGCATCTCAATTAAATTGATTAAGTGTGCACAGCCTCAACGCATCATGTTACAGCGTCAACGCATAAGTCACACACTACATCTCAAATTAAATTGATTAAGTGTGCACAGCGTCAACGCATCATGTTACAGCGTCAACGCATAAGTCCACACACTGCATCTCAAATTAAATTGATTAAGTGTGCACAGCGTCAACGCATCATGTTACAGCGTCAACGCATAAGTCCACACACTGCATCTCAATTAAATTGATTATGTGTGCACAGCGTCAACGCATTATGTTACAGCGTCAACGCACCGTTGGCTTTGAACCTCAGAGTCTGTACATCCGAATTGCCCTTGATCTGGTGAAATGTATACACTCATTCACTGTAGTCTTCACACATTAAAGTCCATACATTCTTCAATTACTTTTCACTCAAGGCAAAGTCTATACACTGGGGTATTTTCCCTACGTGTCTTAGGCGAAGTCTGAACATTCGATTCTGAAGCCTGAAGTCTATACAGTCCAGCCTAGTCCTACGATCAAGGTTTTTGCTACACTCAACTCTGTACATTGGCTTCGCTTCATCAAGTTTGTACATTGACTTGCCATCTTCCTTGAAGTCTGTACATCGCTTCATGTCCCCAAAGTCTGCACATCAGTAGTGATCTTTGAAGTCTGTACACTGCTTCCGGAGCTTCAATTCCACACATCGCTCAAAGTCTGAACAGAGTCCAGCGTCTTCGTTAGTGTCTCAGGCAGTAGGGCAAGTCTGTACAGCATTCAATGTCTAGAGCTTCATGAAGTCTGTACATCAGACTGTTACAGCAAGTCTGCACACTGACTTCGAAACCATAGTCTCTACAATGGTCTTCACACTTGAAGTCCATACATTCGGTGTGCAGAGTTGATGTCTATATAGCTCTTTAGTTTGCTCGAGTCCATACATATTGGCTTCAAGACTTTCAAGTCTATACACTGAAGTCTTCACATTCGCTTGCATAACATGAAGTCCATAAGTGGGCAAAGTCTGTACATTGTCCATGCTTCATACTGCGTCAACTCATCCTTCATGCAGTGTCAACTCCTCAAGTATATATAATGCTTTCCTTCGCATGAAGCCTTTAAGTGCATTATGTCTATACAATGCCTCTAGGATTTGAAGTCTATACAACCGTTGCCTCCTTTGTTGAAGTCAACACATTGGTCAAGTCTGTACGTTGCATTCTGGCTTCACAAGTCTATACAACGAAGTATATACACTACAATGTACATACTTATATCTTAAGACTTCTTTCTTGTTGCTGAAGGGACAGGGTCGACGCCTGGAGCTTAAAGCGTCCACGCATCAGTAGACGAAGCTTTCACGATGTCTTCTATTGCGTCAACGCCACATGAAAGCAGCATCGACATAGCAGTTGAAGAAGCATTCATCTTCACAGGCCATTCCACTGCGTCAACGCCACAAGCAAGCAGCGTCGACGCAGCAGCCAAAGAAACGAGGCTAATGGCTACTGGAATGCCTCACTACGTTAACGCCATTGAGTGAAAGCGTCGACGCAGCAAGTCAGATTGATGACTTTGAGCACGTGAACGGAGAACTCTATACATCGGACTGAAGAAGCTAATGAGGGCACGTGATCCCAGGTACCTGGCTCGTGATCCGAAAAGGACAAGGTATCCAGATGAGGACACGTGTACTGTCACTCCATTGCATGCTGCCACGTGGTCCAAATTGCTGGGCGGGAAACGTGGAGAGCACACGCCTGCTGCTGTTGCTGCTATATATACAAGCCTTCTTCCATAGAAGAAAGCTGATCGAAGGAGAAGAAGAAAAAGTCTATACACTCAGCAGCAGTGAGCCTTCGATCCACAGAGAGAAAAGAGAGAAGAAGAAGATACGGAGAAGAAGAAGAAGAAATAGAGAAGAAGGAGAAAAGAGAGAGAGTGAGGTGAGAGAGAGCGGATTGAGAGTGAGAGTGTTGGTATCTCAGTCTCGTGGTTCAAAACCAGTGCTGAGCTTTGCTCTTTAAGAGCTACATTGCTTTTGGGTTTTTATTTTTCGTTTTGATTCTGTCTTTCATTTCCGAATGCTGTTTCTTCAAGCTGTGTGTCAGCGGTCTTGCAGTGGTGGTCTCCACTGGACGGGTTAAGCTGTATTTCCCCAGCCATTGCAGAGGATCAGATCCTCTGGTCGGCAAGCTGTAGTGCCCAGCGAAGCTGTGTATCAGCGGGTTGTTTGGCCAAGCTGTAAAGCCCAGCGGACGCAAGCTGTGCTGCGCAGCAGGAAGCCATACTCGGTTGAGTGTGGGGTGGACGTAGGTCGTTGACCGAACCACCTAAAAATTGTGTGTGCAGTGTGTTTGTGTTTTTGTGTGATCTGTGTGCGATGGGAATTTCTTGCTTAGCTTGTTTGATTGCATCGCTTATGCTCATGTCTAGCTTTCTACCTTTTGCTTAGCACTTTTCATTTAGCTTTATTGATGCTTGCCTAAATTCCGCTCTAGAACCTTAAAATAGTTTTAAATTAGGCAAGTTGATCTATTCACCCCCCTCTTGATCCACACTTAGTGGAGATAGACTGCGTCCATCTAACTCAACAAAATCATCAAACACTAGATCGACGTCCACCTGGCCGAGGATGTCCTCGGTGTAGACACGCCATTCCTGACGTCTCCTGAGAAAATCTCATATTACTATACAACGCCCCGCGACGGCTTACGCATTTCGAATTACTTGAGTACTTCCCTTTCTTAAGTCTTCTTCCACCCTTTTCGGCATCCGGAATCGTCTCATCACGGCATTCGGACAGCATCAACACCAGTCGAACGCATCAGGAGGTTCCGGAACCAAGAAGGATATCTGCCGGGCGCCCGCCGACGCCTGATCTAAGGACCCGGGTGGGTCTTAATGGGGGCGTCCAGGCCCCTGGACGCCCCCATTCTTTTCTCTTATTTTATTCTTTTCTCAGGGCCCAAAACCAAATAAAAAATATAAAAATATTTTAATGGAGGCGTCTAGGCCTCTGGACGCCTCCATAAAAACAAAAAATATATATATGTTTGTAAAATGCCAGTTGGCATAAAATAAAACAAAAAAAATAAATAAAAATATATATTAATGGAGGCGTCCAGGCCCCTGGACGCCTCCATAAAAACAAATAAAAAAATCAAAAATGCCAGCCTTATCATAAAAAGACAAACAAACAATAAAATAATATATTTTTGGAGGCGTCCAGGCCCCTGGACGCCTCCATTAACTCCGTCACGGGCGCCGGCCACCGAACGACGGTTTGTCGTGTGTGAAAAAATCCAAAATATAGAGACGTCTAGTCAGCTGGATGCGTCCATTTCTGAATCACGAGACGCCGCTCACAAAACCACGCGTTGTGCCAAACCGCGTGCGGCCGTCGTCGACTTTCGGTGGACCTGTTTGAGGCGTCCGGGACCCTGGACGCCTCCACAAAAGTATTCCAAAAAAATATATAAAAATATAATAAAATATTATTTCGGCCCTGATGGAGGTGTCCAGGGTCCTGGACGCCTCCACCCTCCGGAGCTCTATAAATAGAGGCCCACCCCCTCAGTTCTAGAGGAGCTTCTAAGTGATCCGATAGGCTGCCGAAGCCCAGAGGCTACGGAGTCATTTTCTAACCCGTGGGTTCTTTTGTAGGTGGAGGTTCTGCCAGCTTCTCGGGTGCTCACGCTCGCGAGAGGAAGGTCGTCTTCATCCACCGCGCTTCCACGTCGTCCCCACGCTGCCGGAGCTCCGTCGGATTTCGCCCTCGGCTCATCCAATAAGCCTTTTCTTCCCCTTTTTCTCCATAGTTCTTTACTTGCATCATATTGCATCCTCTATCCCCCTTCACAAGGGCGCCTCTTCTCTTATACTTCTTGCATCCATCATCTCATTTTCCTCCTACTCGAGTCCGAGAGGGGTTTAAAAGATAACACCAACCAGGTGTGTGTCTTGCCATCATTTCGTTATTTTTATTGCAAGGATTTGAATACTACACCTCCATCTTTCTAATCCACTTGTCATTTATTTGTCGTTGTTTTGCAAGGGTACCCGAGGAAAGCCCTCTCCGTCGGCCGGCCGGAAGGAGAGGAAGAAGCAACCCGCCATCTCCCGCTCTTGAGGTAGGCCCGATCACTTTCTTATTTTGGGGTCTTTCGGCCCCTGGCGATCACATATTTTCATCGAGGCCGCGGCGAGTCACTTCCCCAATGGCCGTTTAAATTTCTGTTATCATATTCTCTTTATATCCTGTTATATTTTGCTCATATCATCGAGGCCGCGGCGAGTCACTTCCCTAATGGCCGTTTAAATTTCTGTTCTCATATTCTCTTTATATCCTGTTATATTTTGCTCATATCATCGAGGCCGCGGCGAGTCACTTCCCCAATGGCCGTTTAAATTTCCGTTCTCATATTCTCTCTATATTCTGTTATATTCTGCTCATATCATCGAGGCCGCGGCGAGTCACTTCCCCAATGGCCGTTTAAATTTTCGTTCTTATATTCTCTCTGTATTCTGCTATATTCTGCTCATATTCTCGAGGCCGCGGCGAGTCACTTCCCCAATGGCCGTTTCAATTCTTGTTATTTAATTTCTGCACCATTCCCGTCCCCCCGAGGTCGCGGCGAGTCACTTCCCGCTATGGCCGTTTGAACCCCATATCTTGCTATATTATACTTGTCCCGCTCGCCCCGCCGGAGCAATCTCCCGTGGTGGCCCCTTCTCTCTTCTCTATCATCTCTGTGTTGCAGCAAAACAAGCAAACAAACAAAAAAGAAGGAGCCCGCGCGCTCTCCTCTTCTTCCTCTTCCCCGCTCTATTCCCGAACCGCGTGACGTCGCTCACAGATTGGCGATCACGGTGGGACCTCTACTGCTTCCTTTCGGCTACCCTTGCAAGTTCGGCACCACCCGTGCCTCTCCACCTTCGCGCCCGCGCGCGCCCCCGTTGTGCTCACGGCAGCACCGTCTGTTCTGATTGGTTCTTTGTTTGTTATATGTCTGTTATTTCTGCTGTTTTCCCACTCTATATATCTGTCAGCATTCCATTGCATACATCCATTCCTCTTTTCTATCTTTTTTTCATTTTTTGAGGATCACCCTTTCCCGGTGAAGGAAGGACTCTCCGTTTGGGAATTCCTCTCAACGGACTAGAATCTCCTACACTGGGACCTCCGTAAGTCCCCGACATCGAAGAATCTCCTCTTCGTTCACTGGGCTGGTTGTACCATTGAAGTTCCCGGAGTTAGTCATTTCATTCGTGGTGAGACGAGAGACCCTAGCTGACACGGCGGTGAAACAAAAATAAACTAGGGTCCCCATTTTGTGTGAACTTCGGATCTCGTTAAAAACACAAAAAAAATCATCAAAATCAAAACACAAAAAAGGGCGTAAAGGCATCCACTTGTTTGATAATCTCTGCTACCTACTTGCTAGTATATGTTTTTACGTTCTGGGAAAACTGTGAGCATGTCTCACGAGTCTTTTGAGGAGAACCACCCCAGCCGTGGTTTGACAGCCGACCCGCGAGTCTATGCTATGGACACGGGTCCTTCTCATGACCCCTCGCATGAGGTGCAGGTTATTGCCAGGGACACGTCCCCGCCACAGGATATCACTTTCTTACTGGGCGTCCTCGCCAACACGGAGCTTACCTCTGAACAGCTCTGGGCCTTCCAGGCCATTCTAAAAGGGAAATCTGTTTCCCCCACGCCCCAGGAATCAACTCCGGCGATCGCACCTCTCCAAGAGTCCGTGCAGGCCATTCCATCTCCCTCATTGGCGCAAGCCATCCAGTCTCCCTCGCTTCAAGGTCAAGTGAGCCAACAACCACCCTCATTCCAGTTCCCGTCACAATCTCAAACTCCCGTTGTTCCCCACACACCGCTTCAGCCAGGGCCAACTGTCGGTGGTCCGACAGCTCCCTCTCATTCTGGGTTCCCCCCTCAAGTCTCCGGGAGACAGTTTCTCCCCCAGTGGCAAGTGCCACCTTCACCTCCAGAGGAGCTCGCCCAATCGCTCCTCAATAGGTTCAATCGCATGGATGAGCAGTTTCAAAATCTGAGAAGGATGGTGGACGTGAAAGCCACCCCGGAGGTTGCTTTGCCAATCCTTCCGTCATTCATCTTCCCCCTCCGAAATGCCCACGTACCGCAGGTACAATGGTACCGGCAACCCCTTCATTCACTTCAAGGACTTCATGTATGAGTCCTCCTACTGGCAAAACGATCAGAGGTCCCTGGCATACCTCTTTCGGAGATCATTGGATGGTCCCGCGCTTGAGTGGTTCTATTCTCTGGAGCCCCACGAGGCCGAGAATTTTGAAATAGTGCAGAGAAGGTTCTTGCAGAAATATAGGGATAGGGTCGGTCCCTCACTCTCCATTACTGACCTAGTGGCCGAAAAGATGAAGTCCGACGAGGATTTTGTCCGCTATGCTGATAGATGGAGGTCTCTGGCGAAAAGAATAAGGGATACCCTCTCTGAGCCCGAACAAGTGAAGATGATTGTGTCTAATGCAACCCCACAGTTCAGACATGTCCTGGCCATGAATAAACTTACTACAATGGAGGAACTCTATGAAAGGGCCCGGTACATCCAAACTCAGTTAAAGGACTCCCCCATTATGAATATGTTTGAGTCGCCAAAGCCCAAAGTGGTCAGAAAGACAGGCGCTGGTGTCCCGGGCGGAGCCACATAAGGGGTTGTGACAAATGAGCAAGTGGGTGCGGTCAACAATGCCAATTATGCAGTCAACCCCAGGCCTCCACAAATGCCCCGACTTCCCCTTCAACCAGGTCCTTTCCCTCTTCGTCCTCCACCCCAAAATAATCCACCCCAGCATAATATACCTCCATTACGCCAACCCCAGCAACAACAACCACAACCTCAGCAACAACAACCACCGCTTCAGTACAACCAAGTTCCACCCCCGGGGAACTATGGTCCCCAACAGCAACAAAGAAGGCCGCTCGGTCCCAAGAGAGCCTACTATCCACCATTGCCAGAAACTTTAACAGACATTTTTAATGCCCTCATGGCATCAAACCAACTCGCCCTACCCAGAGAAAGGCCCGCGTGGCCCCCCAATGTTGATACCTCCAAATACTGCGTCTACCACAGGCAGCCGGGACACACAGTGGATTACTGTTTCCATTTCAAGGATTACATCCATGATATGAATGATGAACATAAAATAGATTGGGATGAGATGAGACGGTACGTCGCGGCTCTCAAGACTAGGAGACCTCCTCAGAGGCCACAGCAGCAGTTACAACAGCAACAACAACAGCAACCACAACAACAACAACAGCCTCAGCAGGCCCCACAGCAACAGCCCGACATGGGCATAATCCAGAATCCATTACCGGAGCACCAACAGCCCAATCATCAGGTTAACCCCATCTCCTCCTTCCCGGAAGTCGGGAGAGAGCAGGTGTGGCACCAGGAAAGTACCTCCATTCTTTCTACCCCCAACCCTATCGTCATGCAACCCCCTCACCTTGCCCGGGTAGCACCTCTCTCTCATCAACCCGCGTCAGTATCACCATCACCATTTCCACTACCATTACGCCCTCTCATCCGCACCCCGACCTCCTATCAACCGACACTCTCCACTACGCCTTCACACCCTCTCATCTTCTCTCATTCCCCCACTTTACCATCCACCTCTACCGCATTTACCCCTACGCCTTCTAAACCCCTTATCATCCGTCAACCATACATAACCCCGTCTTTCTCCACCACATCACCACTAATGCCTTCAAAACCACTCATCGCCCACCATCCACCTCAAAACCATTACCCGTTTCAAACCTTACCCACTCCTACTTCGTCTCCATCGCCACCTTCTAAACCCCTTATCCTTCATAATCCGCGCAATATCCCCTCTACCTCCGCCATGCCTCCACCTAACAAACCCCTCATCAGAATCCCTGCTCCCGTCATCACCCCTGCTTCATCAACCGTTCCTCCACTACTACCCCTCAAACCCCTGTTAAGATCCACTGCTACCCCCACAGAGGTACAAAAGCCGCAGGCAATGGTGCTCCGGAGTGGAAGGATTTTCCACAGGGTTTTCCCCCACAACAGTCAGAATCCTGAGCAGTCTCAGCCAGAGAAGGATGACGGAGAACAACCAGAAAAAGCTATCCCTGGAACACAGTATGATCTATTGAAACACTTGGACAAGACACCTGCCCGGATCTCCATCCTGGAGCTACTTCAAAGATCCACATCCCACCAGGCAGCCTTAATGGAATACCTTCAAAGAGTCATGGTTAATGAAGACCTCCCCGTGGAGAAGATTTCGACAGTCTTGACCCCAACAGACACACAACCGGCCATCATGTTCCACAACTACGAGCTCGCTCTCAAGGAAGCTCAGAAATATGCATTGTGCATTTCAATAAAAATTAATGGGGTATCCATAAACCCGTGTCTTGTGGACACGGGTGCGTCCATAAATGTGATCTCCATGTGCACTCTTCAGTTGTGTGGGATCGACGAGGAACAAATAAGACCTTCCTCGATCACGGTCACGGCCTATGACAATAGTAAAAGGCCGCCGCAGGGGATGATTATCCTGAAGGCAGAACTAGACCCCATGTCAATTCCCACGGAATTCCATGTCCTCGACATGGACCCCACATTCAAGGCTATACTGGGTCGCCCTTACATCGAAGCCATGGACGCTGTGCCTTCCACCAACCATCAGTGCATGAAGTTTCCTTACAATGGGAGAATTATTAAAGTGGTCAGTACACCGGTCCTTCACACAGTGGATGCTATCAACACCTCTCTGCCCTCCGTTTGGCCATCTCATCGGCCCATATTATCACTACTGGACGTACGTGATCCATCTCATGTTCCACTAGCACCAAAGGAGCCGGTCAGGGCAACCACAACATCATGTCTCCCTCTTCACTCCAAAGGTTGGGAGATTATGAGGAATATCGGCTATCAACAGGGAAAAGGTCTGGGCGCACAATTACAGGGTATGCTCAAACCGCCAAAGGAAATTAGGCCGAACCGCAGGTTTGGCCTGGGCTTCAAAGGACCGTTCAAGGCAGATTGGAAGCTCCTCACATGGACTCTATCAAACCACTTCAGCAGAGGGCCCGTTGTTCAGATGGGAGATTACCCACGGGAAGCATATGGGGGATCACATGCTGTATATTCGGCTGAAAAATGTCCGAGGATCACCAAAAGAGGCAAGATCAAAGATCCGGAATGCGAGTGGGACAAATGGTTCGACATACGGGACATTTCCGTTGCACTGGAAAGGATGTTCTCGTCTCCGCAGCTTGAAGGACCACCATTGATCTCCGAAATACCAGAGAATATTACCACTCTTGCCGAGGTTCCAAACTATCCTCGTCCTCGCCAGAAGGACTCTGTCATCGACGGATCTTCATCCGTCCTCAACATTGCCGTCGACGGCTCATTAGCCGCCATCCTCTCCATCCACTCGTCTCAGCCTTTGCTGATATCTTCTTCCTGGGCCAGACAATTGTCTGATGATCTTCCCAGGTCCCCTTCTTTGCTTACATACCTGCGCGGGCTTTTCAACCCGCGCCAGGTCTTCAACCATGACCTGCTCTATGAGCCTCACAATCCTCTAGCCATAACCACTTTTCTCTCTCCTCTAATCTCTTTTCACTGCTTTGTCATTAAAAATGAAAACGAAAAAAAAACGTCAATTTTTAAACTCCCCAATAACACATCTTCGTTGAGGAAACCTCCTACATCTTCCACGGGTGCGTACCGCATTGCGGACCACCCGTCCAAGGTCCGATGAGTGACCTTTTCTACCCCTCCTCTGAGGGGTCTTCTCCTGTACATTCTACACCATCCTCTTCGTCTTCCTCTTCTTCTGTAAATATTGTCAGTCAATCTAGGAATGATAGGCCAAGGGTAGTACCTAGGAAGAAATCCAAGGGTAGGCAGATCCCTTGTCGATTCCTTTTAGATTTGGCCGCCAGGTGTCAGGCCTTTCTTGTCATCCCCCAGTTGTTAGAAAATCCCATCCAACTACCCAAAATAGAATGCGAGGGCGACTGTGCATCTGATGAAGGGTATGGAGTCTACAAGATCACGGATGAAGAATGCCCCACTGAAGATGAGGGTGAAGAATATGAGGATGCGGCGGGCGCATACGCTAGTGGAATGAGGAGATTCGACGAGCCATCAACCACCGTAGAAGAATCCACCAAATAAGTCAACTTGGGAACTGAGGAAGACCCTAGGATCATCCTCATAAGTGACAACCTACCACCCTCTGAAGAAGAGGCATTAATTGAGGTTCTCAAGAAATATAAGGACACGTTTGCATGGAGCTACGAGGATATGCCGGGTCTGGATTCAACCTTGGTCGAACACCGTTTAACCCTAAAACCAGGGTCCATCTCGGTAAAACAAAGGTTAAGGCGTTTTCACCCTCAGATGGCTTTGAAAATGAAGGAAGAGGTCGATAAGCTCCACAAAGCCAGGTTCATTAGAGTCATCCTTTATCCTCAATGGGTGGCGAACATTGTCCCGGTCATGAAAAAAGATGGGAAAGTCAGGATTTGCATCGACTTCCGGGACCTTAACCACGCGTGTCCAAAGGATGATTTTCCCTTGCCTTACATTGATGTGTTGATTGATAACACGGCAGGTTATGAAACCCTCTCTTTCATGGATGGATTTTCAGGATACAATCAAATTCGTTTGGCAGAAGAGGATCAGGAAAAGACGTCATTCACTACCCCTTGGGGAACATATTATTACGTGGTCATGCCGTTCGGATTAAAGAATGCTGGAGCTACTTACCAAAGAGCGATGATGGCCATATTTCATGACATGATGCACATATATCTGGAAGTGTATGTGGATGACTTATTGGTGAAATCAAGGACCAGGATGGAACATCCAGAAGTTTTGGCTAAAGTCTTGCAAAGGTCAAGAGAATTCCAATTGAAAATGAACCCGAAAAAGTGTGTGTTTGGAGTGTCGTCAGGTAAGTTGCTGGGGTTCATTGTGAGCAAAAGAGGGATCGAGATTGACCCCGACAAAGCCAAGGCTATCAGGGATATGCCGCCTCCCAAGAATTTGAGAGAAGTCCGAGGTTTAATCGGGAGGTTGCAGTTTATTCGTCGGTTTGTGTCTCAACATTCACAAAGGTGTAGACCTCTCTACGAGTTGACCAAGCCAGGAGTAGAATTCCACTGGAATTCTAAATGTCAGAAAGCTTTTGAAGGGTTGAAGGAATATCTGGCTAGTCCACCCGTTCTCATCCCACCCAAACCAGAAAAACCTCTGATCCTTTACGTCTCAGTCTTGGATGACTCCGTGGGAGCCGTCCTCGCACAAGCTGACGAAGAAGGCAAGGAACGGGCAACCTATTACTTGTCCAAACTTCTCAATCCCTGTGAGCAGAAGTACACCGTCATAGAGAAAATCTGTGCTGCCCTCGTTTGGGTAGTGCAGAAATTGAAACACTACTTCTTGGCTCATGAGGTCCACTTGATTGCTCGGATGAATCCTATCAAATTCCTTCTGGAGAAAGCCGTCCTTACGGATAGGCTAGCACGCTGGCAAAGTTTTCTCTCTCAGTTCGACATCACCTACGTCCAGCAAAAGGTGATTAAAGGCTATGCCATAGCCGAGCATCTCGCTCACCATCCTCTTCCCAAGTTCGATCCCGTCCAATCAGAGTTTCCAGATGAGGAACTAATGTCCATCAACCAATCAGATGAGCCAATGTGGACGCTATATTTTGATGGAGCTCTGAATTCTCAAGGGAGAGGAATCGGCATCGCCCTCCTGTCGCCTGAAGGCCTCACATTCCCGTTGGCATACCAGCTCAAATTTTCAGTCACCAACAATATAGCTGAATATGAAGCCCTTCTAGCTGGCCTAGAACTCACTCACTCTTTTCGTATCACTGAGTTGCGAGTCGTAGGTGATAGTCAACTCATCCTTCGCCAGGTGCTCACTAAATATCGCACTCGCGATCCCAAACTCAAGCCATACCAAGAACTCACTGCTGCCTTTGCCAAGCTATTCACAAAACTGATCTTTGTTCATATCCCTTGTCATCAGAATATTCTCGCCGATGCCCTCGCCTCGTTGGCATCATCCATAAGGTTCCCTCTAGGAAGATGGTTTAAGTCCATTTCCATCTACAAACTTCACGCCCCTGCAGTCGATGATGCTTCCTACGTAAATATCAAAGATAGGATAGTAAGGAAGATCCTGCAGGAAGATATCCTTGAGAAGAGGGAGATCATGTTGGCAGAGGTTGAAGAAGAACTGGCTGATGAAGAGAAACCATGGTTCTATGAAATTGTCAAATACTGCCAAGATCAGTCTTATCCTGAAGGGGCCACCGCAGAGGACAAGAAAGCCATAAGAAGGGTGGCTCAAAAATACACATTGGTTGGAGGTCTACTCTATAGGAGGAGCCTTACTGGTATTCTGTTAAGATGTCTTGATGACGATGAGGTGTGGAAATGTGTAGAGGAGACGCACTCGGGTGTGTGCGGTGGCCACGTGAATAGTCAGATGCTTGCCAAGAAGATCATTCGGCAAGGCTTTTATTGGCCCACTATGGAAGAAGATTGTGCCATCTATGTCCGTAGGTGTGTCAAGTGTCAACTTCACGCCGATAAAATCAATTCACCATCTTCCTCACTTCATCCAATATCCTCCCCGTGACCTTTCTCCATGTGGGCATTCGACATTATTGGTCCCCTAGGTGATCCCAATTCCCTCACCAAGAAGAAATCTTTCATCCTTACTGCGACGGAATACTTCACCAAATGGGCCGAAGCCGAAGCTTATGCGCAAATCGAGGCGTCAACAGTCTGCAAGTTCATCATGAAGAACATCCTCGCCAGATTCGGCGTCCCAAGCACGATCATCACCGACAATGGGCCACAGTTCATTTCTCAGGACCTACAGGACCTCTGCAAAAGGTACGCAATTGCATTGCATCATTCATCGCCATATTACCCACAAGGTAACGGCCAAGCGGAGGCCACCAATAAAACATTGCTCAAAATCATCAAAAAAACCTGCGAGTCTAGTAAGTTTTCAGACTGGCCAGAAAAGCTTATCGAAGCCCTATGGGCCTATCGCACTTCAATCCGTACCCCCACCGGGCAGACTCCATTTGCCCTTACTTATGGTATGGAAGCGGTAGTCCCGTACGAGACTCTGATCCCTTCTCTCAGGATACAATTGGACGAGGACTTTCCCCTCGACGATCGTCGTAATTCACTCCTCGCCCAGTTGGAACTCTTGGATGAGAAGCGACTGGCAGCTGCCGAACACGCGCGTGTGTATCAAAATAGACTCGCTCGCTTTTACCAAAAGAAAGTCATTGAGAGAAAATTCAAAGTCGGTGAGATGGTCGTAAAAAGAATTTTTGTCAAACCTGGAGGGCCGCGTTCTAAGCTCTAACCCAATTGGGAAGGACCATTTATAATTCAAGCCGTGTACCCTGGCAACGCCTACAAGCTAGTCAACGCCGAAGGGACCGAGTTATCCCACCCTTGGAATGGGCTTTATCTTAAGAAATACTACCCTTAGCACAAAACAAAAAAAATGATGATGAAAAGATAAAAAAAAAACATCAAAAACAAAGAAATACTGAAAACCACTAAAAATATGAAAAATTCAAAACGCCGATGCCTGGCAGTCACCATGTAGTTAAGTCCCTGCATCTAACCTTCATGTCAGGATAGGGCCCATTAAGGCTTGGTAGGCACCGGGTCTTGGTTTGCCAGAACCGTGGAGATCCCTGTCCGGCCACGTCGGCCTATGCTCGCTCGAAGGAAGCTAACATGTGCTCACTTATGTATTTTATTCAAAAAAAAGTCGGTAGCATCACCTACGGTGGGGCTCCACCCAGAAGATCTCCGGAAGCTGTAATCTTTATTCTTTTCTCTTCGACCAAATGAGACAGTCGGCGCCCTTAAAACGCTGAGCATGAGAAACCGAAACTCAAACCCCAAAGGCAAGAGTAGGACCCATTTCCTCGAGCATCGATCAGAGCACGAGAAGAGGGCAGTGTCCCCGCAGGCATACGAAGAGGGAGCCCACAAACGTCAAACGACTATATCTCCCTCACAGAAAGAAATACAAAATCAAAATCAAGAGAAAAGCCTGGTCGTGACCGTGCCTGGTGCGATAAACGAAACCCCTCAAAGCAAAAGTCTGAATCCACAAAGGGGGGCCGTGGAATGTAAATGCTCGAGATTTGGTCCGAAGTTGTCCGAAAGGAAAGAGTTAATGGGCCCTTATTCGCTCGCCGGGTTAACGGCTTTGCCGGTCCTCTCAGGAGGTTTATCCCCTACACTCTTCCTTCTCCCTCTAAAGATGAAGGTTCGATGGAGTTTCTGAAAGGTGAAAACTGCCCAGGGTCTGTGACCTTATTTTAATATACACATTTTGGTCGCCTACTTTGAAAAGCAAAAGCTATCGCTGCGAAGGAGTCTCCGTGTTTCTGGCTGGTCAAGACCCCTGTTTACCACCTTGATGTCTTCTTGTTTAACCTCGGGCTTAGGCCAATGCAAGCGCGTCACCTATGGGTGCGACGGCGTCTGATTCCGGGTCAGCGTCGCGCGGTTGGTCGTTAGGGTTCCAGGGTGTTCCATCTTATACCATCTAGAGTTGTGAGGAAACAGACCCGGGTCGGGCAAATCTCTTACCTCAAACACCTTTTGGGTGAATCCCTGTGGTCGGAAGCAACTGGGAGCCTAAGCATGGCATGGCGGTATTGTCATCAGGGTAAGTCTTAGCCGGCGGGATCGTCATTCGAGGGGTCTAGAGGCCCAAATCAACCTAGATGTACACTTAGGATACCCGGGAGGTTAGTAAGAAACCCCTGTCTCACGTAGGTTAGGTGCCATTTGGGTGCTTGCCGGGCGTTAGCAACAAAAAAAACAATCGAAATGATAAAAGCAAAAAAAAAATGGAAAAGAGAAATGTACATATTTGCAAACAAAAAAAATCTTTTTTATGATAAAACAAAAAAAATATATCAAATATAAAAAAGAAAATAAATCAATTTTGCATGATTGCATTTACGTGCATCATCTCATTTTTAATATCGCTTGCATTCGTGTGCTTGCCTGTCGCATTTATCATCACCGCATCTTTCCCTTGCCTTCGTTAAAAAAAGGCTTGGCCCCTTGACCAGTTATCAAGGACAGTCACAGCGACCATTTGCTTATTGAGCAAGGGGCCAAGTCAGAACAGAAATTCTGATTTGTTTGTTTCAGTGATACGTGCAGGGATTCAGGCAACTGAAGCAAAGGTGAAAAACAAACAAACCAAACCTTGTATTTTATTCCAAAAAACCAAAAAAATACATCAAGTTCCGCCCTCTCTCTCTGCATTACTCGTCCCACTACTCTCCGGGCAAAACACTCTCAAAGGTGCTACCCAACTACGAAAAGCGGTACTCCTGCCGCTCTATACTCCTCTTCCTATTCCCACATCCCGGCGTTGATCCACGGAAGCAGCAGAGAAGCTACCAACACGAAAGCCACACTCTCGTGCTTTTCGGTAGCGCTCCTCACCATCTCTCAGCCACTGTTCAGCAAGACCAAGGCCGATTCGGAGTTCGAATAGTTGGGCCTCCATGGCCCTTCGCTCCTCCCTTTCAGCCAAACGGTTGGCTCTTTCTCTCTCTGCGTCTCTTTCTCTCTCTGTCCGTTCTCTCTCACGGTCTTCCCTCTCTAACTGGAGAGTGATCCTCAGTTCCATAGCATCCCTGGAAGAGTCGTCATCAGGATGACGCCGCAGTTCCCTCTCCAGTTCTGCTATCCTAGCCTCCTTCTGCGCAGCTTGGGCAAGCGCTTCTTCCGTCTCCTTTTCCTGCCGAGTGTACCATCTCAGATACGCGATAAGGCGTAAACAAAGAGAACTCAACGCTGAAACTTTTACCTATATACGGAGCATCCCTTCTACCTCCGCAGCACGCTGCGTGGCGTGAGCAAGTTGCTCATGAAGCGAGTCAAGTTCTGAGGTGGGAATCCACAAGCTGGAAGAGGCACCACCTACTCCCATCGCTGGGGAGGCCGCACCAATCTGGGCATGATACGACCATGTGAATTAGCAGCCAACATCTGGAATCTGGGGTTTTAATTAGGAACGTACTGTACACCTACCAAGGCGCTCGTAGCTCCGTGGGTATCGCCCAACTGTTGTTCCATCTCTGCCAAGCGAGTTCGTAAGTTCGCTATCATGGCATCCCGGACATCCTGCAGCCTTACAAGTCAGCATTTTCACCAGAAAATCAAGAAAAGGAGAAAGAAGAGAAGAGAAAAGGGGAAACCTACCTCCACAAGTCCCCGGGGTTGGAACCGTTCTGCGTACTTTGTCCTATATAGACGCAAGTAGTCCTCGCTGTCCCGCGCCTGCGATTCTACAATCGTGCCACCCCGTTGTCAGTCTTCATACTGTTCAGGGAACCGCACGCGCCAGTCAATGCAGGTCGCCGGTCCTCGCGTCTTTCTCCCGACACGAGGTGGCGCAGCTGAATCCACCCATTCTTGAGCCAGTCCTAAAGTCCTCATAACTAATCGTAGCCGAAGCGGCTCGATTTCATTCAGGAAGTGCATCCATAGTTCCCGTCCGAACCGGGCACGGCTTGCTAGAACCCACTGCTGGTTGGCATCGACCATGTCTGAGTAGGGTCTCCAGTTTACCATCGCTGCAGGGAACTCCTGTAGCTCCCGCCTTAACACCATCAGTTGGTAGGTTAGGGGTGCCGCACTCATGATGGGTTCCCACCACCTGGCTAGCGGCACCATCACGGGTCGCCAATGTCGAGCTCTCCCCATGGGGAGGTAATAATAGCTCCATAGCTGCACGGCGCAGGTCATCAGCACCTTGCGAAAATAACAAAAAAATACAAAACAAGCAAAACCAAAAATACCTAGATGAATGGTGTGAAACCACTCACAGTCATCTCACGATCCGTTTCTTGGAATAGGCATGCAAACAAGTGTGCCAGCATGGCAGCTCCCCAAGCATAATACCCTACTCTTTCAAGGTCTGACAGCAGCTCAGGAAGCAACATTGGATACCGTCCCCTTTCGAGCTCAGTACCAATCTCCCCAAAAGGAAGAGGAGAAATCTCCTCAAATCTATGTTACATCTTTCCCAGTTGCCGAAATCTGTGCAATACACGGCACGGCATCCTATTTCCATCCTTTCCATGAACTCTTCTGAGGATTCGTCATCCCGTCGACGAGTGTCGGTGAGCCCTAATGCATCCATGAGGGACGCCCTAACTACCGACCTGTTTTTCCGACCATCTAGGTCCAAACCCAGTAACTTCTGGGCACCTTCTCGGTAGTCCGCGTAAGTGACTCCGGTCACTGCCTCGCCATCCACCTTGAGACTCGTAATTCAGACCACATCTTCCAAGCTGGGCACCATGTGCCCCCAGGACATCAGGAATGCCCGGCTCACTGGGTCCCATCTCTCACACAAGGCTTGGATCAGGACTAGGTCAAGCTGGATCGGCTCGATCCGAAGGAAGGTACCAAATCCCATCACGTCTAGTCTCGCCTTCTGAAAATCTGGGAGGCCCCTGTACGCTGCTACTACCAACTCCCATGAGATTTGTGATTTCATCACAACCTACACATACCAGGAATGGGGGTGAGGTTTGGTCAGAAGAAAGGAAGAAAGAATGAGAAAAGGGCAAGAAAACTTGGCTTACGAGTTGAGATTGGGCCCTTTCGCTGAAGTGCCCTTCAAGGTCTGAAAGCCTCCAGGAACTACTACCACTGGACCTGCTTCTCTTCGAGGAATGGGAAGATTCGCCCTCCATCCAACTCTCGGAATTTTGAACTCCTCCTCTCCCGTAAGAACATGTGCTCCTCGAGTTAGCTCTCGATATACCTGGGAGGATAAAAGGGACAAGAATTTATAGAAATGGAAGGAGTGCGGGCCAAGATTGCCTCCATCACCTGTCAATGATAGCCCTCGCAATGAGGCACCGCCCAAGTGGTCCCATGTGTCGCTTCACCGCTCGCACAGGGTGATTGACTGGACGAAGAATAGGACGAATAGCCCCTATGTCGTCTAGGGATACCCTATCATGATTTGGAGGACGTCCGCAAAATTTGACATAACATCCAGGAAAAGGAACTAGGGCCGTCAGTATTGACTTCAACGGCAGATTCCCGTGAAAAATGGTCACAACAAGATGCGATTCTCTGCTTGGGACGGAGTCTCGACAGACCTATCACATGGGAACAGTGCAAAGGAGAAGAAGCGTAGGGAAGAAGGAACGCACAAGAGAACAAACAAGCAACAAAAAATCAAATCACTCCATTCATAATTCTACACAAGCTGTCATAAACACTACAATCATAGAGAGGTGGCGGGTCCACTAGGTCGCCAATCCTCACCGCCACTCATCTCTCTGGGCACTCTCCTCCTCTCCCCCGAGGTGAGGGTCCCTCAGAAGCCTCCGGGATCCCCGTGCAGTAGCACCTACCTCGCCTCTGGGCACCTGCTCCGCAGCAGTGACTCGCTGCTCCTCCCCTGCCGTGCCGAAGAAGCCACTGGCAGCAAAGCGACCGGACTGGCGGAGTCGCTCCCCGAACTCTCGCGCTCTCTCGTAGCACGTCTCTATCCCTCCTAGCCTCTGCACGACGGCCTGAAGGCCCAGCTGGAGCTCCCTCACTTGGGCCTCCAAGGCCCTCCTCTCGGTCAGATCCCGCTGTCGCTCGGACCTTCTCTCGGCTTTCTCTCTCTCTGCCTCTCTCCTCATCATTTGCAGAAGAACCCTTAACTCCAGGATGTCTGGAGAAGGTCTCTCCTCACCACGATGCCGCAGCTCCGCTACAGTCGCCACCCAGGCGTCACGCTCCTCTTCCGCCCGGGTCTCGCGGGCCACCGCACTGGCAAGTTGCTCCTGGAGGGAGACAATCTCGAGAAAAGGGGCCGAGGAACTGGAAGATCCGCCAGCCACTCCCACCGTCGCTGTCTGCTGGGCACGCTGGAGCAAAATAAACAACGGCTGTCAGTGAAACTATAAAATCTGAAGTTGAAAGTGCGGCACGTAACTTACCAGGAGCGACAGCTCATGTTGAGCGACGGCCAGCTGCCGCCTAGTCTCTGACAGTTGGGCGCGCGAGCCGCCGATGCCACGCGTGTCCCCAGCTTGGGGAAGCACCGCATAACTCTCTCTCTGCCGCCGCAGGAAGTCGGCACTGTCCTGCACCAGTATACCCCCTTGCTGTCCAGGGAGACGTACGGGCCACTCCTCGAGCCTCGCCTTGCCGCGACTCTCCCTCCTGACGCGGCTTGGCTCGTCCGCACTCGCCCACTCATCGGCCAGACCCAGGGTCCTTGCCATGTCCTGCACCAAGAAAGGGGTCCCACATCAGTCAAAAGGAACGCGTCCCCTGTCTAGGACGCGTCCATCATTTGAGTGCAACACTCGCCGAACCCTTTCCCCCTCACGCGGCTCGCTTCAAAACCCAAAATGAATTAAAAGAGGAAGAGATCGGAGGACCTACCGGACCGTGTTCACCTCCTCCCACGCCATCGGGCCCCTCGGGTCCCTCGGGGGCCCGAAGCGGCCCTTCCTCCTCCATGGACGCCGTTCCGTGCTCGGGCGCGTCCCTCCTTGGGTGAGGAGTTCCTCGTCCCTCTCCACCTTCACCATGGTCGGGCCCACCAAACTCCATCGATCAAAAGAGGAGGAAGACGAGAAAAGGGGCAAGCGAGTTTCGACAGAAGTCGGGATCGTTTGCGGGTAAGGCACAGGAGAAGAAGGACCACCCGTCACTTTAAATTTGAAATCAAGGATTAAGACGCGTCCTCACGCCTGGACACGCCCAAAAGGGGGAAAAGGAAACAAAATCCCCCCGTGCAAAGCGTAGTTCCCCGCTGTTCAGGGTAAGGTCTCGCGAAGCATGCCTCAAAGGACAACTCAATGCAAAGAAGAAAGTGTGGGAGAGAGAAAAGTACACACAACACAAAAAAGTCATTTCCATTTCATATAATAGCCGAAAGTACATCATACAGTGAGAAGGGTGACGTACAAGCAACTCTCTAACTCTCACCGTCACCCTCCTGGTCATCTCCTTCCTCCCTCCTCTGACGGGGATCCCTAGGGGGCCTCCGCGACCTCTGTGAACCCTGAGAAGCCGTGCTCGCCTCTCCAGGTGGCACCATGCCAGCCTCCAAGGTACGGCGACGCTGCTCGGCCGAAGAAACTAGAAAGCTGCCCACAGAAAAGGAACCGGACTGACGAAGTCGCTCCCCGCGCTCCTTCGCCCTCCGATACCGCTCCTCACTCTCCCGGAGTCTCCCCTCCGCCGTGCCAAGACTCAGCCGGAGCTCCGACACCTGGGCCACCAGAGCTCTCCTCTCGTCCCAATCTCGATATCGCTCTGCCATCCTGTACTCCCTTTCTTTCTCCATGGTCTCCCTATCCCTCTCCCTCTCTCTCTCTAGGGTCTCCCTATCCCACTCCCTCTCTCTCTCCATGGTCTCCCTATCCCTCTCCCTCTCCTCTCTCTCTCTCACCGCCTCCCTCCTCGACAGCTCGAGGGCGATCCACAGATCCAGCACGTCGTGAGGGAGCTCCTCAGCCTCCCGTCGACGCTCCTCCTCCAGCTCCGCAATCCGGGCGTCACGCTCTGCCACCCAGGCATCGCGCTCCTGCTCAGCACGAACAGCACGCGCCAGGGCCTCCCGAATCTCGGCCACCTGTCAAAGCACGCATGCACCGTAAGAGAATAGTGATAGAAGGAAAGCAGCTAGAAAAGGGTCGCGGCCAAGCAAACACTCACTTGAGCCTCGCGGTCACGCTCGGCCTCCTCAGCCCGAGCCACCGCATACGCCAGCTGCTCCTGGAGGGCAGAAACCTCAGGAGGAGGGCCCCGCGAACTGGAACCCGCTCCACCAGCCATCCCGGCTGCCGCTGTCTGGTGGGCCCGCTGAAACACGGGGCAAACGTCAGTCAAAGGCTAAGCATCAAAAATCCAGGTCACAAAAAATGCATTGCATAGACTCACCAGGATCTCCAACTCCTGTCGGATGGCCACCAACTGTCGCCTGGCGTCCGCCAACTGGGCCCGCAAGTCGGCGATCATGGTATCACGAGCATCCTGCATTACACATAAGTTAGTATCCCATGCATATACATATAGAAAGGTGGAGCAGTTTCATTTCACTTACCCCTGCCATACCACCCAAGGAGAGGCGGTCCCCGTACGTAGCTTGGTACCGTCTCATGTAGTCTGTGCTGTCCTGTACGTGGGACACCACTGGGACCCCGCCCTGCTGCCAGTCCTGGTACTGTGCTGGGAAGCGCGTACGCCAGTCCACGATCTTCGCCTTCCCCTTGGTCTTCCGCCCAATGCGGGCCGGCGCATCTACGTCAACCCACTCCTGGGCCAGCCCCAACGTCCTCATGACCAGTCTAAGCCGCAGCGGCTCAATCTCGTTCAGGCAATGGACCCACACGTCCCGCCTGAAACGAGGAAGACCCGCTACAACCCAGGGCTGGCCAGCATCGCCCATGCCCAGGTAGGGCCTCCACACCACCTGCATCACCATACATATATCATGTTAGTTACCATCCAGTCACATGCATAAACACAAAAAAAATCATACGCATCATACCATGGCCTCGGGATACTCGTTCAGCTCCCGACGAAGTGACGCCAACTGGTAGCCGTGGGGTGCTGCAACCACGACCGGCCTCCACTGCCGCGCCAGAGGCACGGCCCTCCTGTTCCCATGCCTAGCCCTCCCCATCGGGAAATAGTAATAGCTCCACACCTGCATCCATCATACATCATTAGTACAATAATTGCATATTTTAACTGTGGGAATGCATAAATAAAATGTTTACCTGGAGGAAAGGTGCGAAGCCGCTGACTGTCGTCTCCTTCTCCGAAGTCTGGGAGAGATCAGCAATCAAATGGGCAAGCAGAGCCGCCCCCCACGCGTAGTGTCCCACTCTGTCCAGATCCGCCAAGATCCCGAGGAAACGGCAGTGGATGCCATCCCCCTTCGTCCCCAGCAGAAGGCGGCCCAGGAAGAAGAAAAGGAACCTCCAAAGGTCTAGATCCACCAGCTCCCTCTCACTCGGATCCTGGGTGAAAGCAGCGCGAGCGTCCCCCTCTAGTCGAGCCAAGAACTCCGCTCCAGTCTCGCTAACCCGCTGGCGCGGGTCGATGAATCCGAGCGCCTCCATGATCTCCACTCGACCCACTACCCTGCTGTCTCTATCAGTCACACTCGTCTCCAACCACAGCAGGTCCAGGGCGCTCTCTCGGTAGTCGGGGTAGGTGACCCCGCTGACTGCCTCTCCGTCAACTCGTAGCCCGGTGATCCGAGCCACGTCCTCAAGTGTCGGCACCATGTGCCCCCAGGGCATCAGAAACGCCCGGCTCGGTGCGTGCCACCGCTCCCTCAGTGCCTGGATAAGAGGAAGGTCGAGCCGGAAGCGCTCGATCCTAAGGAAAGCTCCAAAGCCCATGGCGTCCACACGCGCCCTCTGGAAATCCGGCAGCCCACGGTATGCTGCCACCACCAAGGACCAGCTGATCCGGCCCTTCATCACGCCCTGCACGCCACAAAAATCAAAAAAAAAACACATCAACATCGTGAACAGTAATAAACAATAACACTGTATATATACTACTCATTCTTTTTATTTTATTTTTATTTTATTTTTTAAAAAAAATATTTATATTTTCTTGTGGAGGCATCCAAGCCCCTGGACGCCTCCTTCCTATTTTCTTTATTTATTTTTTCGAAAAAAAATCCAAGAACCAAAAAACAAAAAAATATATATAATATATATATTATTATGGAGGCGTCCAAGGCCTTGGACGCCTCCTTATTTTCAAACTTTTTTTATTATTATTTACATAAATAAATAAATGAACAAAAATAAAAAGAAAAAGTGGAGGCGTCCAGGCCCCTGGACGCCTCCTTCTCTCACTACCCGGCCTTCCCTCACAGCCTCTCGCACGCCCGTTTTATCCTATTGAACCACAGAGTGAGGATTCCGAAGTACTTACCGGGTCGTGATCGTCCTCTCCCGCGTCACCAGCATCCGCAGCGGCCTCCGCGGCCAGGAGAGGCACCTCCATCTCCACCCCCGCAGCAATCTCCTCTGCTGCGGCCTCCTCGGCATCATCCCTCAACCTCCTCGCACGACGAGCCAGTCGTTTCCGCTTCTCTGGACCCTGGCTCGATCCTCCTCGCTCCATGGGGACGAAGAATGGGTTTGTCTGGTTTGACCGGATCGTTCGAATGAACAGTATAAGTGAGTAGGGGGGAGCCCCCCCTATATATAGAATGACCTTTTATTGGGGCGTCCAGGCGCCTGGACGCCCCCACACTTTTTATTTTTTTCAAAAATTCAAAAAAATAGGGGCGTCCAGGCGCCTGGATGCCCCCACAAATAAAATAAATAAAAAAATAAAAAAATCAAAATAGGGGCGTCCAGGACCCTGGACGCCCCCAAAAATAAATTATCAAAAAAATAATAAAAATAAAATTAGGGGCGTCCAGGCCCCTGGACGCCCCCAAAAATAAATTGTCAAAAAAATAATAAAATAATAAAAATAAAATTAGGGGTGTCCAGGCCCCTGGACGCCCCCATAATAAAAAATTTTTAAAAATTTTTTATATATAATAAAAGTAAAAGAGATTAGAATATGTATATAATCCAAACAAAATAAAAAAAAACACAAAGAAAAAGAAAAACCATAAAAAAAGATAATAATTAAGGGGACGGGGGTCCGAAACATCCAAATGCCAAATTTTATTCCATCAGAAAAGCAGAGTGAACTACATCAGGGGCTTAGGCGCTTTAGGCCTTAACTTCCCCAGTTCGGTTACATAAGCCCTCCACGGCTCGCATTCCTCCACCACGTGCGCTAAGGCCTTTCCCGCAACACTTGTCTTCCAGGGAGCTTTAATGGCCTTCGCTTCCTTCGCGTCCGCTTCAGTGCCCAACTCCCTTTTCTTCAAAGGAACAATGCCAGTCGGTGGCGGGAACGAATGGCGTGGGATGCCAATCTGGAGGCAGCACCGATGTGCACTATAAAGGACGAACTCGGTCGCGCCGATCAGTTGAAGATCAACTTCGGGGGAAGACCTCATGAGGAGATCTAGCGAAAGCAAACATGCCGGTGCGCAAGTAAAGAAGCCTTGTGTCACGGTGCGGAAGTGAGACCGCCAGTCTTCACGTTTCTTCAGCCACGGAACGCGATTCACTACAGTACCACCGAAGCCTAACACGTCGGCTATGTGGTGAAGCGGGCTTTGTTGGAAGAGCTTCGAAGCGGTTGGCATTCCCTCGCGGTGGTCAAATTTGAAATGCAAATCCAGCCAGCAATTCAAGATAAGTGCACAACCAAATGGAGGCTTACCCATGCTCGAAGCAGTAAGACCGCTGTAAAGATAGGCAAGGACGGCGGGTCCCACCCTCTTTCCACGCCAGATCCCGCAGATAGCACTCAGCTGGTCTTCCTCCACTATGTTGTCGGTATAAGGGAACAAGAGAGCACCCGCCAGACAGATAGTGAACCCCTTCATGATTCCCTCCAAATAGTCATCGTCTGGTGACCCTCTCAGGGCGTCCATGACCCACTCCGCAAGCTTTTAGAGATCGGTCCCCTTTTGAGTACGGACCTTTCTGGCTGCGTCGGGCGGCATGAAGCTTCCAAGGACGCTTTCAGAAGTCCCCCGTGTCAGCATCCGCATAGCCTTCACCTTCCCGTCACTCTTGAATTTCTTCAAACCAAGCAGAAGTTCCACCTCCTCGAGGAGGACGGTCACCTCGAAGGTCGGGAAAATAAAAGTGTGGGTCTGGGGATGCCAGATCTCCACTAGCGCGCCCATAGCCGCCCAGTCCATACGAATCTTCTCGTAATGTTTGGCGTGAATAAGGAGCCCCTGCAGATGCCACTTCGAGAGTATGGCCCTCATGCCAATGGAGATATTGGAAGTCAGCCTTGAAAGCCATGGCAGCTTGGAAAACTTCCTCGGGCCTGGGAAGAGTGGATATGGCTGGAAGAAGAAAGGAAGATAGTAAGAAGAAAGTTCACATGGAGAATTTGAAATGAATCAGCTTACCATATGCGACATGATCGTCCCACTCAAATGACCCTCAAGGTCGGAGAGTCGCCTGATCTCGCTGCTAGGCCTGCTCCTCTTCATAACGCGGGAAGACTCTCCTTCCATCCTGAAAATCTCTAGATTCTCCTCTCCTTCCTCTCCTGAGCTTCCAAAACCCACCTTGGTGCATTTGAATGAACTAGCCTAAAGGGAGTTCTTATAGGAAGGGAAGGGTGCTACAGGACAGAACATGTCACATCAGTGGTCATTGTCAAGATTTTGTCTGGATCTCCTTTGAACTGTGGTGCGATTCTGCTACTTTCTGATGTTGCTAACCTTTGCTGGCCTGTGCAGGTTTTACTAACGGACGTCTTTGTCCTATCTCCTGTCCCACCTTTCATTGGTTGGTCCCACCATGTCATGCATCATAATATATGATACCTACGCTACTAGAACATGTCAAGGACCTTGCGGCCCGAACGAATCTGGGATTTGAGTTCCCCTTCAATAAAAATGGTGATGATCCCGGAAGAGTTTGGGTTGTACGGATAGGCCGTTAATTTGTGGTAGCATGGGGACGACGGTTCCATTCAGTGAGTTGGTGCGCGGATAAACGGGCCCCAGCCCAGTATCAGCTCACCGGGTCGGTATCCTGACCCGTTCTTCACAAGTTGACAATATTATCCTTGGCTATTTTCTATTTTAGTTTGTCTTAAATTTTTCTTTAAACCCAGCATGCATTCATATAGGACTTTGATTTATTGCGGAAGATCATTCTAGTGATTCGATTGTGAAAGCCGTTGTGTTTCAATTCCCACAAATATGAGATATTCCACTCCGAATGAAATACCGAGTTTCCTTGAGACAGCCCCGACGCTGCTCTTCCAAAGGAGACCCTTGTTTGGACAGACCCTCAGATATTCCTTTACCTTTTTTGACCCACCTTGGCCGCAGCACTTCCACATTGGCTGGTAACCGCTCCCCAAAGGTGAAACCTCCGGTTTATGACCCAGGTACTTCCACACCGAGAAGTTGGTCTCCTTCTGTTTCGTGCCTGAGCGCACATCTCACCCTCCCTTATTTGATCTCCGTCCAAGCAATCGTCAATATTTGAAAGACCTTCTTCAAGGTCGCCTCATTGAAACTCCAGGAAAGATTCCAAACAGTAACGTCAAAAGCGTGTCTCATCACACCTTGGCATCAACTTATCAGTCCGCTCCCACTCCATTTCACTCCACTTCGATACCATTCCACTACGTATCGCTCCCTTGCAAAGCAGACGCCAAGGCGGGGCAGCTGTAGACACGCCATTCCTGACGTCTCCTGAGAAAATCTCATATTACTATACAACGCCCCGCGACGGCTTACGCATTTCGAATCACTTGAGTACTTCCTTTTCTTGAGTCTTCTTCCGCCCTTTTCGGCATCCGGAATCGTCTCATCACGGCATTCGGACGGCATCAACACCAGTCGAACGCATCAGGAGGTTCCGGAACCAAGAAGGATATCTGCCGGGCGCCCGCCGACGCCTGATCTAAGGACCCGGGTGGGTCTTAATGGGGGCGTCCAGGCCCCTGGACGCCCCCATTCTTTTCTCTTATTTTATTCTTTTCTCAGGGCCCAAAACCAAATAAAAAATATAAAAATATTTTAATGGAGGCGTCCAGGTCTCTGGACGCCTCCATAAAAACAAAATATATATATATGTTTGTAAAATGCCAGTTGGCATAAAATAAAACAAAAAAAATAAATAAAAATATATATTAATGGAGGCGTCCAGGCCCCTGGACGCCTCCATAAAAACAAATAAAAAAATCAAAAATGCCAGCCCTATCATAAAAAGACAAACAAACAATAAAATAATATATTTTTGGAGGCGTCCAGGCCCCTGGACGCCTCCATTAACTCCGTCACGGGCGCCGGCCACCGAACGACGGTTTGTCGTGTGTGGAAAAATCCAAAATATAGAGACGTCCAGTCAGCTGGACGCGCCCATTTCTGAATCACGAGGCGCCACTCACAAAACCACGCGTTGTGCCAAACCGCGTGCGGCCGTCGTCGGCTTTCGGTGGACCTGTTTGAGGCGTCCGGAACCCTGGACGCCTCCACAAAAGTATTCCAAAAAAATATATAAAAATATAATAAAATATTATTTCAGCCCTGATGGAGGTGTCCAGGGTCCTGGACGCCTCCACCCTCCGGAGCTCTATAAATAGAGGCCCACCCCCTCAGTTCTAGAGGAGCTACTAAGTGATCCGATAGGCTGCCGAAGCCCAGAGGCTACGGAGTCATTTTCTAACCCGTGGGTTCTTTTGTAGGTGGAGGTTCTGCCGGCTTCTCGGGTGCTCACGCTCGCGAGAGGAAGGTCGTCTTCATCCACCGCGCTTCCACGTCGTCCCCACGCTGCCGGAGCTCCGCCGGATTTCGCCCTCGGCTCATCCAATAAGCCTTTTCTTCCCCTTTTTCTCCATAGTTCTTTACATTCATCATATTGCATCCTCTATCCCCCTTCACAAGGGCGCCTCTTCTCTTATACTTCTTGCATCCATCATCTCATTTTCCTCCTACTCGAGTCCGAGAGGGGTTTAAAAGATAACACCAACCAGGTGTGTGTCTTGCCATCATTTCGTTATTTTTATCGCAAGGATTTGAATACTACACCTCCATCTTTCTAATCCACTTGTCATTTATTTGTCGTTATTTTGCAAGGGTACCCGAGGAAAGCCCTCTCCGTCGGCCGGCCGGAAGGAGAGGAAGAAGCAACCCGCCATCTCCCACTCTTGAGGTAGGCGCGATCACTTTCTTATTTTGGGGTCTTTCGGCCCCTGGCGATCACATCTTTTCATCGAGGCCGCGGCGAGTCACTTCCCCAATGGCCGTTTAAATTTCTGTTATCATATTCTCTTTATATCCTGTTATATTTTACTCATATCATCGAGGCCGCGGCGAGTCACTTCCCCAATGGCCGTTTAAATTTCTGTTCTCATATTCTCTTTATATCATGTTATATTTTGCTCATATCATCGAGGCCGCGGCGAGTGACTTCCCCAATGGCCGTTTAAATTTCTGTTCTTATATTCTCTCTATATTCTGTTATATTCTGCTCATATCATCGAGGCCGCGGCGAGTCACTTCCCCAATGGCCGTTTAAATTTTCGTTCTTATATTCTCTCTGTATTCTGCTATATTCTGCTCATATTCTCGAGGCCGCGGCGAGTCACTTCCCCAATGGCCGTTTCAATTCTTGTTATTTAATTTCTGCACCATTCCCGTCCCCCCGAGGTCGCGGCGAGTCACTTCCCGCTATGGCCGTTTGAACCCCATATCTTGCTATATTATACTTGTCCCGCTCACCCCGCCGGAGCAATCTCCCGTGGTGGCCCCTTCTCTCTTCTCTATCATCTCTGTGTTGCAGCAAAACAAGCAAACAAACAAAAAAGAAGGAGCCCGCGCGCTCTCCTCTTCTTCCTCTTCCCCGCTCTATTCCCGAACCGCGTGACGTCGCTCACACTCGGTGTTCTAGTTGAAGTCGGATATCTTAACCGCCTGAACCTTCTGGAGGTATGGGGTCAGATATAGAGACTTGAATGTCTTGAGCGGCATGATGTTAACAGCGGCACCAGCGTCCACCAAGATCTGGTTCACATCGTGCCTATTGATCTTCCCCTTCATGTAAAGAGGGCGATTGTGGCACGGAGGGGAAAGCAGCATGTCTTTCTCCGTGAAGGTGATGGTGGCTACGAAGGCTCCATAAGCAACCGCCTTCATTTCCACGGCATGCGCTTCATAGACTTCTGGCTCTTTGAGTATTTTGATAAGGGTTTCCCTTAAATCCTTACTCCAAGCGATGGCTTCCCAAATTGAAATGTTGGCAGGGAAGCGCTTCATCTGGTGGAGGACCTTTCGGTCAGCTCGGGCTCGAGCATCCCCCAGAGAGGGTAGTATGTCAGGCTGAACCCTCTGCGAGCTGTCGTGCTACTCCCTGTCGGGGATTTGCACTGCTTTGCCCTTATCACTGGGACCAAATTGACTTTGATCGCCAGCGGGCTCCTGGAACAGGGACGCCAATGACGGCTCTTCTGGGGGTGGCTGGTGGGCTGGCTCGTCCTTGCCGACGGTCCCGCTTGCTCTGTTACAAAAGTCGGGACTGGTGCAGAGGCTGGGAGGCTGGCTGCAGCCTTGCCAAAGCCGACAGGGTCGAAGATACCGAGTCTACTCCGAATTTCCACTTTCGGGATGGGAGCCGGTTCCTCTCCTCGAAAGAGGATGATTCGCTCCGGATCGAAGGTGGACGGAGAGAGGGGTAGCACGGGAGTTCTCCCACGGCCTCTACCACGTCCCCGGCCACGGCCTCGACCACGTCTGGTGTGCTCTGGAGCTGGCTGTAGCCCAAGCGGGGCATTAGCCCTTTGTCTCGTCCGGGAGGCTACTGGCTCGCCCCGTCGAGAAGCATTGATATTGTCGGGAGGTGGGATGGCCACCATGTTACAGGTGCAGCGCTAGAGCATTTCTTCCAGCTGCTCTGAGATGATCTCCTTGTCTTTATAGCACAAGGAGAGCTCGTCAGGGATCACGAGTCTTTCACCATTCTTGAGCTTTTGGATCATTTCTTGGACCCAATTTCTGAGGTGGGCTCATTTCTACATTTCTTCCCACAGGATGTAGCTGTCGAGTGGGAGAGCCCCGGTAGGACGAGGAGGAACGTATTCCTCCAAGTCATCAATGAGCCACTGAAGCCTTTGGAGAGGCGTTGGCTCGGCCGGGAATTGCAGGGCGACTGCTTGTTCAGCTTGTTTCTTGAGCCGCCTTCTGAGGTTCTTCCTCCTATTTTTCTCTCGTCTCTTGGCGATAGCCGTCTCCAAGGGAATAGGAGGGAGAGGTGCTGGAGCCGGAGTTGACAAATCCAGGTGAGGATATCTCTGAGCTGACGCCCTTGTGGGGCGAGGTCGATGACTCTTCCTCGCCCGGATTTCGATCCAGGCGCCTTCCGCTTGTTGTATCTGGAAGGTGGCGTTGATCGCCTGCTCGATTACCTCGAGCCGCAATTCTTGGTATGTCGGAATACTGGGACTGGCATCCAAAGACGTGTTCGCGGTTTGGTGCCTTACCCGCGGTGGCGATAGGAGCCTACGAGAAGTTGCTAGGCTGGTGCTGGCGTTCGAAGACGTATGCGCGGTTTGATGCCTTACCCGCGGTGGCGACAAAGATGTCTCCTGCTAAGTCGGTATGTTGGGACTAGTGCTGGAGGACATATGCGCAGTTTGATGCCTTACCCGCGGTGGCGGCGGCTTCTGTTGAGAAGCGGGCAGAGAAGGGCACTGGTCATCCTGCTCCTTAGCCTTGCCTTTGCAACCATGCTGAGGGCTAGGCCTGGCGACCAATGACAGTGTCGCAGGACATTGTCGCTCTACACAGTTATCCCAACTTTGCGGAATGAAGGAGCCTTGTGGCGGTGGGCCCGCCACTTGAAGCGAAGCCACTGAAGACTCCGAAGATGTCTTCTTCGTACTCTGGATTGTGTCAACATGTAGGCGGGATAGACCTGACGGCCCCTCCGTTGAGAAGGTACACCGAGGCTGAGGCGGGGCCTCACCCTATTTTTGCTTTCCCTTCCTATCCACGGCTTTCCGCCACGAAGATAGGGCGGGATGAGGACGAGAAAGAGCCGAAGAGCTTGTAGTCATCTCACCCACCAGAACGTCCTCTCTGACGAGAAGGACCCAGAGGAGCCTGGCTGTGTCTTCTTTAGGGAAAGGGAGAGACTTTAGCTCCCGCCAGGACCACCACTGCACGGCCGAAGTGGCCGGGATTGGCTGGCTAGGCGCTGATGTCTGGGAGCCCTCAAGGGCCGGAGGAGCAGGAGAATGGATGACATTGACCAAAAAGTTAGTCGGCTCCGCCTCTTGACTGGCATCCTGCTCCCTACGCCTTCACAGTCGCTTGAGCGCCTCTTAATTGTCCGTCCGGAACTCGAGCCACTCCGGAGGGTCCTGGTAAGGCAGCCCGTGCCCATTTTCTTGGGGAGAGTCTGGCCGCTCTGGCGCATCCCTGGCGATGTGTAGGGTCTCTTCGACAGCTTGCCGAAGCCTGACGAGTGACATGGAGTTTCCTTCTGCATCGATCTGCTCCCATTGGATCTGTTCCTGGATGAGGTATTGGACTTCCTCACAAGACTCGATCGGGTGGCAGATTCTGGCGTGGAAGGGGCAATACTGGGGGTGACTACGATCCCAATGGGTGTAGCCAGGAGGCGAGTCACGGGGCATGATTTGCCCAGTCTCGACGAGGATGTTGAAGAGTCGCCGGGTTCTCTCCCTGGGGAAGGAGAGAGGTCTCTGATCATGCCAAGGCCTCCACCCTGGATACCAGATCGAACGTTCCCTTCAATTAGCCCTAGGCTCCTCTAACTCGTCATCAGAGAGAGAGAATGCGGCCATCATGTGGATGACATTGGCTGAGGGGTGAGCCACGCGTGCGGCCTTAGCCGGCCTGGCCCACGTATGTGGTTGCGGAGGATCGACGAGATCGCTCTTCATCTTGACGAGGCCGTCTTGAATCAGCTTCGGCGCCTGAGTCTTAAAGACGTAGCAATCTTCAATTGAGTGACCCAACATGCGATGGTACAGGCAGTAACTGGGATCGTCGGTCTTTAGGACCTCGTCCGGCTTGCAGATTTCTAGCAGCTCGATGATTTTCTAGGCCATGCAGAGGTCGAAGAGCATCTTCGTGTGTTCCTTCTTGAAGGAGAAGGGTGTCTTCATGTGCTCCGAGAAGGAAGGAGCAGCCGGCTTATCCGCTGGCTTTTTGTCAGAGCCACTAGACTCAGCCCCATTATTGGCTTTAGCGGTAGGGGTGAATTCTATGATATTCACCTCCTTACCGGGCTGGCGTTCTCGCGCTTGTTTACCCTTTGCTGCAGTATAGCTCGGGTTGTCGGCGAAGAACATCTCTATCTCGACGACTGCCGAATTGAGCTGGTCGAAGCCTTTGATATTGGTGCCGAGAAGCTTTTCACTGACTTCGGCCGCCAGACCCCGACGACATATGGTGATGGCGTCCTCCTGGATGGGTGGATTGACACACCTCATGCTGAGGTCTCGCCACTTTTTGATGAAGTCGAGGGCGCCCTCACCCTTTTTTTGCCGAAGGGAACAGAGTTCGGCTAGGGAGACCTTTCGCTCAGCCGTTTGAAATCGGTCGAGGAATTTCTTCTAAAGGTCGGCCCAGTCGACGACTGAGTCGGGCTTCAGGCGGGAGTACCATTGGAAGGCCGTTCCCGTGAGCGAAGTGGCGAAGTAGCGGAGGAGATATGATTCGTCCAACGCTAACTCACCTATGGCCGTGACATAGTAGGCCAAGTGTTCATGTGGCGACCCTTGCCCATCGAACTTTTGCAGCTTCGGGGGCTTGGAGTATTCTGGAGGAAGCTTCTTCAACTGGTGGTGAAGCGGGTTGGGTACACTGTAGAGATCCACCATGACCATGCCTTCACCATACTAGGCGAGCTTTGTCTCGACAATGCGCTCGATCATCTGGTGTTGCGCCAAGAGATCCTCCAGCAATGGCATATTGGAGGCTCATGGTTGAGTATCAACCGGAGGCGTGCCAAACCCTGTTGCCAACGGAGTTTGGGCAATCACTGCTGAGGTGTTGGCAGCATCGCGGGCTGCCGGTGCCTCGGCCTGAGGCCTGTCAGGTCACTGCGGATGAAGGTGTTGCTCCTGGATGAGATCTTGCAGGAGGGCCTTCAGGTGTTGGTTCTCCTTCATGAGAGTGTCGAGGGTCACTTCTTGAACCTCGTTCACAGGAGGGTCATTTTTGACCGGCTCTGCGTTGATAGGAGGGGCGCGATCTTCCACCGGGACCTCTTCCGCGCGTTCCGACACCCGCGGTCCGGCAGAAGTGCCGATATGAGCTGTTGAGGGAGGTGGCGGAGCCTGGTGGCACGGCCTCCTAAAGTGAGATAGAGGCTGGTTCAAGTCATCATACTGGGTGTCTAGCTGGTGTCCGGTGGTGTAGCACGCGCACACTCGAACCGCATCATTGATGAACCGAGCCGTCCGCTTCCTTCGCGGGTATCACTCGGGGTGAACAGGCATCCCTAGTCTGTCAAAGACCGAGATGCGTTGCGGAGGGGGCTCATTCCCGATGTTGGTCGGAGGAGAACCCTGGACAGGTTGCTGGATGGCCCGAGGACAGGCTCGCCTTTGCCTCCGGTTGCTTGCGCGGGGGACATTGGATGACTGGGCATCGTCAGACGATGCTGCTGTGAGACCCGCCGCATCCCGTCTGATGCCGCATATGAGTGCTCGCAGGGGGTTGGTGATACGCGCCCTTCGAATAGCATGAGCTTCTTCTGGGGTGACCCAGATTCTCCTCAAGTTCGATTGTTGGTCTCCCTTGTCGCCATTTTTCCGACGAGTTATCTTTGGAGGCCGTGTGTCTAGCTGCGGTGGGTGCCCCCGGGCTGCCGTCGAGGACCCCGCTCCTTTGAGCTTCGCCCCGTCCTCTCGTGTTTGACGCAAGAGGTTGAAACGATTAGAGGTGGGGATGGTGGGAATGGTCCGTTCCTGGGATATGATTGGTTCACCCCTATCGAGACGGATCCTCAAGTCATCGACAAGGACCGTCTTGTCAGAGTTGCTAGTTGCAGCAGCAAGTCGCCTGGCTCTGCGGCCATGGCGACGCTTCTTTTGAGGAGCTGAGGAAGACTCCGCCCCAAGATGGTAGACCGAGAAGACATGGCCCGGAACGACCGGTAACATGAAGCCGTCAGTCCGAAGTGCCGGGATCGGTCCCCGGGGCAAGTAGACCGCACCGGGAGTCGATGGCTGGGTGAGTGTAAGCCTTCGCCCGCGCCGATAAGAGTGTCGCCGATGCTCGAGATGACATTCTTGCACCGGGAGGCGACACCGTCAGAAGTACTGGGGTGCCAACGCCCCTGGGTCGAAGACCCATGGTAGGTGCCGGCATAGTCTGGGCTCGGGTCGGGATGCCCGAGGAAGGTGCTGAGGAACACTGCCCTCTGGGTGGAAGACCCACGGGGAGAGCTAGTTCAACTGGAGCTCGGGATCGGGGTCCTGAGTGCACTACTGGGGAGCCGCGAACTCGGGGCTGTGAGCCCGTGTCGAGTGTCGGCCTTGCCGAGATTCGGGGTCGAAAACCCGACGCAGATGCTGGGAAGCCGTAAACCCGGGGCTGAAAGCCCGTGCCGGGTGCCGGCTTTGCTGGAGCTCGGGATTGAGGACTCGAGGGAGATGCTGTGAAGCCGTTGACCCGGGGCAGGGAGCCCGTGTTGGGTGCCGGCTTGGCTGCGGCTCGGAGTTGAAGACCCGAGAAGGATACTGAGGAGCCGTGGACCCGGGGCAGAGAGCCCGTGTTGGGTGCCGGCTTGGCTGCGGCTCTGGGTTGAAGACCCGAGGAGAATGCTGAGGCACCGTGGACCCGGGGCAGGGAGCCCATGTTGGGTGCCTGCTTGGCTACAGCTAGGGGCTGAGGACCCGAGGGAGATGCCATGATGGTGACCGAAGTCCGGGGCGCAGGGCTAGTGTTGGAGATCGGACGAAGCTGGCCTTGGGAGGTGATGTTCACCAGGGCCAACGTTGATGTGGGGGCCCTGTAGGGGCTTACAGTGACAGTCCGGCGCCCGGCACTCGGGCGGGACGCTGGAGCTGGAGGTGCGCATGGCGCGTTGGCCGCGGGGGCCACTGGAGAGACCGGAGTTGGCTGAGAAGTAGCCACAGGGACCACACCCAGGAAGTAGGGTGATCCGATAACCGGGGCGAAGCTACCGAAAGCAATCGGCGTCGCCAAGTAGCCCACCCGGGCATGGGTGGCAATGACATTGGGGCCGTAAGTGACGGCCGCCATGGTTGCTGGGATGCTGAGTGCTGTGGAGGCGACGGTGGCTGACAGTCGCCGAGAACGACCCGACTATCAGAACGAGAATCGGGAGCCGCTGGAGAACGCGCACAAGTACCCTCCTCTGCCTCTCCTGCAAGGACATGGAAAGGGCACCGGGCTTCAGGGCTGGCACAGACTTTTCTTCAGCAAAAAGAAGGAAGGCGGGAGACGTCCCACCGGGCGTGCCATCCTCTCTGTTGCGCGGGTTTTTTTATGCCGATTACCGGGGTGAGTGAAGGGATATAGCGGTGAAGGAAAATATGGGATTTTGATGTATCCCGGGTATCCTCCTCATGGGTGCATGCCTCTCACGGCGGTACCGGGCACTCTCCTTCTTACAGAAAGTCGGAAAGGGTCGAATGGCACAGAAGTGTCGGGATAAGGGTTAACCGGACAAGATGCGGGCGTGCCAGTCGATCTCTCGACAATCACTCATGGAACCAAGGTTTGACCGGGGAAGCGCCACCAGGGCGCGGCACGTGGGCTCGGGCGATCGGGTGACACGTGTAGAGAAGGGGTTCCATGGGTGTGAGTGCGTAGGCGATTGCGAGAATCATGTACAGGACGTCTTTCCCCACAGGCCGCAAGCAACCGGTGTTTATTTACATCGGATTGAATCCGAATACCTTCGTTCTATGTTGAAGAAAAGTCTTTATATGTGTCTGAAGCCGTGGGTGGAGGGCCAGAGGCGTCCAGCAGCCAGAAGTAAGCGTAAGACTGAGGGGTGTTAACTAGGGTCAGGGTGTTTGGCACGGATGTCGAGTGTAGTGGGTAGGAAGCTGGAGGCCCGAATACGGACGTATGTATTTCACTGGTTTTATGATGAGCCACATGGGCTTTACAAGCAGGCCTTAATGAGCCGAAGTACAACTGGAGCAAGCCGCGGGACAATTCCGACATGTGAGTCGGTCCCCGGGTCATTGCATGACAAAGCGGATGTCCGCGTGTTTTACTGGAACTCTTTACAGCGGAGTTGGTGTAGGTCCGACTGCCTTGGTGGCCAGAACAGACATGAGCTAGCGCCCGGCGGAGGTCGGACGTGGCTCAAGGTGAGCGGTCGGGTCCGGGCCTCGGAAGGCGAGTGTCGTCATGCTGGGGAGTCGAGGTCATCCCCGGGACTATGATTCCCGGGCCAGAGGTCCGACTAGACTTGATTTTTCGATCTGAGGGGCCGACGGCCGACTGGGAGGTGAACGGTGGGCACACGGTTCCATGTCGAGGGCCGACGCTGCGCTATGAAGTACCCTTCGTCACCATCATAAGTGTCGTAAGTTGCCGTACATGGGCAGGCCCGGGGTACGGGCGTATTTGCCGTTGGTATGGTCATCTTACATGTGGCGGGGATGGACTTGGCATGAGACGGCTAGACACCGCGTGAGGGGAGTACGTGCGACATACCCTCGGTGTGTGTGAGCCGACTAGCAAGCCAACCGCGCGCGCACTTGTCTTCTCACGTTCCTGACCCTTTTCGAAAGCCCCAGGAATCCGAGGGTGCGACAATTAGGCCGGGGAAGTTTGCTCGTCCGTCCGTGCTTCACATACCATATGTCCTTCATGCTTTGGTAAGGGGGGCAATTTATAGAAGTTGAAGGGGTGGGGGTGGGGTTTAGGCGGACCAAGTTGAGGGTCCAACTTGGTCCGGGTAAACCCCCCAAATAGTGCTTTTACTTTTATTTTATTTGAATTTTATTTGTGTGTGTTGTGTGTGTGTCGGAGTGGAAGGGGTGGGGTTTAGGCGGACCAGCCCAAGGGGCTGGTTTGGTCCGCCTAAACCCCTCTTCGGAGGGGAAAAAATCTTTTTTGTTTTTGGAGAGGTTTAGGCGGACCAGCTTGGACCCTAAACCCCTCCCCAGGGGGGGTTTAGGTGGACCAAAGTGGTCCTCTTTTTTTTTATTTTAAAATCTTTTTTTTATCCAAGGGTTTAGGCGGACCAGCCTGGGGGTCCAGGCTGGTCCGCCTAAACCCCCCCGTTGGGGGGTTTAGGCGGACCAGGTAGAAGAGAGAGAGGGGGAGTCGTCCCACCTCTATAAAACCTGATTTTTTGGTTGTTTTCTTCCCAAATTGATTAAGAAGAAAGAGGATAAAGAATATTGGGATGATACACTGGTGGACCTGGTGGACTGGCTGCTTGTGCGTGAAGATCGAGGGATTGACGTGTGTGACTCAGCGTAATCTCGGGACTCCGTCTTCGTGAATCCTTCGACACACGGGTACGACGAACGAACTTTGCACGAACCTCGGACCGTGAAGTTAGGAATTTCCACGAACTGGGATTGGGGAGGGCCATCGGGCCTCCGAGCTGAGGGGAGGGCACGGCCCCCGGGTAGTTCGCCCTCTCCGGGGGCGCAGCCACGCCCTGGGGCGCACGGGCCCCGGGCAAAGCCGTAACCCCGAGGGATGGCCCCCGGGGGTCTTCCTTCGTCGTCTGGGGATATCCCTTGACGGATATGAAGTTTTGGGGTATTGAAATGGCCCATGGGAGCCATTGTTCTTCGAGTTGTAGTGGCCGCTCGCAAGGTGTTCGTGCGAATGCCCGACACACCCCGGGTTGCCGAATGAGCCGCGTAAGTGGCTGACGGTCCTTGAATTTGGCTAAGGGCCAAAGGTAGAAGTCTGTAGGGGCTGGGAGGAGGCACCTTGGGTGTACATGCTCGTCCTCAGGCTGCGTGCCGTGTTGTACGGCGGGTTGGCAGAGTAGCCTCGGGTTGGCTCGAGAGCTGAAGTCGAGTGGCATGTTGCCACGTGTCTGAAGGTCGGGGGTGGCCCCGGCTTGCTGGGGGAGTCGTTGTAGGACCCAATTGGTGTACTGGAACCACGGGATGGCCCGTGGGTTGGTGTAGAAGGGTTGAAATGTGCGCGCCCACAAGGTGTTCGGTAGAATGCCAAACATGCGTGTGTGAGCCGTACACGCGTACTACTGGCCTCCTGAGCCTGTGGTTGACCTATTTGGGTCTTCCTTTCACCTTGGAGGGTTGAAAGAAGGCGTCCTGGGGTAGGCCCCTGGCCTTTTCACTGGGTGCCACGTGGTGTGGCTTGTAGTCGGAGTGTCCCCGGGAGGGCCCAGGTGGTCGTGTAGAAGGTGGGCAAAGTCCGCAACTTAGGAGTCGGGAGTGGTCCCGATCGATTGCTGGTGCCACCGTGCACCTCGGCTAACGAGTTGGGGCCGTTGGTCGGGCCCACTGGATTTTCGGAGGGGCCGGGTAGCCCATGCCTTGAAGGTGTTCGAGGAAATTACCGAACCCTTATTTCATGGTATTTTGCTGGGGAAATAGTCCGGGTACAACAGTAAGTTCTCGTCGATTTCTATATTTAACATGCCCTAGGTTAGTGTGTATTTTACTATTAAATGAATTTTTGTTACCCGGGAAGAAACGGTCTTCCTGTAGACCGCCAGAGACCTTTAGCGGTCCTACAACAGACCGTTAGCACCCATGAAACGGTCACCCACTAGACCGTTTGAGTCTTCTGATTTCTGTAATATTGTTAACCCGAAAATATATTGCAGATTAGCCCTAATTATTATATGCTAAGCCTAGTTAAGAAGGTTTTACTCCTGTTTCAAGTGTTATTTTCTAATACCTAGTTGTGTTAACAGATTACTCTAGAAGATTTCATGTTCTTTATGAACTTGGGATTATTTTTAACCATTGTTATTTTTATGACCAAAAACTTATACTCGTGTATTACTAGGCATGTTTTCATAAAGTTTATGGACTTATTTGATCGCTGTTTTATCACGATTTTTTTTCTTATCTAGAGTCATTTTCGTAAGTACATGGCACATATCCCGGTATGTTGTCATTAGTTACACACTGGCACTTCACGTACATATTCTTGAACTTGAAAACCTCTCCATTGGATATTCCTTCCAAGGGACTAGGTGATCTTGTTTCAAGGCCTCCATAAGTCTCTGCGAGCCTGGGATTCCCACTAGGACGCCGAGCTGGTTGTACCATTAAAGCCCAATTGTCTAGCGAGCACTTATCGATATTTTTCTGAGTTCTGGTTCCAAACGGTCCAGTACACGACCGCCTGGTCAAGAAACGGTCCAGTAAACGACCGCTTGATTCCAGAGTTTGATTAACCTGGGGTTTGACTCAAGGGTTGATTTTTCCTATGATTCCAAATGGTCTATTGATTATCTAGAACATGTCACTTTATTCCAAAAGCTATCTAAATAAATTTTGAAAAGTTAATGAATGTACCGTTATGCTGCCGAATTTTCTCTGTAGCATGACTTAGTTATTAATGCATTCCTTGAATTCTTATATTCATATTTGGTGCATTCTTCCATTGACTATTGTTGAACTTGTTACATTATTGGCCAACATTATTATTATACTTGTGGAAGTAGCTTGATTTATACTTGAAGATGCAGTTCGAGCACTGATTGTGTTCAAGGGCTCTATGCTAGTCCCCTCGGCTGATTGTCAGAAACATACTGTAAACCATGGGGTATGATGCTACTAGCGTCGCATTGCGTTGGGAGTACTTTCTTTATAAATATGTGAAGATCCACAAATATTCACGAAGTACTTGCAAAACAAAAGTACATTCTTGCGTGTTACATGACTTTCTAGTGCATAGCCTTTAAGGTTATGAAAAGTGCATTCTTGTTACATTCTTGTTCATGGAAAGGCCAAGGTTATATTCTTGTTATATACTTGCTCAGTCATATTCTCATATCTCGTCTTGACCATATCGTGCTATTTTGGTTCTATTCGCATGTTTCACCATATTCGCATGATTTAGCTTTCTCTAGAGCTAAAAATGTTAATCACTTTAACATTGCCATCATGTTGATACGAAGATACTTACTGGGCAAGTGTGCTCATTACCTACTTTCTCAATGTTTAAGGAAGGACTAGTGAATCGGATTTGGATTATACAAGTAGCGGGTCCGAGAGCAATTGATGGTCATATGGAAGAGAGAAGCCTTAGTTTTCTAATGTCTAGCCAAGTCATTATGTGATTTTTTGTTTTCTTGAGTCTATGGTGTAAGAATGTTAAGAGTCAAAGATCTTATGTGTATTGATGGTTATTTATATGAAATAAAGATGAAGGTTTAAGTGAATTACTTATGCAATTACTTTTATGTGATTGTCTTGCGCTCTGATTTCTTGCTTGCGAGAGGCTTACCATGCCAGCTATTCACGTTCCGATATTCCTTCCGCTGTATCAAATGCTCGGGGCGTGACAGCCCAACTTGATTGAAGGCATAACTTGTCAGAAGGGTATGGACATTCGATCACCCTAAATGCATATCGATCAAAGAACCAGTCTCCCACCGCCTCCTAAGCAATTTGCTGTACATGGAAGACACATGGTTCAAGACTCCATAAGAATATTTCATTGTGCATAGATAAAGGAAAGAAATGCATCATAAAAATTGCATCCTATAGTTGCTTCTCATTCTCACTTTCAATTTGAATAGATGAGATCCCAACGTCTGAAACAACTACATTGCCAAAGGGAATTGGCAATTCATAGCTTGCTCCCTCAAACCTGCAGAAAATCTATGCAAATCTCTTGTCCAGCTTTTACTTCACATGCGAGTTAACCAAGTTATGATGGGAAATCACATGTTGCTGGTTCTTCTGATAGTTCATATTTTTTTTCATTTTTTAGGGGATGTTACCAAAGAATATTTAGTGTATAGATAGAGGGCCCTAATCATATAAGAGTTTATAAATTGGAAAAAAAAGATCAACCTTATTAAAGCAGCTGCTGACTAGTAAACATGTCAATGTATTAGACAGTGCGCCATAAGCTCCAAGTTGAGCCCAGGTTGATAATGAGGTGAAATTCCCCATGAAATTTCATTCTCTTATACTGTTAGATGATAAGTAAGGGAGAGTCCTTTATCATCAATATCATAATCATCGTTGTCTTAAAGCCTTATTGCATCTGTTATTGGTTGACATGCAACCTAAAATACTAAAAAGATTTGTTCATCTGTCCCAACGAGCTGCAAGCTTCAGACGAAGCTCCCATTTATGCTGAGCCATAACCCTGGAAAATACCATGATGGGTAGGAGAACTACCATACAGAATGGTCCAAGTTCCTAGTTATTACCACTTGGAAGGTAGTGATATCTATGGCAACATAGAAACAGTGCCATGATTGCAACGTTACATGTACAAAAACAAAAGATATGAGCACACAAAGAAAGGAAAAAAAATACAAACAAATTTGGGTCAGAAGACTAAAAGAATAAAATATAGTGAAATTGAAAGTAACTAGTGGGAAAGATGGTCTCAAAGATGTTTAACTGACAAAACTGTGACAACCCAAAAGGCATCGTCTGGAGCTTTGAACTAATAACCTCATATTACCGCTTCATAATACAATAAGCCATCATGTTAGCTCAAACCTCCAGCCATGGGCCATTAGGCATCACGGTCGTGGAGACGTTACTCTTCCTACATTTTCCCTATCCCTCCCTCCAATCCCCCAAAAATGGACCTTATGCATTGTTCAAGATAAATGGATCTAGACATAGCCATACCTTGTTCTTAAGCATAAGGGAATCATTTGCAAACCATGTGGTCTGATTCTCAGACTGGCAATGTGTAAAACGTGAATTAATAAACAGCCCCTTTTGCCCAGATGTTGAGAATAACTCAACAGTACTGACCATTTGGTTCCTAAAGCCTGCATGATAAGATTAAGTCTATGTAAGACTGATTTGCATGGTGGTTCAATGTCCTTTTTACTCAACATACACAGAGGCACGCGCGCGCGAACACACACACACACACACACACACACACACACACACACACACACACACACACACACGCACGCACAGAGAGAGCTGCCTGCTCTGTTCTGCAAGTTGTGTAATTTTTCATACATGTGTTCCAACTGAGCAGTTGGTGGCACTACACTTACCACGAGCTGGGAGGAATATGAAAATGTCAGAGATAAATAAAATAAAATAAAATAATCCAGAACCACATTCTAGACACTCTTTAAGGCATTTTCTGCAAATCTAGTTGGTTTAAATTTATCATAATGAAAATTAGTCATTTTTAAAAAAAAGGAAAATTAGAAATTGTGTAATGTCCATTATAGCATTACAAGACTAGAAATAAGGTCAAAGAGATTGAAGTTGACCTGCCGTAGAACATATGCTGAATTTAAAAGGAAAAGTGGGGCCTGAACATGATTGATTAGGTTCTGTGTGAAGAAACACTGCAAGAATGATAAGCTAATTAGAATAAAATCCCATCAAATTCGTTCACAACACTTTCTGTCACTATTTTTACGACAAGGAAAGATAGGTTTACCGATGTTGGATCCATGGTAGAGAAACAACTCTGAGGCAAATTGTTTGCCACCCCCTAGTTTTACCATGCAAAAGTAACCAAAAAACAGAGATCATGAGTGGTGTACTAAGAATTAACCTTGGAAATCTTCAAGTTCAAACATATTTAGGACCAACTGAAATATGCAGGTTGGATTTAGTATAGAGTATGATGTATCTGAATCCCAACCCGCAAAAGAGTGCATTATCTGAAACCTGCTCGATTTCAATAAGCTTCAAGTCTACCTGAATCCATAACCTTATTTGATCAAATAAGTGTTTTACACTCTGGACAATCCAATAATGTTCAGCTTATCATTTTGCTTTTCACACCAGCCATAAAATTTTATCCCAATGGCTGAGATAATTTATGCTATAAATTATGGAATATAGTATACATTATGTTTATATTGTAAAATGTTGGATATTGGGTTGGCTACAAATATCCAACATTTGGTATCCATTACCCAGTTTGCTACTGGTCGTAGCTCTTTCACGATACCAGTTAGGGTCCAATAAAGATCTGGTTGAGATCTACATCCAAAACCCAAAAAACTCGAATAATGGGTAAGGTTTGTCAGGCTACTGATAATTACCACTTAAATCCATGTGATAAATGGACCATAATATGATACAACAGGTGTCAATATCCAAATGTGACAATGTTTCATTCTTCAAGGGCCGGTTTGAGAACGGGTTAGAATAAGGGAGCGGATGAGAGAGAGAGAGAGAGAGAGAGCGGTGGGCCCTGCCTCTCTCTCACACACAATGCCCTTAACCGGGCTTGGTTAGCGCAAGCGACAACCCCCGGGGGTCTCTTGCGCTAACCGGCCTCAGTTAACAAACACGCCCAAAGGGTACCCATTTGTTCTCTATTCAGTATCTGGTTTGGAAATTATGTGCTTTCATCCAATATGCAGCAAATAGTAAAATTAAACCAGCCAAAGATGATATATTTACCTGCAAGGTAACAACGCCATCAAATATGGATCTGAGCACATGTTTACCTCTGATATCTGCACTGCATGTGTTCACAAACAAAAAGAAATGCATAGGTGAAGATTCATAACGTACGAGGCAAGCGAATAGTAGATAGAATCCTGAAGGACGCATAAGTTCATACACATCAAGATATAATCCAGCATCAAAGAGGCACTTCACTTTACTGCCTGCTGGAGAGAGTGCCCTAAATTGATCACAATGTAGCATTGCTGACAAACCACCAGCAGAGCAACCAGAGAGAAGAGCCTGTTCAAAATATATTTATAAAAGATCCTATGACAAAATCAAGGAAGAAAACTGAGCAGCAGGGAATAATGTGACAAAAGATATACCTGTTTAGCATAGCGCATTCCCTTTAACATCAACTCCTCCAAAACAGCTAACCACGTGCGTTGACCTCGAAAGAAGAGGCCATGAGCCTATGTATAAAAAAATGAACATTATAAGCACTATTCAAAAGGAATGGGTAGAAGAAGTGAATCGGGGGACATATAAGCACATACCCCACCCCTCACTCCTCACACCCAACAAGAAGGAGAAGGGGAAAAAGGTAGGTGAAGGTCTCAATCATAAACCTTTTTTGATGCGAAGCTGCAGACAAGCAGTGAAGTACAAACACATCATCCAACATTTTCATTCTTCCTCTTCTGCTTTTACACTTTTCAGATCAAATAGTTTTGGAGCAGACAAGGCCGATCGATCCCCTATCTGCATAGAGGATCGGGAGCCAGATCAGAACAACCAGATTCCATCACCTCTGCACAATCGTTAACCAACAGATTATTCTTATTGATTTGCATATGATCATACAAAAAAATGATGGTGCCAATTCTGAACTTAATGACAGTGAATGCCATTGTTTTGTGCTTATAGCAGAAGTTGACTCAACACAGCAATTAAAGTGACCCCATTGCTAACCTCATCATAACCTTCACCATTGAATGATGCACCATCACAGTACCGAACTTTGACTCTGTTCCAGTTGTAAAAATCTGCTAGCAACACATAAAAATTCAAAAGCATTAGAAATTCAATCTTTTACATCCAGTACATTTCACTTTAAAAAGAGCTGGGCATAACATCAAGTGTTCCCACTGACTGTGAAAAGTGCTTTCCCACAGAAACATTGAATGGATCCTCCACTGCTCACAAGAGCAGTCACTGGATCAAAAATATTATGGAGGTGCACTGGAACAAAATGTATGCAGGGTATATGATCACGTCACATTGAAAGGGCTCATGATGTTGAGAAGTTGAAGATAGACAAACACATTGAAAGAGCATGTGATGTTGTGATGTTCAAGACAAATTGATCAGCCAGCTTAAAGAGTCCATAGTTGCTCTATGGCAAACAACACTAGTACAAGCCAATTGGCCTGCAGACAAGGCTGGCTAGTGATTCAACTGGTTAAACTAGACAATCGGTTTATGGTTTTAAAAGCTAAAGCACTGGATACTGCTGCCTAGATTATATGGAAGAAAAAGGAAAGTAGCTTAAGGATAACCAGGATTTTCTTCAAGTTTGTTGCTCAAAATCCCTCTGAATGGTATCATTCTCTCCATATATGTTGATGAGCCATGATGAGTTGTCTTGCGGAAAACACACGTCCTGATAGTGTCGCGCCAACCTCCACCCTAGAGTTGGCGTTCATGGGGGTCAAGAGATCACTTTAAGCTGGACAAAAGTTCAGATAAATAAACCTACTAATGAATATCCTTGAGAGAATGATAACACGAATAAGCACTTGGAGAGATGCATCTGTTATACACCAGAAAATGTGCGCGAGTTATGTACCACAAGGTGCTCTCACCTCAAATTGTACAAGCCAACTATGTTCTCCTGATCCATAGCCAGGATGTAGGTGATAGCCTGGTAAGGTTCCGTCCAAGCAGACTGCATCCACCAAGCAAAGTATGATGAGAAGAAATGGCCCTCCATTTGCCCTAGAGGGGAGCAAAAGATAGGAATATGTGAAACACATATGTAAGTTCAGTTGTATTTCAGAGCATGAAAATTCTTTTACATGTTAAGTAGAATAATAGAGTAAGTAATTGCCTAAACAAGAACTGCAAGTGGAAAAGTTTAAGAAATTGGATTGAATCACTTAATTGAACAGAGGACCCTAATACGGTTTCCTTCCAGTGATGGGAAACAGCAGTTTGTACAGAGAGAATAAACCAGAAAAAACCACAATGAAATGGCAGTGATACTTTAAGAAAATGACACAGAAAAAGAAGAAAACGTTTATGCAATAATCAATAACTATGTACCCACAGGAGAACAATGCATCGAGTAGAATTCCACTGGCCACTACGAACATTAAATAGAACAAGAGAATATATAGTCATACAAACGCAACAGCTATATACATAATCATCAAACAAGAGACAACTGGTACCACAAAGAATGGTAAGAATTAGAGAAAACCAGGCCACATAAACAAGAAATCACAAAAAAAGTAGAGAGAACACCAGGCGGCGGCAGTGGCCACTTGAAAATCGAAGAGGCACGAAAAGATACCAGCTCCATTCGCAGCAGCGGCCGGAATCAGCTCCAGACCCACAACCAATACATCTGTAACAGTTGCATCGGACCGGGCTGGTGAGCGGGCGAGCGATCAACTGCTGAGGCCGGTCCAATGCCCACAAGCCGGCGGTTGAGGGAAGTTATTAGTTAAATTTGTTAATTAGTTGCATTGTTACACTAATTAGTTTTCTTTTAAACACCTGGGGATTGGCCGAATCTGATGTGGCATAACTCCAGCCATTAATTCAAATGACCATGTGCTCTACAGAGCATTATAAAAGGGATGGATCGGCCATTGAGGCGACCATCCAACCAAAGACCAAAACTAGATCTCTGTTCTAGTCCAGTTCATAGCTCTGCTTAGTTCTTACCGAAGCTCTGGAATCCCTCCAGATCTGAGCTTCAATCCTGGTTCTAATTCTGTTCCTTTAGTTCTGCTAGTGAATTTCAGATAGCCTTCTTCAGCAACACAAGATTCAGAGCTAGAGCCTGAGCCTGGAGATCCCTCTCTGCAACCGGAAGACGCCCTGCCGCTCGTGTAGTGGAAGAGGCGTAACAAAATGGTGTCTAAGCTACCTCTAGGCAGCTCCGGTTCATCTTCTACAACAACATCAAATACAATGGACTCGGTACTCTCTATTTTACAGGATTTTCAGAGTAAAATCAGTACGATGCATGATGAATTAGGTTCGGTTTCACAACGAGTCCATTCTTTGGAAGCAAAACCTCTTGATTCTTCTGTTTCGGCTGATACATTACCTGATTCTGTGGGATCACTCCGGTTTCGTTCACATGAGTTTCCTAAATATAATGGAACTTTAGATCCATCAGAATGAAAATTTAAGGCTAATAGATACTTCTTGTACAATCAGATTCCTGATTATCACAAAGTATCTTTTGCTTCCTTCTATTTGGAAGGCGAAGCCCTATAGTGGTTCTGGCACTTCTCCAACACCAAAACTTCATTATCATGGCTAGAATTCTTGAAAGGTTTAGAATCTCGCTTTGGTTCAATTTCCATAGTTGATTCTCATGGGCAACTCAGCAAGCTTAGGCAGACTGGCACAGTGTCCGAGTACCAAAGGCAATTTGAAACTCTGTCCAACAGAGTCACTGGAGTGTCTGAAGACCATTTATTAGGCATCTTCTTAAGTGGACTACGTGAAGAATTATCATGTGAAGTGAGATCTTTCTTTCCTCAGACATTGTCCCAAGCTATGGAACTCGCAAGGATTCAGGAACAAAAGTTCCTCTCCAAGCGCCGTTTCACACCTCATTACAATTTCTCCACTTCACAACCTTCCAAATATCCACCAGTCCAACATGTCCAACCTCCTGTGACTACTCCAGCTAAACCTTCTTCCACTCCTGTCAGGAAGCTTTCAACTCATCAATTACAAGAAAGAAGGATGAAGGGACTATGCTACAATTGTGATGACAAATGGACCCCGGGCCATAGTTGTCAGTCTCAGAAGTTATTCTTCTTGCAGCTTATTCCAGATTCTACAGATTATGATGTAGGGGAGATTGATGACACTAGTTCAGAACATGCTTCTCCATAGGATATGGAACCCTCCCTATCCTCTCATAATGTGCCAAATTTAGCTTCCCCTGGTACTCTTCGGTTACAAGGAAAAGTGGGACCTCTTTCAGTTCTTGTCTTAGTAGACAATGGTGTTGATTCCTTTTTTAATTAGATTAGCTTCCTATCCCGCCCCCTTTAAATACATACATGCATAAATATGTGAATCAAAGACAAGGGGGATGAAAGGATGGAAATACTAACCGTGATCGCCACCAAGGATTAACAACGCCGCAAGGATGAAGAAAGGAGTGCAACGGCGCCGTATACCTTGGAACTTAAAGACTTGATAGCGCTTGAAACGGGGTGCGGGGAACTTGTGGATTCAAACCTCCTCTCCTTCCAGCCGGCTAGAGGAAGAGGGCCTCACGTTGTATTCATGCTCTCCTGCAAAACAAAGATCAAACAAGGACAAAACACCCATTAGAACATGCATGTGTAGTATCAATCCCGCAGTGATAAAATAGGGGTAGAAATTGAGGGCAAACTCACCGGGGGAGGGTTTTTAACCCCTGTGGAAGGGTGGAAATAATAGGTGGGTGTGTTGTGCATGCATGAGATTTGAAATCACGAGATTTGATTGAGAGAGTAGAGAGAAATCAATGATGCAAAACGCAGAAAAACACATGTGTAGCAGAAAGTGCAGGAAACTGTGATGATTTGTGATTTTGAGGAGATTAGAACTATGAAATCAAGCCCAGAAGGATGAAATTGAAAGCCAATACTTCCCTCTTCAAGATGGGGTCGAAGTTGTGAGTCGACGGTGCAGCATGGCTTCGCCCCACGTCCGGAAAGAGCCCCCCATCGCGACTGCGAGCTGGGCAGTTTTTATAGAGTTTTACAAGAAAGCCTCATCTTCTTATCACGACTCCCGAAGATAGAGTCCAAGATAAATCGAGTTCTCTGGATCAAACTCGAGATAATACTAAGGACAAGAGATAGGAACAAACGGGGATCAATTCAGAGGAGATTCTAGAAGATATGTCTTTTGGAAGGCAGCCCCGGAGCCTTATCTGCAGAGTTTGAGTTGAACTAGGAAACATAAATCATGATCTTGCGACCCAGATCCCAAGAGATATAGCCAATGAAAATTTGATTCCTATGAATCGAATTCAAGATAATACCAAGGGCTAGAAGCAGGAAAAAACGGGGATCAATTTGGATAAGAAGTCAAGAAGTTATGGACTCTTCAAGAGGGCCACGGCGCACAAAAACGGAGCAGAGTCCAGCACGAATTGGACTATTTGGTGCATGTAACGGTCTATCGTAGGACCGCCACATGATGTAACGGACTAGGGTAGGTCCGTCACACTCTGGAGGTCGAACGAGACGTTTTCGGATGAGATTGGATGTAACGCACCTAAACAGGGCCGTCACTTGGTCTAATGGTCAAGGATAGGACCGCCACACTCTAGGGGTTGAACCGGGCTGTTTTGGGCAAGTTTTGGTGTGACAGTCTATCGTAGGACCGTCACACTGAAGTAACGGTCTTCACTGGGCCGTCACTTCAATGAAGTAACGCACCTGCAAATGACCTTCACATCGATGAAGGCAGATTCTGGGCAGACTGCGCGCGACTTTAGAAATCGAAGCGTATCTCTCAAACGGTGGAGAATTAGACAAAGTGGTAAACATAGAAGTTGTAGATAACTGAGAGAGGAACAACTTGTATGAAGAAAGAAATGTGAGAAAATGATTGGAAGAGGGTGAAAATGGGGCTGGAAGAGAGAGGAAAATTATGGAATATAGGTGAACAGCACGACATGCCAGAAAAATGCGAATAGCTCACAATCGGGGCAGAACCGGCCAACAGTGTAGAAGAGGAAATTGTAGATCTTTGAAAGAGGAACAACTTTGATGAAGACAACTTTTTGAAAGAGGGAATGGAAGAGGGTGAAAAAGAACCACTTCAGGACTGCGCAGTGAGAGAGAGCCGATTACTTGAGGGAAGTCGGCCTAAATGGGCCAAAAGTTGATTTGGAAGCCGGAATTTGATAAGATAAGCTCCGAGGCTCTAAGAAATCATGATCTCCAAGACTCAAAGGATGAAATGGTAAAAATGGGCTTAAAATTCATCCAAGAAAGCTCCAAAACAATGACTAATTCGGGGCATCAAAATGATGAATAAGAGAAATGACACAACTTGCGGGCTAAAACGGGTGTCAACAGATGCCCCTCCTGGATGTCCGCTTTGCAAGGGAACGAGCGAAAGCGACGCGGAGGTGAAATGGAAAGGAGATGGAGCGAAAGTGATAGCGACGTGAAATGGAGATGAAGCGGAGATGAAGCGGAGAGAACTGATAAGCGGGCATCAAGGCCAAAAAAGACACCCGTTACAACCAACAAGTGACAGGAATTCTCCCGAAAACGCCAAACTAACCACCTGAAATGATTGACAAGGATGAGACATGTCTGGAGAACTAAACTAAAGGAGGAAAAGGAAACACGACCAGCCTCATCGGGGACACAATCCACGGACAATGAGTGGGTCGGAAGGAACACAGCATAAGAGCTGGAAAGGAGAGATAAGACTGAGATAAAATCCAGACAGGAATCACACTGGCCAATTAGACCAAGCGGCAAGATCAGAGAAATCGTTCAAATTCGGAGTGGAATGAAGAATCTCTTATCCAAGAGAACTGAGTGCAATCAACCATTGCTGAGGAGAAATCCTTGAATGGATCACGAGACATGAATGCTCAAAATGACATGATGCATGCTAGGCTAAAATAAAGAAATCATTAAAACGAATGCAAAGAAAGATAAAATAGAAAGTACTCAAGGATAATATTGCTAGACTGAACCAAGACGGGGTCAAGAGTCTTCTTGCAACCACGGCGTGCGAGACAGAGTCTATCGTCCCCCACTCGACTCAACCGAGCGGCCTATCCAACGATTAACCATATGCTCTTAGATCATCATCGTTTTTGTTAAAGGGGAACATCAGATCCCAGAACACACGGGCAACCATCCAGTCCTTGAGAGTCTATAATAACATAGATACCATATAGTAATGCAACAATGAGCAAGGATAGAGAGCCATACCTGACTTACCTGCCAAGCGAAGCGGCATTCTTTTGCATTTTTGATTTTTGATTTTTTGTGGATTTTCATCATAAGACAACAACCACATTGACATGATATAATGTGAACATGAACGAATATGAACGAGCATAACATGAACATAACATAATAAGAGAAATATGAACAAAACATGGCACAACATAACATAACAAAGATGGATGAAATATAACAAACAAACAAATGGCAAACATGCATGCGACTAAAGGCACGGTGGGACAAGACAACATGCACACGGTGGGATAACACATGCAGTGGTATAAGGACACGGTGGGACAAAGACACGTGGGATGACAATACCACGGAGGACAAAGACACGTGTGATGAATGACACGGCGGGATAGGGACACGTGTGACGAATGACACGACGGGACAAAAGACACGGAGGACCATAGACATGATAAAGATAACAAACATATTCTTCAATCAAAGCCCAAGATCAGATGAAGCGGAACCGCCAGGTTCAAGATCATGAGATATTGCCCACTCATGGAGACATGATTAAGCAGATAAGCAAAAGCTGAGAAAGTCGTGAGCTTCAGAAGAGATATTGAAGAGATGAGAACAGATCGAAGAATGTGAGCAGGAGACAGAGCGAATGATAGAGCAAGGAAAGTTTGAACCTGCAACCTGCAGCCTGCACACTTAGCAAACAGATTACGTATATGTCCTCAAGATAAAAATAAAAGGAACAAAAGAGAAGTATTTTTGGATTTTTGTATTTCTGATTTTTTTTTGCCATATTCAAATTTTTGTTATTTTTTGACATATTTAATTTTTTTTTTGGAATTTTGACAATATTTCTTTTTTTTTTCAGAATTTTGACATATTTGATTTTTTTGGATTTTGAACTATATTTCATTTTTTTGGATTTTGACATATCAATCTGCAGCACCCAAAGACGAGCTCGAACTACTGGCCAGGGATCGCCGTCCCTCCCCTCTCATTAAAAGCTTCCCTTAAGCAGGGCGTGCATGTGAGGGTGGCTTACCATAACCAACCGCCTCTAAAGAACGGTGCCCCTACTAAGGCCATACCCGGGATACAACCCAGCGTAAGAGGGAGATAGAAGAAAATTGGAGACAAGCTTTATGTAGGATGGGAGACATCAGGATTTGAATTCCTTCCAGGGCACCACCCCTCAAAGAGATAGTCTGTTGCGCTGGGGCTTTGTGTCTTTGATTTTGAGGCCCATATTTATCAGGCACGCATGCGACCAGGCTCATGACGTCCCGCGGGGCTTCGCCACTCTTGCCATGCCTTGGATTTTCATAATGTTGCATTGATTCATCATTGATTCATCCATATATGATTTTGACAGCCCTTATTGGCTAGATATTGCATGAAAGCTCACTTTCGAGGGTCAAGACTGCCCCTATTTGAGACCTCTCTCGTATTAGGGAGTACCTAGGTCGGTCATCTCATCCATCCATCTCTTGCCCCTACACTTGACCGAGTAGAGGAGAGAAAACGCCTTCGTGCATACCCAAAGTATGGCCAAAGCAGCAACGGCGTTGCACTAGAGAGATTGGCTATGGCTTGCCGTGTGGTGTGTGAAAAACCCATGCTCAAAGGTCACCCTCAACGATCGGGGAATGAACTGGACTCCTAACACAGAGCTATCACCAGCCTAAGGATGCTGCAGAAGCGAACTCATTTTAAATGAACTAAGTAAATTTCTAAAAGCCACTTAACCATGTAAGGAACCAACGTTAATCTTAACAATGTGCAGGAGTAAATAAGTGATAATAATAGCATGTTCTTTGCACAAAATAAAGATACCTTGCAAATCCATGGAACGAAACTAGCATCCTGAAGCAATCGTGATCATCGAGCTTCGCGCAGCACGAGCTTCATATTCCTTGCTTGACAGGACGAAAGGGAGAGGATAACAAAGGATTAAAGATTCCTTGACATGGAGGAGCGGCAGACATCAAACTGGACGAAGGAGGATAAAAAGGAAGAGAGACGAGGGCTAGAACTCCCTCGTTAAGGCGCCGAGACCTTGATAACAAGGGACCAGATACAGAAGAAACCAGATTAGCTTAGATCAAGGCGGACTAAAGCCTCGAAAACAGCAAGAGAAAGGGCAAAGACCCCGAAAGGGTGAAGAGGAAAGAGTAGAATGATGATAAGAAGAATCATCCGACGTGGTCGGAGAAGAGGGACGAGAATCATCCGACAGTGCCGGAGAAGGAGAATGGGAGACACCCGACAAGGTTGGGGAATAAGAAGAACCCGGAGATACCGGATGGGAAGAATCAGAGGCAACACCTGGAAGTCTCGAGGAAGAATAATCAGGTGGTGTCCCGAGATTAGGATGGAATGATGACATAGGCCAGGGCCTAGAATCGTGAGAGGAGGGAAAATCTGGAGGATCCGGGGAAAAAAAGAGAGGAATGGGGACGCATGGACCTATGGAAGGAGGAGAAAATGATGGAGATAGGATCAGATGGAGGAAGATACACCACCCAAGGGTGGGAACTGAGTAGAAGGAAGGATGAATGAAAAGAAAAGGAGGAAGAGGTGGACCCCTGAATGCACAACCGATAGCCATTGAGTTTACGTCGCCGCCTCTTCTTGGCAGAAATTTCTTGAAAATGGACCCACCTGGTGCGGGCTTGGACCTTCGGGCTTCTTAATCTGTAATACCTTCTTAAATAACGGGCCCACCTAGCAGATGACCTGGCCCGACTGTGAACATGCAACTTCATCGGTGCGGTTGCCCCTAGACACCCGGTGCTAGCAATATGCGAACATTCTTGAGCGAGTAACCCTTCAGAGTGATGAATATCACAAACCCACGAGGTTTTGTTTCTCGGCACTAGAAGCATGAGATTCGGTGACTCCACTCGGAACTCAGTCTTGAAGCACAACTCCCTTGATAGAAGAGACGGGTGAAGGTGAGGGAGAGTAATACATGGCGTTGACATGGCCGGTTTGCTAATAAATCGAGGAAGATTACATAACAGGTGCAGAATATCCTTGGAAAGTGTAGATGATACGGCCAATTGCCCCTTGAACATAGAACCCATAATATGCTTGGTGGCCATATGTGTAAGCACAACGCGGGTAAAGAACCCTTCTTGGCCTGTCATCTGAACAGCAATAGAGCGAGGAGAAATAATAGCATCAACGGTGAACTCTTCGGCGAGCAAAGAGATTGCCACTGACCTCGCTCGGGAAGAAACTGGCATCAACTCAAGGGAACTCTTCTTAGCAACTGTCATCTTTGAAAGTAGAGGCGCATCATCCCCAAAATAACCGGGGACGAGGACACGAACCGGCATCCGACAGATAAAATCTTGAATCTTGAGATGCATTGCCGGCACTGAATCATCCTGACTTGGCTTATTGTCTCCCTGGGAATTAGACCCGAGGGGCACCAAAGGAAGCACACACTCGCTCCGTGGGGTGGTAGTGGTTGGAGAAGTAAAGGGAATATGTTTCGGTGGAACATGTGAAGGTTTGGAAGGCATGGAGGCTCCAACGGGAGTGGTAATGGAAAGTGAAGGCGCTGGCGATGTGGCGATGATAGGCTCGGGTGGCGACAAAGGCGAAGGTGAAGGCGTGGCTGAGGGTAGAGGTAAAGGAAAAGGTGTGGCTTGCTCAGGCTTAGGCAAAGGTGATGGCAGAGATGGAGGCGAGGGTGGAGATGGTGTAGGCGACGGAGAGAATGGTGGTGGCAATGGAGATGGTGAGGATAGTGATGAAGGCGATGGGGGTAGTGGACATGGAGGTAGAGAGGGTGAAGGGGGAGGTTGTGGTGTCCACCGTCGACGTGTTGACACAACGTGTCGAGCGGTGTTAGGGATAGAAGTAGTGGTAGTGGCGGCAGGGGAAGAAGGGGAGGCACTAGCCTGAGCAGAGGCTTGGGTTTGTGGCGGCGATGGAGCCGGGGTAAGATGGTGGAGGTAACGGAGTAGGTGATGGAGCGAGTGTAGCACTAGATGAGGAATCACAAGGGTGCCCCTGACCTTGAAGTGACAGAGATGGCTGCCCGGGTGGCACTTCTTGCTGCTGCTGTTGGCTGTGGAGATGTAAAATGACTTTATGCATAGCGGCCCAATCAATCCTTTCCTTAGCTTCCAGGTCATAAACATAATCCTGGAACTCGGGACAATCCTCAATCAAATGCCCCTGCTGACGGTGGAAATCACAGAACTGAAGCATATCCCCGACCGCGGGTCGGTAAGGCACAACCGGAGAGAACGGCAACGCGTGAGTGGCCATCAAAGCCCGAAATATATCGGTGAAACACTCCGGCAAAGGAAGATGAGGAGCCTGCTTCGGGCAAGGTGGATGCCGAGGGATACGTAATGGTGGAGAAGGTTGTGGAGACGGAAGTGGAGGTTGCGTAGGCAGGAGTGCGTGGCTAGTGGTGGAGGGCTTTGGTGAAGGCATGTGTGGAACAGGATGAGGGGGTATGTAGACGGCATCTACTTGCTCGGGATGTGGTGTTCCCTTGACCGGAAGTGGAGATGGAGACGGGTATGTGGATGCGGGAGGCTGACTCATGGAAGGTTGATATGCTGAGGCGTATGGGTATGTAGAGGCGGGAGGTTGGCTCGTGGAGGGATATGTGGCGGAAGGCTGACTCATGGCCGGCTGACTCATGGGAGCGTAGGGATGACATGTGGAGGGTGAAGGTTGATATGTGGAGGTGGATGGTGGAGACTCGAGGTCAAGGGAATCTTGGATTTGTTGGCGAATGAAGCGGGCTCGGTTGTAAAGTTGCTGCTAGGAGGTGATGTCGTTGAGGGTTAAGATGAACCGATACTCGGGCACGGCATTGGATATCAGCATCTTGATTTGCTCTCCCTCCGGTATGTGCCCCGGGACCTACGCGGCCAAGCGACGCCAACGATCAGCAAAGGTAGAAAACTCCTCTTCGGGCTTCATCATCTCATGGGCCAGATCCATAATAGAGTTCTTGGGCCCAACCTGGTCTTGGTACTGCTGAATAAACTTTTCTTGAACGGCTTGAAAACTCACAACTTGCTCTTGCGGAAGAGAGAAGAACCAATCCCTAGCCGGGCCTTCCAATGACAGACCAAACAGATAAGCCATCAAGTGTTGGTCATGTCGAAACTGGGCCGACTCATAAACAAACTCCTTCAAGTGCACATATGGGTCACCGACTCCACTATAACAGCGATATGCAGGAATTTGTGAAGATGGCAGAAGCCGAAGACCTTGAAATGCGAATGGAACACTTAAAGAGGATTTAGGATCGATCCGACGTTGAAGCTCATCAAGCTGGCGTTGGGTTTGAGCAATCATCTCCTGGGTAGGGAGAGATCGAGAAGAATATGGGCCAGCTTGAGCAAGAGGTTGTGAATTGGGACCAGGAGCATGGTATTGGGCCGGATAAGAGGATCCAGGCTGAGAAGAAGAAGGACCCATTCCAAGAATGGAAGGATATGTGGGCCTGGAAGAAGTATGAGCATATGGGTTGAATGGGCTGGTAGCAACATGGGCAGAAGGATGAGGCCCATTAAGAGAATAATGCCCATTAGCAATTGGGCCAGCAACATATGAAGGAGAAGGAGGAGGCCCATGAATAGGAGATGGCCCATTATGAGAAGAAGGCCCATTAAGATGAGACGTAATGATGCGTTGGGCCTGGGCCGGGTCTATTTGGCAAACAAGGCTTGAAATACGGGCCATGAGATTAGCATGTTCCTCAGATGGGTCAGGGGGACCACGAGAAGATGGACCCAAGCGGGAAGAGGATTCCACATGGGAATAGGAAGCAGATTGGGAAAAAGAATGATACAAGGGGTTAGAATACTGCTCCATGAGGGCAAATGGAGACTTAATACATGGAGATCAAGGACAATACAAATGGGGAAGCAATGGCTTAATGGGCTTGAGAACAAGGGGGGCCGACCCACTAATGCAAAGATGAATGGACAACGGACCACGGGACAATGGACTAGACAATGGACACACAAAATGGCCTAAGCTAAATGGGCCTAACAATAACAAAACATGTGGATGATGAAAGAATGCAACACAAAAATCACTAATGAGCTTGGACAAGCCCAATCAACACGAACAATGCAATGTGAGAGTTTTCACCCAAGTCAAACAAGTTAATATGATGGGAAATCTTTTAGGGGTTTCAATAGACCTTTTAATGATTTGAATTAATAACAATTCCCTCAAGATAGGAATCTCATAGGAATAAGGTCCAAACTTTGGGTTGACTAAGGTTAACTCCCTCACACTTATGCAAATGCAAGCCTAAAGGGGTGGAAAGATACAACCGGCCCGGCGTCCGTGTGGGAATCCACGGCTCACGGGGACTTATGAAGGTCCTTGATGTGTTTTCCTGGTCGGCTCCAAGGAATATGGAGACGAGAGGTCCACGCACCAAGGTAGGAAATGTAACTATGATATGCAATGTATGGCCCTATGTGCACCGGAGTGCATGCAAATTCTAGCTTAAAACTAGAAAATCAAGACTAGATTAAACTATGCAAACATGATCCAACAAAAACAAATAGTATATGGATGGGAAGATAATACAAAGATCTGCACAACGGCCCTAAGAACAGATCAATCTGACCCCGGGAGGTCAATCAAATCACTAAGCAAAGATGCCCCCGTGAACCTATGCGCAGACCACATGCAGATTTTATGGACAAAATGCTAAAATGATGACAGTTTTTAACTAAGCAAATGAGACCCAAATGATGCAAATAAGCTATGGATGGAAAGACAATACAAAGGACTATCCAATGGATCAAAAATCAGTGTAATCAGACATTGGGAAGGCAGTCAAATCACTCATTAAAGATGTACCTGTGAACCTGTCCCTGAGCCTGCCTGCAGAACTTATGCACAAAACTCAAAAAGATGGACAAGATTATAATATGCAAATGTTAACCAAATGATACAAATGATATATGAATGGAAAGACAATACAAAGGGCTATCCAACGCAACAAGAATCAGCTCAATCGGACTCCGGGATCAAAAGTTATGCCTCGATGAACACGGCCCTGTGAGCATGCACGCAAGACTGCCAGAAGCCGTGTAACGGTCTACCAAAGGACCGTTACCTGCATGTGACGGTCTACTGTAGGACCGTCACACTACCAGAGCCCTTAAAACACCAAAAATAGTTGGAGAATGGAAGAAATATCACCTAAACAGGAATATGCACCCACCCAACCTACAAAAGAGCATGAAAACAAGCGTGATGGGCATTGGTGTCCCACCGTGATCGCCAAAAAACTGTTGATTCCTTTTTTAATTAGATTAGCTTCCTATCCCGCCCCCTTTAAATACATACATGCATAAATATGTGAATCAAAGACAAGGGGGATGAAAGGATGGAAATACTAACCGTGATCGCCACCAAGGATTAACAACGCCGCAAGGATGAAGAAAGGAGTGCAACTGCGCCGTATACCTTGGAACTTAAAGACTTGATCGCGCTTGAAACGGGGTGCGGGGAACTTGTGGATTCAAACCTCCTCTCCTTCCAGCCGGCTAGAGGAAGAGGGCCTCACGTTGTATTCATGCTCTCCTGCAAAACAAAGATCAAACAAGGACAAAACACCCATTAGAACATGCATGTGTAGTATCAATCCCGCAGTGATAAAATAGGGGTAGAAATTGAGGGCAAACTCACCGGGGGAGGGTTTTTAACCCCTATGGAAGGGTGGAAATAATAGGTGGGTGTGTTGTGCATGCATGAGATTTGAAATCACGAGATTTGATTGAGAGAGTAGAGAGAAATCAATGATGCAAAACGCAGAAAAATGCATGTGTAGCAGAAAGTGCAGGAAACTGTGATGATTTGTGATTTTGAGGAGATTAGAACTAAGAGTGTAGACCATGAAATCAAGCCCAGAAGGATGAAATTGAAAGCCAATACTTCCCTCTTCAAGATGGGGTCGAAGTTGTGAGTCGACGGTGCAGCATGGCTTCGCCCCACGTCCGGAAAGAGCCCCCCATCGCGACTGCGAGCTGGGCAGTTTTTATAGAGTTTTACAAGAAAGCCTCATCTTCTTATCACGACTCCCGGAGATAGATTCCAAGATAAATCGAGTTCTCTGGATCAAACTCGAGATAATACTAAGGACAAGAGATAGGAACAAACGGGGATCAATTCAGAGGAGGATTCTAGAAGATATGTCTTTTGGAAGGCAGCCCCGGAGCCTTATCTGCAGAGTTTGAGTTGAACTAGGAAACATAAATCATGATCTTGCGACCCAGATCCCAAGAGATATAGCCAATGAAAATTTGATTCCTATGAATCGAATTCAAGATAATACCAAGGGCTAGAAGCAGGAAAAAACGGGGATCAATTTGGATAAGAAGTCAAGAAGTTATGGACTCTTCAAGAGGGCCACGGCGCATAAAAATGGAGCAGAGTCCAGCACGAATTGGACTCTCTGGTGCATGTAACGGTCTATCGTAGGACCGCCACATGATGTAACGGACTAGGGTAGGTCCGTCACACTCTGGAGGTCGAACGAGACGTTTTCGGATGAGATTGGATGTAACGCACCTAAACAGGGCCGTCACTTGGTCTAACGGTCAAGGATAGGATCGCCACACTCTAGGGGTTGAACCGGGCTGTTTTGGGCAAGTTTTGGTGTGACGGTCTATCGTAGGACCGTCACACTGAAGTAACGGTCTTCACTGGGCCGTCACTTCAATGAAGTAACACACCTGCAAATGACCTTCACATCGATGAAGGCAGATTCTGGGTAGACTGCGCGCGACTTTAGAAATCGAAGCGTATCTCTCAAACGGTGGAGAATTAGACAAAGTGGTAAACATAGAAGTTGTAGATAACGGAGAGAGGAACAACTTTTATGAAGAAAGAAATGTGAGAAAATGATTGGAAGAGGGTGAAAATGGGGCTGGAAGAGAGAAAAAAAATTATGGAATATAGGTGAACAGCACGGCATGCCAGAAAAATGCGAATAGCTCACAATCGGGGCAGAACCGGCCAACAGTGTAGAAGAGGAAATTGTAGATCTTTGAAAGAGGAACAACTTTGATGAAGACAACTTTTTGAAAGAGGGAATGGAAGAGGGTGAAAAAGAACCACTTTCAGGACTGCGCAGTGAGAGAGAGCCGATTACTTGAGGGAAGTCGGCCTAAATGGGCCAAAAGTTGATTTGGAAGCCGGAATTTGATAAGATAAGCTCCGAGGCTCTAAGAAATCATGATCTCCAAGACTCAAAGGATATGAAATGGTAAAAATGGGCTTAAAATTCATCCAAGAAAGCTCCAAAACAATGACTAATTCGGGGCATCAAAATGATGAATAAGAGAAATGACACAACTTGCGGGCTAAAACGGGTGTCAACAAATGGCAGTACACATAATTTCTTAGATCCATCTATTGTTCAGAAGCTTGGATTAACTATTACACACCAAGATTCACTACCAGTCAAGATAGCTGCAGGGTTACAACTACCTTCCCAAGGATGGTGTCCGGGTCTCACACTCAAATTGCCTGGACTATCCTTCACTTTGGACTTTCTGGTTCTGCCTCTAGGAGCTGTTGATATGGTATTGGGAAATACATGGCTACAAATGCTAGGAGATGTCACTTTCAATATATCCCAAATGGTCATGAAGTTCTCACTCAATGGATAGGATTGCATGTTACAAGGGTTACCACCTTCATCACTAGATGTAGTTTCTGCAAAACAGTTCGGAGCAGACATCCAAAAGGCTAGAGCTCTATATACACTACATTTCTACTCATTGGATGCTACTAGTTCTACTGATAGTGTTTCACCTTCTTTTAGTTCTTACCATCCCGACTTAGCTCCCATTTTACAGCAATATTCTGGGGTTTTCTCTGAACCTACTGATCTACCCCCTAGTAGAAAATATGATCACATAATACCTCTAGTGGATGAATCAAAAGCCATCGCCTCTCCTGCTTATAGACATCCACCCCTTCAGAAAAACATCATTGAAACAGAAATAAAAATCCTCTTCTTATGCCACCACATTCAGTCAAGCAACAGCCCTTTCTCTACCCCTATTCTCCTTATTCAGAAACATGATGGCTCCTGGAGAATGTGTATAGATTATAGAGCCTTAAATCAGAATACCAATAAAGACAAGTTTCCAATACCATTGGTTGATGATTTTTTGGATGAACTCCATGGTGCCAAGTTCTTCTCCAAACTGGACCTTCGTTCAGGATATCATCAGATCCGAATGCACCCTGATGACATTTCCAAAATAGCATTTCGCATGCATGAGGGACATTATGAATTTCTTGTGATGCCATTTGGTTTGGCTAATGCACCCTCAACATTTCAGAATTTAATGAATGATGTTTTCAGAAAATACATGAGGAGATTTGTACTGGTCTTTTTTGATGATATCCTTGTATATAGTGAGACATGGGAGCTACACTTACAACATGTAGCTCAAGTTTTACAGATTCTGCAAGATAATTGCCTATTTGAAAAACTTAGTAAATGTGTATTTGGGCAAACTACAATAGCCTACTTGGGACATATTATTTCAGAACAAGGAGTGTCCATGGAAACAAGCAAATTTGATGCTATTCAGAAATGGCCTATTCCCAAATCCATTAGGGCCTTGAGGGGTTTTTTGGGCCTCACAGGCTACTATAGAAAATTTATCAAAGATTATGGTATAATAGCAGCCCCCCTCACTCAACTACTAAAAAAAGAGGCTTTTGTTTGGACACCTAGTGCTGATCAGGCCTTTGAAACTCTTAAGAACACAATGTCAAGGTCTCCAATCTTAGCTCTCCCAGACTTCACTGAACAGTTTGTGATGGAATGTGATGCATATGGCAGTGGCATGGGAGCAATTTTAATGCAACGAGGTAGACCAATTGCCTATATGAGTAAAGCATTTCATCCAAACCAATTGGGCAAATCTGCATATGAGAAAGAAATGGAAGCCATTATTTTTGCTGTTCAAAAGTGGAGGCTATATTTACCAGGCAGACCCTTTGTCATTTAAACTGACCATCAGAGCCTCAGATATCTATTAATCCAGCAAGTGCATACCCCTGCTCAGCAGAGATGGTTAGTAAAACTATTGGGGTATGATTTTACATTGGAATATAAATATGGATCACACAACCGAGCTGCTGATGCACTATCCGGAGTACATGATGATGTCACTTCCACAACTTGTTTTGCTATTTCAGTTGTGATTCTAATATGGTTTGATGAAATCCAACAAGCTTACCATAATGAAGATACATTTAAATCCCTTCTGGACCGTTGGTATGCCGGGGACTTGGATCATCATAAATACTCTTTGAAGGGTGGCATTCTTTATTGTAAAGGGAGAATTTTACTAAGTAAGTCCCACCCCATCACAGAAACACTGCTACAACACCACCATACTATCCCTGAGGGTGGTCATTCGGGCTATCACAAGACCCTGCATAGACTCAAAAGGTCCTTTTACTAGCCAGGTATGAGTCATAGTGTCCGATCCTTTGTTATGGAGTGTGATGTTTGTCAGAGAAACAAACATATTCAACAACACCCAGTAGGATTACTACAGCCATTGCTAATCCCTGATAAGATCTGGATGTTATGCCCCTGTGGTTTTGATGATGGTTTTAATGGTGGTTTTGATGATTGGCCTTTGAAGTGAGTTATTCACTGTGAGTCATCTTGCTGTGTGAGTCTTCATAAGTTCTGATATGGCATTACATATTTGATTATGTTCAGTCATGTTACTGTTGCTCCTTAGACTGAAGTTTGATACTGCAGCGTCGACCCATCGAACTGCAGCGTCGACGCTGCCAAGGCACTTCAGAGGTAGCAGTAAGAAATATTTGTACTGCTGCGTCCACGCTGCTTGGGCAATGCGTTGACGCTTGGTGCCTCTTTAACTTCATTTATTCTTTGGTCTGGTCTGTGGTGCGTCGACCCCTTGTGCTGATGGGTCGACCCCTCAGTTCATTCATCAGACTGTTACAGCAAGTCTGTACATTGTCCGTCTTCCTTGGCGTCTTGATATTTGAAGTCTATACATCCATCGTGGAGCTTCATGTCTATACATTGGCCTCCATGATTCTAAGTCTATACATTCGTTGTAAGGCAAAGTCTGTACATTGCCTTTGTGCTTCAAAGTCTATACACTGCATTCTCATTCAGCGAAGTCTCTACATTGCATACAAGCATTCATCTGAGTCTTATGATGTCTTTATATTCATTAAGTCTATACATTACGTTGTGTATACTTTACATTGCTTTCGCCTTCACAGCAAAGTCTATACAATGCAATGCATATACTTAGAACTAATGACTTCGTTTCATCTATCTGACAGGGACTGAAGAGGCTAATGAACCCCTTAACGTAAGAGGGCTGAAGACACCCAATTTCAGCTGCTGGAACACACCAATGCATCAACGCCTTGATCAAGTGGCGTGGACGCAGTAGTTCAAACAATCAAGAAAGAAGCTTACTGGATTACTCTGGTGCGTCAACGCATTCATCAAGTGGCGTCGACGCAGCAGGTTGATGGATCAACAAGGTGACTAGAGGGTGGACGCAGTTGCACAATGCGTCAACGCACTCCACACGAAACGAGAGAGGGCTGAAGCTATCTAAGTTCAGATGCTGGAACACCAATGCGTCAACGCAGCATGCTGAGAGCGTCAACGCAGCACGCCCATCTGCTGAAGACTTGATCACTGGATCACCGATGCGTCAACGCAGCAGGCTGATGGAGTCAACACAGCAGACTTAAGTCTTGCTGGTAGAATGCCTTTGAAGGCTGCATCAACCTTTTGGAGCAAGTGAGTTGACGCCACCAGACTGTAGTTGCTGAACGTGCTAATGGAGGGCACGTGATCCGAGGTGACTGGCTCGTGATCCCAGGATGGACGAGGTACCAGGATGCTGACACGTGGACTGAGGCCTCTTGGCGGGAATCGTGGAGAGTGCATGTCGCCCTAAATGCTGTTGATATATAAGGAAGACTCCTCTGTCTGAATGAGACTGATCGTGATCGACTGAAGCAGAGGAAGAGTGAGAGCTTCCACGATCCAGAAGAAGAAAGGAAAAGAAAAGAGAGGGAAGAGAAGAAGCATAAGAGAAAGAAGAGAGAAAAAAAGAGATAGAGAGCTCGAGCAGAGTGAGAAGAGAAGCAAAGCTACTTGAATATTTGTTCCTGCTGTACCGTGGATCATATCCATCCCAGTTAGCTCTAGTTGAGAGCCACTGTTGTGCTACCATAGCTACAGTTTTCTGATTACTGTATTTTCCTTTTCTTAATTTCATTTACATTTCCTTGTGGTTCTTTCGATTGCCCTGTTGGGGATTGGATTCCTCCTGGTGGGTCAGGAGAGGGGAGATTTGATCTCCGGTTGAAAGTAGCTGGATGCTACTTGTGGATTCCTGCTGGTGGGTCAGGAGAAGGGAGATTTGATCTCCGGTTGTAAGTAGCTGGGTGTTGCTTGTGGGTTCCCTCCGGTTGGGAGGAAGAGGGGAGGTTGTTCCCCTGGTCAAGCTGTTTGGCAGCATTTGTTGCAGACTGAGTCTGCTGTGCTAGTGTTGCTAGTGGAAGCCTCACTCCGGTTGTGAGTGAGGGGTGGATGTAGGTCTGGAGGACCGAACCACCTAAAAATTATTTGTGCAGTGGTTTGCCTTGCATTAGCTCCATATCTTCTACCTCCCATTCATAGGTTGTGCATGCTTGGCCTGTTGCATTATCTAGAGAGTTATTTTTGAGCATTATATTCTGCTAAGTGTGTTTGGGTTGTTTTACTCTGCATTCGTTTCTGGTTGATCAGGTGGCTGCATTGTTACAGTCCAACTGTTTGTTCATTTGTTGCCTTATCATTTCATCTTGGAAAGCTCATTAGTTTTTATTCCGCATATTTGAGCTTTAGTTTTTTTTTAATTGGGCCATATTTTCTAGAGGGATACATTCACCCCCCCTCTGTATCCAGGCCTAGCACCCTAACAATTGGTATCAGAGCGGGTGTCTGCTTAGAAGGTCCAGCGACCTGCAGATCCGATCTTGTAGTCTTCGGTGCTATTTTACTGATTGGTGCATAAGTATTCCTGTTGCATTTTATCTGTTCTGTCTCCATGGGGGAACCACCTGTTTTCAACGGTTCTGGATTTAAGTTGTGGCTTAGAGGTCTGCGCACCTATGTTAAACAATTTGATCCGGATCTGTGGAAGTTGATTTCGCATGGTCCACACATATTGCTAAAGAAAACGTCCAAATGGACTGACAGTGATAGATACATGTGTGATCAAAACATAAAGGCTATGGAAATTATGAAGGCTGCCACTGACAAGGCCTTACACTCATGTTTTTATCATTGCAGGTCAGCCAACGAAATCCTGGAGAACCTGAAGATAGCTTTCCAGTCAAAGAAGGACACCTGCATGATGGCCAATGGGACTGATCACAGCAACAATCAAAGTGATGAAGAGGACAATGATGATCAGGTAAACCCTTTCCAACATTATACTGTGGATGATTGGGAAAATACTTATGCTGACTTGTTGGGGTTATATGAAAAACTAAAAAGGGAATATAAGAAACTGAAAAAGGGTACTAGGTTAAACAGTGCAAATTCCTCTTCATGTAAAAATTGTTTAAAATTGAAACAAACAAATGATGATTCTACTTCTGAGATTCGTGAGCTTGAGAGTCAAGTTAAATTGCTAAGGAAAAAGAATCAAGATTCTGTTAACTCAGAACTAAGCAAGCTAAAATCTGAAAATGACTCTCTAAAACAATCTGCTAAAGAAAATGATAAAAAATTTGAGGAACTCAAATAAGAGAATGATTTGCTGATTGAAAAAATGAATGCCATAAAATCTGTAAACATAGAATTACAGAAAGATTGTGAAACACAACAAAGAGAAATGAAACAAACTGAAAATGGAAGAAAGTATGAAGTCAATTCAGAAGACCAGCTTCTAATAAATGAATTGGTTCAAAATGATAAGCTTAAAGAAGAAATTGAAAGATTGAAGCTGTTAAACAGTGCGATGTCTGAGAGACTTCTAACCTTAGAAAAAGGAAAAATGGTGTGTGTTGAAGATTCTGATAAACTGAGCAATCTGGAAAATGAAATTGAAAAATATATAACTGCTAACAAGATGTTAACTGAATGTGTGAACTGCAGTGAACAAGAGATTGCAAGCTATGAAATAAACATTGTATCTCTCGAAAATGAGATTCAAGACTTGAGAAAATCCTTGTCTAAATTTGTTGATGGGCAGAAAAATCTAGACAAGCTACTAGGTATAAAAATCAACTCTAGAAAGGAAGGACTGGGTTACAGTCCAGTCATGAGGAAGGTTGATGGAGCCAACCTGAAAACTGTCTTTGTCAATTCTTCTGAACAGGAAAAGCCTTCTACTTCATCTCCAATTCAGTACAAGGCTAAGAAAATAGGAAAATAGGATAAAAATCAGAAAAGGACTGTAAATCAAAAAATAAATGGAAAGGGTTCATCAGTGCATGTTGATCACAGTCCTCACACACACTCACATGCATCTAAAAAGAAGATTATCTGTCATTACTGTCATAAATTTGGTCATTTGATGCATGAGTGTGAATTAAACAAATTGGATGATTTGAATGCTGAAATGATGAATGTTAGGAAATATCATGATAGAAAACCTGCTGTTCATTCAAAGAAAAGTGAATGCTCTCATTGTGGTAGATTAGGCCACACCTTTGCTCAGTGTTGGTTTGCTAATGGAAAGAAAAAACCACTCTCACATCATGCTAAATCTTATGCTAACCAACATGCTTTTAATATAAACAAAACTGCTTCTCTGAACCAGCATGTCAAATATTTTAATTGTAACAAGCTTGGGCACAAGACCACTGAATGTAGGGCAAGCTCTTTTAGAAGAAAGTTCCCTTTCTGCTCCCATTGTGGGAAGCATGGCCATGCAGTCAAGGATTGCTGGCATGTCCAGGGTAGGAATAGAAATTCCAAAGAGTTTGGTAAAAACAAACTTGTTTTTAAAAGAATTCCTGTTTGCTCAAATTGTAGAAGACCAGGCCACCAAGTTGCTGCTTGCAGGGTAGCTGGTCATGAAAAGAAAAAATTTCATAATAATAACAGAAACCCTCATGCTCACTCTTATAATGCTCAAGTTCATGCTAGTATACATAAGAGGAACATGAAACCTGCTAGTTCATGCCACTATTGTGGGCTGTCTGGGCACTCAATGCATAACTGTTTTATCATGAACTCTGATGACTATTTGGCACAGAAAAAGATGCAGGTAGTCCCAAAAGGGGCTAATTACTATGCAAGACCCAAGACCACTTGGGTTCATGCTAGTGGAAAATAGGAAGGTGCCTAGCAGGTGTGCCTTGGATGGAATAAAGGGGTAATGATCCAAGGCACTCAAGAATGAAAAACCCCATTCTCACACTTTTCAGGTAATCTCTCTGCATTTCCTATTTTGAAACTCATTGCATATCTGGTTTGATGTATTCTTGAATATCCTGTTCTTAGTTTCATCTAGTGCATGCATATTAAATCTGTTCTTGCATATTCATTCATCATCTGCCAGTTGCATTATTTTCTGATCATGCACTCTGAAATTTCTAAAAATCTGAACTGAATGTGAATATTGTTTGAAATTTGTGTGTTGCAATAGCTCACTGAACATTCTGAATTGCATATAGGACTGCATGTTGAATTATCATGCATGACCTCAATGGTATATAAATGGTAAGATACCAAAAGGCAGGGAAGTATGTCTGGAGGTTCTTACTATGTGTGAGGTGGTCTTTTAGACCAAGTGCTCCGCCTAGTACCATGGGTCACTTTGCTGGTTAGGACAGTCTGAATGTGCATGAATCAAAATCATATGTTCAGTGTCTCATGGCAAACATTGTATGTTTTCAGGGGGAGTTAATTGCATGTCCTTGCATAGCATCCAGTGTTGAGTTTTTTTGCATACATATAGTGCATTGCATTTTCTTAAACTGAAAATGCCAAAAAGATTGTCTGAATGCATGTTGTCAGGGGGAGTCAATGCATTGCATATAGGTTGTCAAATGCATACATTTGTCAGAATTCATTGTATATCCCTTCTTATCATTTTTGTTGACAAACCTTGATCATATTCGGAAAACACTAAGCTTCAAAATCTCTCCTATCAATTAGTATCATTTGACTTCAGAAATCTATCAGTCTGTCATGAAGACTTCAATGGGACTATCTCAATCATAAATCTGAAAAATTCTTGAACTAGAAATCTTCTATTATACATTTTTATGAATGACTGAAATAACTCATGTGGTTTAAGTTTAATGTATTCAATGAGTTTGGCTTTAAAATCTCTTAAAAAATATCTGAAGCATGTTTAATAAACCTTAACCATCTGTTTCATGCTATGTCTTGTAAAATTTTCTGAAATCTGCATTATTGAATTCATGGCTTTAATTGGTTAAGTACATGAAATTATTATTGACTTGAAGCAAAGGAATTTGTCTGAATTGTCTAAAGGGTAATTGTTGTCAGAGCAATGACTTTGATCACTAAGAAATCATGTCCAAAGGACTGTGTCATGAGGTGTCTTAGTCAACTCTGCAGAATAAATTTCATTAAAAATTCAGGCAGAGCAATGGCATGCACACTGAGAAACACAACTCACTCATCAAGAAATAATTTGCAGTGTGTCATGATGTGTAAATGCTATCTCTGTTCATATAAAGCATGACAGTTAGTCACACTAAGTGCTTAGGAATATTGGCCTCTGATCAAGGTATATCCTCTAGTTACAAGGTGTGCACTGAACTAGAGTGCTCGTAAAATTTGTAGCATGAAAAATTGTTGAACAAATTAAAATATCTGAATATTGATGCTAAAATCAAATTGCTACAACCCTAGACAAAATCATATGACTTCATAATTACTTGATTTCAATACTGATGCATGTAATTCCGAAAGAAGTCAATAATTTTGATTGTGTAAGAGAAAGGGAGATTAATCAAGATAAATATGAGGGTTTGGTTCATTTTTATTAAACCATGGTTTTAGATATCAATACAGAATTTTATTGATAAACTCTGCATACATCATGTTTAAACCATGCTGATCAATAAAAATCATTCACAAGCCCTTATAATGGAAGACTTTGAAATATTCTGATTTGGATTTATGAGAATGACATTCCCTTGAAAATTTGACTAAATTCTTGTAGTTGAAGCCTCTTTAAAAAATCTGCTAATAGAACCTCTTCTGCTCATTGACCTGAACTTGTCCTTGTTTGCCCCTGTGGTCTCCTTCTCATTCATCTCATAAGATTCCACTTATTGAGGGGGAGATTCCATGTCATGCATCACTTGCATATCAATTGGCATCTATTCAGGAGGAGCATTCCTTGTCATACTGAATCATGTTCATATCATTTCTAACCTTGCATTCATATACTTAGGGGGAAGTATTGCATTTCTTGTTGCATCTGCATTTTTGCATTTACCCCTTCCCATGGTTCATCTTGATTATACCAAATGAGGGAGATTGTTTGCCAAAAAAAGGGGGAGATTTTCATTCAATCATTGCATGCTGGCTTCTTTCGATCATCTCTAACTAATGACTTTTTGCTGAAACTCTTAAAGGGGGAGAATCATGTTCTTGCAAGGGGGAGAAATTGACTGAATTTTTATACATGCTATAATTTCTCAAACTATTTTCTTTTTGATGAAGTCAAAGGGGGAGAATAGTTTGAGTCATCAGATTGACTCACTGTGTAGTGTTTCCATCATCAAAAAGGGTGAGATTGTTATGCCCCTGTGGTTTTGATGATGGTTTTAATGGTGGTTTTGATGATTGGCCTTTGAAGTGAGTTATTCACTGTGAGTCATCTTGCTGTGTGAGTCTTCATAAGTTCTGATATGGCATTGCATATTTGATTATGTTTAGTCATGTTACTGTTGCTCCTTAGACTGAAGTTTGATACTGCAGCGTCGACCCATCAAACTGCAGCGTCGACGCTGCCAAGGCACTTCAGAGGTAGCAGTAAGAAATATTTGTACTGCTGCGTCCACGCTGCTTGGGCAATGCATTGACGCTTGGTGCCTCTTTAACTTCATTTATTCTTTGGTCTGGTCTGTGGTGCGTCGACCCCTTGTGCTGATGGGTCGACCCCTCGGTTCATTCATCAGACTGTTACAGCAAGTCTGTACATTGTCCGTCTTCCTTGGCGTCTTGATATTTGAAGTCTATACATCCATCGTGGAGCTTCATGTCTATACATTGGCCTCCATGATTCTAAGTCTATACATTCGTTGTAAGGCAAAGTCTGTACATTGCCTTTGTGCTTCAAAGTCTGTACACTGCATTCTCATTCAGCGAAGTCTCTACATTGCATACAAGCATTCATCTGAGTCTTATGATGTCTTTATATTCATTAAGTCTATACATTGCGTTGTGTATACTTTACATTGCTTTCGCCTTCACAACAAAGTCTATACAATGCAATGCATATACTTAGAACTAATGACTTCGTTTCATCTGTCTGACAGGGACTGAAGAGGCTAATGAACCCCTTAACGCAAGAGGGCTGAAGACATCCAATTTCAGCTGCTGGAACACACCAATGCGTCAACGCCTTGATCAAGTGGCGTGGATGCAGTAGTTCAAACAATCAAGAAAGAAGCTTACTGGATTACTCTGGTGCGTCAATGCATTCATCAAGTGGCGTCGACGCAGCAGGTTGATGGATCAACAAGGTGACCAGAGGGTGGACGCAGTTGCACAATGCGTCAATGCACTCCACACGAAACGAGAGAGGGCTGAAGCCATCTAAGTTCAGATGCTGGAACACCAATGCGTCAACGCAGCATGCTGAGAGCGTCGACGCAGCACGCCCATCTGCTGAAGACTTGATCACTGGATCACCGATGCGTCAACGCAGCAGGCTGATGGAGTCAACGCAGCAGACTTAAGTCTTGTTGGTAGAATGCCTTTGAAGGCTGCGTCAACCTTTTGGAGCAAGTGAGTTGACGCCACCAGACTGTAGTTGCTGAACGTGCTAATGGAGGGCACGTGATCTGAGGTGACTGGCTCGTGATCTCAGGATGGACGAGGTACCAGGATGCTGACACGTGGACTGAGACCTCTTGGCGGGAATCGTGGAGAACGCATGTCACCCTAAATGCTGTTGATATATAAGGAAGACTCCTCTGTCTGAATGAGACTGATCGTGATCGACTGAAGCAGAGGAAGAGTGAGAGCTTCCACGATCCAGAAGAAGAAAGGAAAAGAAAAGAGAGGGAAGAGAAGAAGCATAAGAGAAAGAAGAGAGAAAGAAAGAGATAGAGAGCTCGAGCAGAGTGAGAAGAGAAGCAAAGCTACTTGAATATTTGTTCCTGCTGTACCGTGGATCATATCCATCCCAGTTAGCTCTAGTTGAGAGCCACTGTTGTGCTACCATAGCTACAGTTTTCTGATTACTGTATTTTCCTTTTCTTAATTTCGTTTACATTTCCTTGTGGTTCTTCCGATTGCCCTGTTGAGGATTGGATTCCTCCTGGTGGGTCAGGAGAGGGGAGATTTGATCTCCGGTTGAAAGTAGCTGGATGCTACTTGTGGATTCCTCCTGGTGGGTCAGGAGAAGGGAGATTTGATCTCCGGTTGCAAGTAGCTGGGTGCTGCTTGTGGGTTCCCTCCGGTTGGGAGGAAGAGGGGAGGTTGTTCCCCTGGTCAAGCTGTTTGGCAGCATTTGTTGCAGACTGAGTCTGCTGTGCTAGTGTTGCTAGTGGAAGCCTCACTCCGGTTGTGAGTGAGGGGTGGATGTAGGTCTGGAGGACCGAACCACCTAAAAATTATTTGTGCAGTGGTTTGCCTTGCATTAGCTCCATATCTTCTACCTCCCATTAACAGGTTGTGCATGCTTGGCCTGTTACATTATCTAGAGAGTTATTTTTGAGCATTATATTCTGCTAAGTGTGTTTGGGTTGTTTTACTCTGCATTCGTTTCTGGTTGATCAGGTGGCTGCATTGTTGCAGTCCAACTGTTTGTTCATTTGTTGCCTTATCATTTCATCTTGGAAAGCTCATTAGTTTTTATTCCGTATATCTGAGCTTTAGTTTTTTTTTAAATTGGGCCATATTTTCTAGAGGGATACATTCACCCCCCCCTCTGTATCCAGGCCTAGCACCCTAACACTGGACACATATACATATGGATTTCATTGATGGGCTGCCTCCTAATCAGAAAACTTCCATTCTGGTAGTTATTGATCGCCTTACAAAATATGCACACTTTATCCCACTACGGCATCCTTACACTGCAATCTCAGTTGCCCAAGAGTTTGTTCAACAGGTGGTCAGATTACATGGAGTGCCACAGGTCATTATCTCTGACATAGACGCTATATTTACTAGTCATTTCTGATCTGAAATTTTTAAACTCCAAGGGGTTAAACTTCACATGAGTAGTGCCTACCACCCTCAAACAGATGGTCAGGTAGAGTGTTTGAACAAATGCCTTGAAACTTATCTCAGATGCTTCTGCTATCAACAACAACACAAATGGCTTCAGTGGATACCCTGGGCGGAATATTGGTATAACACTTCAGTACATTCCTCCACTGGTACAACTCCCTTTGAAGCACTATATGGTGTTTCTCCACCTACACTGCTCTCATATGTCCCAGGCACATCTAAGGTCCAGGAGGTAGCAGAAACACTGCGTACCCATGATGACATACTCAAGGAACTGAAGCTCAATATGTCCAAAGCTCAGCAGAGAATGAAAAGAATGGCTGACAAGCATCGTACTGAGAAGGAATACAAAGTTGGAGACTGGGTTTATTTGAAATTACAGCCTTACAGGCAGCACTCTGTGGTACATAGAAGCAATGCCAAACTCAGTGCTCGCTACTTTAGACCATATCAGATTATCGAACGCATTGGTACGGTTGCCTACCATCTAAGTTACCAGCCAATGCTAAGATACACCCTGTCTTTCACATCTCTCAATTAAAACTCAAAGGCGGAGATGCCGCTGTACAAACTCTGCCATTACCAGACCTTTTACCACAGACTGCAAGACAGTCACTCCACTTACTGGGCAGACGCATGGTCAAAAGGGACAACAAACCAGTCTCTCAACTATTGATTCAGTGGCAGGGTCAAACACCTGAAGATGCAACATGGGAAGATTATTATCCATTTATAAGCTCTTATCCATCATTTGACGTTGAGGACAAGGTCACTTTTAAAGGGGGGGAGGAGTTTGTAACAGTTGCATCGAACCGGGCTGGTGAGCGGGCGAGCGATCAACTGCTGAGGCCGGTCCAACGCCCACAAGCCGGCAGTTGAGGGAAGTTATTAGTTATATTTGTTAATTAGTTGCATTGTTACACTAATTAGTTTTCTTTTAAACACCTGGGGATTGGCCGAATCTGATGTGGCATAACCCCAGCCATTAATTCAAATGACCATGTGCTCTACGGAGCATTATAAAAGGGATGGATTGACCATTGAGACGACCATCCAAGCAAAGACCAAAACCAGATCTCTGTTCTAGTCAAGTTCATAACTCTACTTAGTTCTTCCCGAAGCTCTGGAATCCCTCTATATCTGAGCTTCAATCATGGTTCTAATTCTGTTCCTTTAGTTCTGCTAGTGAATTTCAGATAGCCTTCTTCAGCAACACAAGATCCAGCGTTGGAGCCTACGCCTGGAGATCCCTCTCTGCAACCGGAAGATGCCCTGCCGCTTGTGTACTGGAAGAGGCGTAACAACATCAGTAACGTCCCGGTCACGCACCTCTGTGGGCACCTCAGTCGCGTTCCACCCCTCCAACCCATCACCTCTATTGCACAGGACCAACCCCACGACGAGGCACGTAACCCACAAAACCCTCATGGGTACACCCACCTGTCCAGAACCCTGCCGAAGATGACTCAGAGGGTGAGGGAGACTACATCGGCAAGAACCTAAATTCTCTAAAAATATGGAGGAATTGTGGTGACTACTGCGGAAATGAGCCGGCCATTGTAAATTTTGACTGCCAAAAGAAGCGGGAGCTTTCCATCATTCCGACATGGGTGACGCACTTATGGGTTGAACCCAGCACATTTCCTGTCCCACGTTCCCCTCCCCCCTGTACGCCCATGGGCAAGAAAAAAAATAATGAGTAATAATAAAAAAATGAGAAATACTTTGGGCGCGTTTGACAATGAACTTCACTTTTTCATTCCCATAAAAATCCTCTGATCGTACAAATGATTTTCTGTTTTAAGATTTTACATGATTATAAATCCACAAAATCTTCTTATCATCTGCTTATGTGGATTTCCCAATGAAGCCCCCTTTTGTATCTGTAACTTCTCTCCTGATGGATTCCTACCGGCACTCAAAAGTTGAGACATTGCTAGACATTTGAGAAAAATTAATCCATGTCGGCAGATTATGGCTCACAAGCCAACGTACAGTGCGTTCCCAAACGGGCCTTAAGTACCTGACTAGTCGGGTAGAAATGATTTAGTTGGAACATCTGTTTCGCCGGGTACTGGTCCACAAAGAAAGATAGACACGTCAGCATGCCGATCATAGTTCACACATTCTCGAGACTAAAGTATGCCCACATCATTCCGTCATCATTATAGACATCCGCTTTACACCCACAAGTTGGGTCGATCTTTTATCCATCTTATTGACATCTCGAATTATCATTGGTTATTGGGCCATATGTTGGCAAATTTTGAGCCCATTTTCGATCTTTTTGTTCTTCCAAAAGTCCCCTAATTTCCAAATTTCTCAAAGTCAATGGTCTGGTCAACACAGTTTGATTGCGATCAGTTGACCGACCGCGTTCATCATATCAAGGTCACATGACTGACCGCATTCTCAGAAGAGTCCCGTTCCAGACTGACTCTATCTTCTCTGATCAGGGGCACCCTAGAATCCTAGGCACCGAAGATAGATGCGTGTTTCGATCCTAATAGAGTTCTAGAGGCCCTAGGGCCCTTATCCAACTTGATTTTCATGGATTTATGGCTCTAGGACTCTAATTTCTAGGGTTTATCTCATATCTCCGAATTAGGGTTTCATCCCTCTATAAATAAGACCCTAAGCCCTAGGGTTGATAGAGGAGGACGTCTAGAGTATGTCACGAAGTGCTGCTATGATTTGGACTCAAGTTTTAACTAGGGATTCGTGTTGTCCTCGCCTCACCGCTGATTTTTCTTCAAAGTCTCCATAGTCTCCTCATAGTTCCTCCTCATAGTTCTCTTTTCACAGTTTCTCTAGTTTATGTGCATCATAGCATCTTTCTTTTTGTTTCTGCATTGTTCACTACATCATACACACACACACACCTAGTTTTTTCTAGCTCCCAAAAAGGGGTTAAAAATCACAAACCTCTCACTTAAAAATCCTTCTTTTTATGTGTTTTCCCTCCTTTGTTTACAGATTCTACGCTTAATCCTTAGGCTAATTGGGTTTCTCTCTTAGTTCTTCCATCTTTCCTTGCAAGTCTAAGCAGCAATCTAGCACGCGGCCCCCTCTTTTTGGCCAACTGAAGAGAGAGGAGGAAAAGAACCCGCTCTCGATTCTCTTTACAGATCACGGTTCAGATAGGGACCACCTTCTTAAAGTCGCGGTTTCATCCCTCACCGCATTCTAAGCCAGTAGGTCACCCCCTGTTCTAGCTGAATTTCTTCTAGTCCAAGGTACGTGACGTTATTAGTAGTTCATCTTACTACTGTTGGCGTTGATAATCCTCGGTGACGATCATGGTCACTTTTCTTTCTTTCATCTCTTTAATATTATTGCATTTACTTACTCTTTGTTCCACGCTTGCGCGTGTGTTTGCTTATTACCTCCTTTAACCCCTTCGTTGCTCATTGTCCCACGCTCCTTGCATATGATTCCTTTCTTCTCCATTCGGAGGGGAATTTCTAGTGCCTACACCCCTTTTCTGGCGATCACGGTGGGACTCGTGCTGTTTGTTGCTTGCCTGTTGTCTTTGATCATCTATTGCATCCTTAGGTTCCATTTCTCGGATTTTTCGTTTACCTTCTTATTGTTTTTAGAATCCCTGGTTGAACGTGGCCTCTTCAAGAGCCACGTCCAGTAAAAAGGTGGTCCATGTTCAGACTGCGATCAGGTATGCATCCCGAGTGTTGTTCCCCTATTCTTCATCATCAATCCTCGTGGTTTCTACTTGCTACCTGTCCTTTGTTTAGACTATCATTCATATTTTATTGTTATTTGCCATTGATTGTTAGTTCTAGGTACGAACTTGCATGCACTCTGGTGCACATAGGGGCATTCATTGCATATCCCAGTTGCACACATACCCCAGTAGGTGATCCTCATGGCTGCGTATTCCTCGTGGTTGACTAGGTGATCTTATTTAGGGATCTCCGTAAGTCTCCACGAGCCGTGGATTCTCACTCGGACGCAAAGCCAGTTGTACCTTTGCCACCCCATAGAGTCTAGGTTGCATCCGTGAAAGAGTGTTGAACTTAGGTCAACCTAAATCCTGAAACCTTCTCCCTTTAGGGATCCTATTCCTAGAGAGAATTGCTCTTTAATTAAAACATTTAAAAGGATAACAAGAAAATAAAAATTCATGCATCATTTCAACTTGGTTGAGTTCGGTGAAACATTCTCTTTGCATGTTGTGTGTTTAGAGTTTCTAGGTATTGGTATGTTGTTTGTGCTTTGTTTGGGTCAGTCCTCCTCCATAGGTGGAGTTGTTTTAGATCTTTAGTTTCATCTCCAAAAGGGTCTTCTATCATATCCGCTTATTTTAATCCCCTATACGATTCCAACATGTCTGCATATGATAGTTCCTTTCCCTATGAGGAAACCCTCCCCCAAAGACTATTTGAGGATTCCTCCCCTCTTAGAGTCACTGTTCTCCAACCCGGAGAGGGATCTACTCCTCCCCCTCCTCCTCCTCAAGTCAATGAGGGCGTGCAAGCTCCATTGTCATCTTCTCTTGATGATGATCCCACTGATCATATTCTTTGAATCATGGCCAAGTTGGACCCTACCCAACTTAAGGCCATTTATCAATCTCTTCAAGGGACGTTGGCCGCCCCCCTCACTCCTCAGGGGGCCTCTTCTAATCATGTCCTTCAATCTTCTTTTAATGGGCCCAATCCGACACCGAGCCCACTTAATTTTACACCGGCCCAACCTAAGGCCCTCCAATTTGTTAACCTTGAAATGGGCCAATCTTCCACCCAAGCCCAACATTCGTTTGGCAAGGGGAAGGCTACTCCCTCCCTATCCATTAGTTGATTCTTCTAGGCCGATTCTGTCTGCTCCTAAGATCATTCTTGGCCCACAAGGTCATTCATACACCCAAGCTAGGGCAGCCCACTTTGCTCCTCCCAATATGGGCCATTCTTCAGCCCATTATCCTCAATACGGGCCACCTTCTTATCCCTTGAACTCACATCTTGGGCCTATGCATAATGCACCACCCACTCCTTCCCGTGAGCAAGGGCTTCTCGACAAATGGGCCGTCATGCAGCAACAAATTGACCACTTACACAAGCGGGTTGGCCCACAATCTCTTATTGATGTCCCCATTCTAAATTTCCAAAATATCCGGCTCCCACCCCAATCTGAGCTTCCGACCTACCGCAAGTATGATGGGTCCGACAATCCCTACATTCATGTAAGGGACTTTGTATACTAGTCGGTGCAATACCAATATGATGACCGCCTTATGGCGTATCTCTTCCACCGTTCATTGGATGAGGTTACGTTGGAGTGGTTTTATTCTTTTCCGCTAGAGGATGCTGAGAATTTTAATGTTGTAAAAGAAAATTTCATTCAAAGATTTCAAGATCGAGTTGGCCCGGAGTACTCATTCATGGATCTCATCGCGGAAGATATGAAATTGGATGAGGATTTCGCTACCTATGTTGATCTGTGGAGGTAGATGGTTGCCCATATACCAGGTCATATTTCGAAGGAAGAAAAAGTCATGCTATTAATTTACAATGCCACACCTACATTTAGAAATATATTGGCCATGAATGACATTTCAAATATGCATCAGCTTTATAATCAGGCATAGTTCATCCAAACCTAATTCAATAACTCCTCTATCCATGCGATGTTTGAGGCCCAAAAGTCCAAATATAATAGAAAATCACATGGCCCAGTTACTGAAGGAGTCCAAACCAATAAACAGGTCCAAGCCAATAGTTTTCCTTCCAATAATAGCTTTCCCGCACCACAAACCCACCAAGCCCCCCGTAGCCCAAGCACCGCCTTCGCCCTACCAACAACCACCTCCACCTCCGCAATATAATAATGTCTCTCCACCTAACGTCTATGCACCCAAGCACCCAGGTCTGAAGAGGGCCCAATATCCGCCATTACCTCAAACCCTCCCGAACGTATTCTCAACCTTAATGTCCATTGGTGCACTTCAACTTCCTCCAAAAAGGCCCGTTTGGAACCCAACAGTCGATCAGTCCCGCTACTGCATGTTTCATTAGCAACCTGGGCACACTCTAGATAATTGCTTCTAGTTTAGAGATTTGGTGTATGATTTTCACGAGGGGCACAAGATTGACTAGGCTAAAATGCACAAGGTTATTACGGAGATGAAAGAGAAAAGAAGGCCCCAGGCACCCCGACAACAGTAGTCGCCTCAGCAGGCATAACAACCACAGCCACAATAGTCGTTACCATAGAAACTGCCTCTGCATGACTTGGGGATCATGCAAAACCCCATGCCAAACCATCTGCCCGCTCCGAATCCACAACTGCCAACACCGGTTCAGGTCAACCCCATTGTACATCACCCATCCCCTAAAGCCAGGTGGTCTTATAACGACGAACCCCCGATGCAACGGCTAATGGCCTCCACCACTCTTGCCACACACCTCCTTTCACAAGACCATCACCTTCTTCCAATGCCCCCATCATCTTGCGGCCTACCAAGCAAGGCCCATTAAACTCGCCGTCCTTGCCTTCTACTTCTTCCACCACACCTTCCTCATCTACCCTACCCCTCATCCTTCCTCCATCATCATTCCCCATTGCCACACCACCTACTGTAATCCTCCCATCTGGACCCATTAAGCCATCCACTCCCACTCATGTCCCTCCATCCGACCATGATACTCCCATCTAGACCCATTAAGCCTGCCATTGCTTCCGACATCCCCACATTGCCATCACCTTCCCCTATCCGTCCAACCAGACCTATGAAGACGCCAACCCTGGGTTCTACCAACCCATTGCCGGCACAAAGCCTTTCCCTAAGGAGTGAGTGTATGTTCACCGAGCTTACCCGCCAGCAGGCACAACTGCTGGTAATCCCCAGTCCTCGCAGCAAGCGGCTGATCAAGAAGAGGCAAATCCACTCCCAGGCATGCAATATGACCTATTGCACCATCTAGATCACATGCCTGCCTAGACCTTCATTTTGGAGTTAATCAAGATCTCTAAAGTCCATCAAGATGCTCTCCGGGATTTTCTCCAAAAGATTATGGTACATGAGGACATGGCAACTGATGGTCTACCTTTCGCACTGGCCACTATCACCAAGAGACCAATGATTGCATTTTCTAAGGCAGAACTGGTGCCTCTCAAGGCTAGGTGGCTGCCACTATGCATTTCAACAGGATCAATAAAGTGGTTATTGATGCAGCTCTAGTGGACACAGGTGCTTCGATTAATGTGTGTCCTTTGAGCACTCTTCGGGCCTGCAAGATATCCGAGAAGCATCTTCGCCCAACTCCCACGACCATTACAGCTTATGACAATTCAAGGAGACCCTGTCACAGCATTGTTACCTTGCAAGCTGAACTTGGGCCGTTGTCTATACCGGTGGAGTTTTATGTTCTTGACATATACCTGATGTTCAAAGCTATTCTCAGGAGACCATGGATCGATAATCTGAGTGTTGTACCATTGACTGCTCACCAATGCCTCAAATTCTCTTTTCAAGGGCAGGTGGTTAAGGTCGAGAGTATGTTCACGGCTCGCATGGTCGAGGCCATCACTGAGAAAAATCTTCCAACACTTTGGCCCACCAACAAGCCCGTTATTTCCACAATGGATCTCGATTTTCCCTGGGCTTATCCACGCCATAGACCGGAGGCTGCACAGGTGGATGCTGCAAGAAAGTCTAAGCTGCTAGACACGAAGGGTTGGACCATGATGTTGAAGCTTGGGTACTAGTCGGGCAAAGGTTTGGGCACCCATCTTCAGGGGAGAACTAAGATAGTCCCAGATTACAAGCTAAGTGATCGAAGAGGACTCAGTTATCGATAGGGTCCACTATCTCTACTGTTAGATTGGCTGCCATTGACATGGACATTACGAGAACATTTTGTCCAGGGTCCACTTCAGCGAGGGCAAGATACTCTGAAACTCCCGATTCAAGGAAATAAGGAGAAAAGTGCCGCTTGCCCTATATCTGCTCTGCCTCTAGCACGTGAGGGCCTCAGCGCCGACATGGCATATTTTACTGATTCTTTTAGCTAGTTGTTTCAAGAAGCTGACTATTCTATGAGCATGGAGCTACAGCCGGTCAAGCGGGAATGAAGAAAGCTGGTCATCAACTCACACGAGAACGGAATCTCCACGGATTTCCTTACTTAGGCCCCATCCCAACTATTTTCCATCTTCCAAGGCCTGGAATTTATACCTTCTACAACTCCTATCTTGATAAATTTGTCCCCTCAAATGTTGCCATCTCATCAAAAGTGCTTCCCTTTGATCAAATGTCCATCAATTGTTGATTCCCCTGTGCCAATATCTTCTTCCGCCTCATTAGCCTCCTCTGATCTTCTCTCTTCTTCTCACTATCTCACTGCACCTCACCTCTCTTGCTACATGATCCTCGATGATTCCAAAAAAAACATCAATTTTTAAACCCGCATTTCGTTTAAGGAGACTGTCGTCTTCACCCCATCTACTGTTCCCACCTCTGCTACTGGACAAGATGTCCCGTTGTCATCTTCCTCTTCATTAGAGTTTCTCTTTGAGGACCCCTCGTCCTCTTCTAGGGTAGGTTCAGGTTTAGCCTAGTCAGTCAGTAGGGTAGGATCGAGTCTAGCTGGTCTGTCTAACCCATTCCCTAGGTCTGAGGCGCGCCCCATGACACGTCGTTCTAGAATCATCTACCCTAGGTTCCTCCAAGATCTTGCTCAGTAGTGTCACGCCCTTGTTAGGTGTCTGGAGTTTGTCGAAGAAGCATTGGTGTTAAAAGAAGAAGAGGTCTGGGATGGGGTGCCCGGTGACGATGGATTGGGTGTATATGAGATCCTAGATGAGAAAACCTGGCCGATGAAGAAGATTGTGAGGTATGGACACCGCCGATTTATATGATCAAGGATTGAAGAAATTTGATGAACCCTCCACGGCGATGGATGAACCTACTAAGAAAATCAACCTTAGAACGGAAGAAAAGCCTAGGCCTATCATGATTTGTGCTTAATCTCCCTCCCGAGGTTGAAGAGGAGTTGATTTAAGTCTTGAGGGAGTATAATGATTCCTTTGCCTAGTCGTACGAGGACATTCCTGGTCTTGACCCCTCTCTGGTGGAGCATAGGCTCGTGCTCAAGCCAGGGGAAAGACCCGTCAAGCCATTTGGGTTAAAGAATACTTCCTTCACCACGCCTTGGGGCACTTATTATTGTGTGGTCATGCCATTTGGGTTAAAGAACGCAGGTGCTACCTACCAGAGGGCAATGATGGCTATCTTCTATGACATGATGCATGTTTATATGGAGGCTTACGTGGATGATATCCCGGTGAAGTCTAGGACTCAAGGAGAGGACCCCGCAGCTGTAGCTAAGGTTTTGCAAAGAGTTAGGGAGTATAAGCTGAAAATGAATCCAAATAAGTGTGTATATGGAGTCTCCTCGAGAAAATTGCTTGGGTTCATAGTGAGCAAGCGGGGGATAGAGATTGATACGAATAAAGTCAAGGCAATAGCTGAAATGCCCCCTCCGAAAAATATCACGGAACTTCGAGGATTGATTGGTCATGTAGTAACTCGGAATAAAATAACGTGGTAAATAAATAAATCCAATTTCTTGAGCAGAATAATAATAGCTTAAGTATAATTATCATGAGTTATATAACACTAACAATAATGGAAATCGTGAATTGATTAACTATTAAGGGCTTAATGGGTTGGTAATTAAAAGTTTTAAATGGGTTTATGAGAGAATTAATCTTCTGAATTCGGAATTTTCTAAATCCTTTGATCCTAATTGGGCTAATAGACTAAAACATTAATAATTAGGCCTAATTTCGAATCTTAACCCTAATCCACGTTGGTGGGGTCATTTTCTAGTGGAAACCCTAGAAATTTAGGGTTAGATGGTGGCTGGCGGTGCTAAATTTGGATGGGGATCAAAATTTTCGAAGGTATTCCCTATCTAGGATTCCTTGGTTTGATTAGGAGTCTATAGGTGGTTCAACTCTATAAATAGGACCTTAAATCGATCTAGCAACCCTAATAGCTCATGGCCAAGGTGGGAGAGCGTGTTTGGGTCATGCTAGGGCGTGGATCAGGGAGGAGGATCATGAGTTTAGGCGTTGTAAGTTCTTCTTCCTTCTTCTATCTTAATCCGACTCTAAGGTAGGTGATCTCTCGGGCTAAACATTAAATTAAATAAAAAAACATGTTCATCTACATGCCTATTTTGTTTCTGCATAGTTTTTCCAAATTTTTATCATTTCTATTGCATGTATTTGGGAGTTTTATGATAAAGGTATCACTGCTTTAGGGTTTGATCGTCGAAAACAACTTTCTGTTCGTAGTCGCAGACATTACAGGGACCACATTCTTGATTGCGGCTGCCTGATAGACCATGTCCATCATGTAGTTTCTTTTACTCTGTGATATTTTCCATTATTTGATCATGGCTACCTGATAGACCATGTTTATGTTGAACGCGGCTCTTCTCTTGACCACGTTCTAGCACGGGTTCCCAGAAACCCAAGTGTCATGCTAGTGTAATATATTAGTGCTATTGAGTCTAGATGCACATTTTTCATGTCTGCATGTCATCTGAACCAACTAATGTAATTAGGGTGCATGAATAAACCATAATATCTTAAGTCTTCTTGATCCATGTCCATCTTTTTATTTTGATTCCATGATCTCATCTTGTTTCCATTACCCTCAGCACAAGAAAAGAGTAGATAGTTCCTGTTAACTTGAAATTGGCTCATCATAGCATGGTTTAACACTTCTACTTGATAGTTTATGTTGATTCGCGATTCTATGAATATATCATGTATGGTTGTTTGAAGGTTTTGTCACCTCAGTGATATTAACCTACCGCTATTGATTGGTTTTTGGTTCTTGTTTTAACCCCAATTCTTGGTGAAGTTAGAACCCTTTGTCGGATACCCCTTCTGTCAGACTGAAACTTCTTCATCAAGGCCTCCGTAAGTGTAGAAACCCAACAAAATAAATAAATAAATAAATATTTTAATTTAAGTATATAATTATAATATTTATGAAATAATGAAATTTTATTATTACTATATAAAATAAAGTAGATAATTAAAATTTTCTTGAAATAAATTAAGAATAAATATTTTAAATTTTAGAAAAATCATAGGAGACCCAATTAAATTCCCTACAATGGATTATGATCAATAATTGGGCCATTGTATAACCCATAATGGGCTAGATTATGGGTTAATGAGCTAAAAAGAATTAAATAGGCCTAAAATTCGTAGCACATGTTAAACACCCTTGTATATGATTAAAATAACCCAATATCTGGAAGATTGTCACACAATTCAAACCCTATATCATAGACCACCATGGATTAGCCATCTTTCTCACGTTTTCCCACCAAATTAAGGCTAGATTAAGAAGAGAAGTTGGAATTTGCTTCTTAAAGTCATTAAATTCAGAGTGGAGAAGTTTAATTTTTGGGGAGAGAGTTCTTGTTGATTTTGGCCAAATTTTTCCTATAAATAGGCCCCTCTCGGACCCTTTAATCACCCTTTAGGCTTTGCTATGTTTGGAGAGAGATTGAAGGTGTGAATTGGAGGAGAAAGGGAGCTCTTGAGCATTTCGTTTAGTTTTTCCCTTCATCTTTAATTTGATTTAAGGTAGGTTTCTCTCAGGCTCAATGCTCAATAATTTATGTCATCTTGTGCATTTTCAAGTGCTCTTTCTATTGGTACTATTTCCCCCAATTTTTATTGAGTATTAAGCATGTTATAGTCGTTTTATTGAAGATGTATCATCAACTCGCCGAAAGGGGGTCGGTCTTTGAAAACGGTCGCACCAGGGACCGTCTTCTGGAGGCAGTCGGCCGATAGACCACCATCATTCAGAGCTTTTCCCACCCATTTGAGTTTTTTCAAAAAAATAATTTGTTTTCATGAACATGTCAAGCACATGGACGTCTTCTTTTATACGCATCCTATAGACTGGACGCCTTCATTAAATATTTTTTTAAAAATAAAATATATAATGTTAAACCTGTTCGGATCCTTGGACGTCTTCATTATATGCGTCCACTATGGTGGACGCCTTCATGCCATATTTTTTTTTAAAAACGTGTTTTAAATACCATATGGCGGCCCACTAAGGACCGCCTTCTGCAAGAAACGGTCCCCAAGAGACCGCCTCTTGCCTGCAGAACCTGTTTTCCCCCGATTCATCCAATTTTGTAACGTTCGCCCGACCGTGATGTCTTCAGGTTCTAATTGAACCAATATATCACCCAGCATGTAGATATGTCATGTTATGTTGCATATAAATTAAGTCCACACACAATTAAGTTAAGGATATGAAAGAAAATGATCCTAATCCATGAGCTTATATTCTTGTACCTTCATGATATTCTTGATCTCCATAACTATATTATCCTTCTAACTTGTTAAATGGAATAGTTAACATCTTTAAAACTACATGGGTTTTAGTTGCATCTTGATCGATACAGGTTTAAGTGTTACCATGGTTACCGTGATTTTGACAAGTCATGTAGCTCGTTAGATTTCCAAGGAAAGAACAGTGTCTAAGGAAAGAGATCCACGGGCAAACGCTTTAAGTGGATAAGTGGTTTATTAATAAGGACCTCGTGTATGTAAGGGGAGCCTCCCACTATCCCACCTCTTACCTGGCCGTAATTTCTCAGTTGTCTAGTAAAGCTCCGACTGCGAAGAACGGATAGAATTTCCGCTAAAGTCGTTTCCTTATTTCCGACCAGTCATGGAATCAGCAAGATTTCTAAGGAAGAATGATGTCTAAGGAAAGAGGTCCACGGGCAAATACTTTAAGTGGATAAGTGGTTTATTAATTAGGATCTCGTGTATACGAGGGGAGCCTCCCACTGTCCCACCTCTTATATGGCTGTGATTCCCCGGGTTCTAGCTAAAACACCCGATTGTGAAAAACTGGATCTAAACCCATTTTACGAGGTTCTCCGCAAGGGTTGATTGTGTCTTGTCCGGTAATTCAATCCCTTACCGACTCAATGTCGTTAAACATTATGCCTTAAATCCTTCTTGAACTTCTCTTACAACCACTTAATCCTTGAATGATAATCTTGTACCTTATTTCAAGAGCTTTACCTTGAAATTCTTTGGCCATACATATTATGTGGATGTCTAAATATACTTAGGATCTATGATCCATAACCCCAATGCTGACGTTAATGGGGCCCAGTCTGGTCCTGGAGAGAGCACCCGAAAGTACTAGTGTCCATGGGAGTTGATTGACTAGGTGTGGCATTACACCGAAGTGCTTGACTTGCTAGATTCATTTGCGGCATTCCACAGTTCGTGAATTACTTGCTTGAATATATGAAATACTTGAATTACTTGACTTGTAGATACTTGCATGAAATGGCCAGATTCCATGATATTACTTTCTACATGATCTCTACTTGAACTTTACTACTTGACATCTTGTTTATTTGTGATTCCAATTACTTATATTTCTTTACTCTATATCTTATTCATGTTCCATGTTTTATTTACGTTTTCCCGGCATAGTAAAATAACTATCCAAAATGTTAATTACTTTAAGTTGCCTGGTGTAGAGATATAAATTCCTACTGAGCGTTTCACTCACCCTACTTTTCCAGTTAATGTTGCAGGTAGTTCTGACGATGAACCCCAATCACATGGGGATGGGCTAGAGTGAATGAGCGATCAAGTTATCTTAGTTACCTAGGTTTATGAGTGGTCACTCTCGCTAGAATTATGTACTTGGAAGTTATATTATGCCTCTTAAGGCTTAAGATTGTTGTAAAACTTTATTTCAATGGAATAAAATTATCTTTTTCTTCTTATCTCTCATTGTGTTTGGACCCTATGTTACATGCTCTGATCGACACGAGTGTTACGACTCGTCGTGGCTCGAATTTCTGCGTCGGGACGTGACTGTAACGCCCCGAGATCTGATTCCCAATTTATGGGCATTATTTTTTCTTTTCTTCCATCGGACCTCAAGACATTACGTCGTACGTATCGCGGAAGCACAGATTTATATATCAATGTATATACGCAAGAGAGAGAGAAACCATAGTTACAAGAGATGTAAATAACATTACAACCATTCATATTTCAAAGGCTACATGTCCATTGCACAATTATATATGAGTCCATACAAGGTCACCAACCCACAACTGGCCATAACAAGAAGATAGATATCCATAGCCTACCCTGACGTAGGCAAAACTGAACTACTCCTTGGCAGCATCCGCCTCCTCGACCTCCTCTACAACGTCTCCTGAAACGTGTGTCACATAGGGGGGTGAGTGTGACGCTCAGTAGGTAGCCTAATCAAATCGGGGGTTAACTCACATTCATATAACCAATCTGTATACTTAATTCAACGATCATAACAAAAGTATAATTTCGACGATCATAGCAAAAGTGTGCAAAGGACCCATATGATCTCTCTAAAATCCTCTGTAGCGATCCTTAAGATCAATCAAGAATTCTGGGATAATGGGGTAAAGGAGGGAAACCAAGTGGGTCAAGCTTGATGAAATTTCTGGAAGTAGAACAGCCATCGGTCGACTGAAACTAGGCCATAGGTCGACCGAACTGTAACAATTTACAGACCGACCAACACTGGCAAATTCGGTCGACCGAAATTCCTAGGTCGGTCGATCGAACCCTGCTACAATCTAACAATAGCAGTTTAGAAAAAGGAAACCAGATGTTACTTCATGATCTATTCATTACCATCTACTTAAATTAATTTATACGTGAAAATACATGTTCATTGGCTAACTTATAAGATACCCATGCATGTACCAAAACCACGGTGGATGATTAGTTCACACATTACCACATGTTCATGAGTTTCACATTCTTGTTATTCGTGGAGCCGAACAGCTGCTGCAAACACAGGAGGCCCAAACACACACAAACGAACGAAAGAGTACTACGCAGACCCGAGAGCGAACTCCCACCTAGACTCCTGAGGCCCACAGCGTTATGTGGCATTACGTATCGCCGTCCCATAGAACAATCGACCGAATCATAGGATTTCAACAAGGACATTACGTATCACCATCCCCTAGGTTCTTTTACTTCCGTGGCGTTACGTATCACCGTCCCGCAGAAGGGACTGAAGTCCAACCTCACATAATGCTGCTGTTTTCCACTCATAACGTTCATGTCATATTTGCATTCACATTCATACTGATTTTTACAAATACTAGTATGATACTTTATCATAGCAAGCATGCTTCCAAATGGTTTAAGTGGACAAATCACAATCATAAGCTTACTCGATGTGAAATAGAGCATAATCAGGTTACTGTATAAAAAGACAAGTTTATTTCTAGGTTACACATGCATAGGAAAAGAACCATAACTACAAGTGCGGAATTTTTGTGAGCACGAAATTTTTACAGTGGGTTATTAACTTAGCCTTCTACCATTTTCTAATTTTTAGATTTTTCTGAATTAAAATGGCCTCTCAAAACTCTCCCTTTCTAGGATTCTGGAAATTGGGACAGAGTCACAGTGTGTCGACCTATCCAAGGGTGGTGTCGACCTATCCATAGGGTGGTGTTGACACTGCCAGCCCTCTGAAAGAGGTGGTGTTGACCTGTCCAAGGGTGGTGTCGACCTATCCAACTGGTGGTGTCGACCTGTTCACAGGGTGGTGTTGACACAAAAGAGGTGGTGTTGACCTGTCCAAGGGTGGTGTCGACCTGTCCAACTGGTGGTGTCGACCTATCCACAGGGTGGTGTTGACACGTCCACAGGGTGGTGTTGACACTGCCAGCCCTATGAAAGAGGTGGTGTCGACCTGTCCAAAGGGCAGGTCGACACACTCAGTGCAGTGACCCAGATTTTCGATAAAACTGAGAGGAACCTCATGAAAACACCTAATTTAATGGAAGGACGAGTAAAAATAAACATGGCTAACGATCCCGTGAATCCCATATGCCCCACTTTAGTGTATAGAAACTATTTAGAAATTGTTATAATGCATCGTTGTCCCCCCTAAGATTTGAGGTTAGGTGCCTACCTTGAAGTGCTAAATCGACGACCCAGGGATGAGATCCACAGTATAGAAACTATTTAGAAATTGTTATACTGCATCATTGTCCCCCCTAAGATTTGAGGTTAGGTGCCTACCTTGAAGTGCTAAATCGACGATCCGGGGATGAGATCCACACCCCAGATCCTCCTAAGCTTCTCCTTTTCGATCCGGGGATGAGATCCACACCCCAGATCCTCCCAAGAATTTGCCCGATGTCCTAGGAACTGCAGGATCGTCCTTCTACGTAGGGCCAAGGTCCCTCACCTCTCTTTCTTACCCAAGAGGAACCGTAGATGGTAGATAATTGAAAATGTGGGTTGCTAAAGGGTTACTACCCATGGAACCTACCTCCTTATATAGATTTCTAGTCTCCCAAGAGCTTTTCCCATATCCTACAAGGCTCAGTCCAGCCCCCAAGGTCGCTGGTTGAAGAGGAGTTAATGCCATGCACCTCCTCAGTTTTGAACAGAGGTGACCTTTCATCTACCCGGTCATAGATGCGAGTGGGCGCGCCTTTCTGTTAGGATTAGAGTTGGGATGTCTTCAGATGAAATCAAGAGGACTTTTATTTATAACTTTGAGATATGGTTTTATTGAGTTTCATCAATCCTAGCTCAGGTTATGATTTTCACAAGATTAATTGTTCATTTTCCCCCATTCCAGTCGTGACCTTTCGGTAGCCCGAGGTAATTAGAGTATAACTCTAGTATCCAGATGGAATTTGGCCTCGACCTCAACAAAGAAATTGTAGCTAACATCACATTCGAGATTATGGATTTTGTTTTAGGTCATTTCAATAACACCAAACGAAGTTATGAATTTCTAATTAATTACGTGTGAATTCCCCAATCAGTCACACCCCTTCATGATGGTTGGTGACAATGGGCTCAGAACCTTGGGTTCTGGTGCCAATTGGGTTTCCACTTCAACATAAGAGTTTAGGTTAAGGGCCCAATCTTTCTAATGGGCCCAGTTTCAGCCCATTTGGATAACCATGGGCCAAGATATCTTTATTTCAACAAGTGGCAGTGTTTTCTATAACTGTTTCGACCTATTTTCATAAACTCCATCTTAACCCCTATTAGGAATACTTTTCAAAAGTTATACTCTTCATCAAAGTTGTTCCTTACCCAATGGTCATTGTGTGGACTTTAGTTTCACCTAATTTTGACCTCCCTATGTTAAGTTACAAATCTTTTAAGGATCCTTCAATAATCTATCTAAATTTCTAGCTCATTGAGTTCATGGGCCCGAATTATTCTCAATTGGGCCAGTGCCCAATTGGTGGTCATAACATCCTCTCCCCCTTAAAAATAATTTCGTCCTCGAAATTGACTTGAGAAAGTTTCTTAAAAGGGAAATTTTTACTCCCTGAATAGTTGAGGGTATTCCTGACGCATCTTGTCCTCCGGCTCCCAAGTTGCTTCCTCGAAATGAGAATTCCTCCTTAAAACCTTCACTAGCCAGATGGTTTTATTCCTCAATACATGTTCCTTCTAGTCTATGATCTCGCTGGGCTGCTCCACATACGATAGATCTACCCGAACCTCCAGGGGCTCGTACTTTATAAGATGCGAGGTCGGGACGTACTTCCTAAGCATAGAGACGTAAAAGACCGGATGTACATGTGATAGAGCCGGCAGAAGTGTAAGTTGATAAGCCACATCACCAATCCTTTGCAAAATCTTGAAAGGTACGATATATCTAGGATTGAGCTTGCCATTCTTCCTGAATCGCATGACTCCCCTGGTGGGAGACACCTTCCAAAGCACATGGTCTAACTCTCTCCGCCGTTGATCTACATAACTTTCCTGACGGCTTTGGGCTGTGAGGAGTCGCTGCCTGGTAGAAATCTTCTCCGAGTAGTCCTGTACCAACTGTGGTCCGTACAGCTGCTTCTCGCCAGCTTCATACCAACACACTGGTGACCTACATGGCCGCCCTTAGAGTGCTTCATAAGGTGCCATTCCGATGGCAGAATGGTAACTATTGTTGTATGCAAATTCTATCAAGGGTAAATGATCGTCCCAATTCCCCCTCCATTCAATACTGCATGCCCTCAGCATATCTTCTAGAGTCTGGATAGTGCGCTCGGATTGCCCATCGGTCTGAGGATGAAATGCCGAGTTGAGCCGCAATTATGTCCCCATAGCCCACTGTAAACTCTTCCAGAACCTTGCTGTGAATCGAGGGTCCCGATCAGAGATGATAGATAAGGGTGCACCATGCAACCGAATGATCTCAGCGATGAATAGTTTCGCTAAGGATTTGATTGGAGTCTCCTTGTTGATGGGCAGGAAGTGTGCAGTCTTTGTGAATCTGTCCACAATTACCCAGATGGTATCATGCTTCCTCTTGGTCATGGGTAGACCGGTCACAAAGTCCATGGTTATTTGTTCCCATTTCCATTGTGCCATCTCGATGGTCTAAAGAGGACCGCCAGGTCTTTGATGCTCAATTTTTACCTGCTGACATGTGAGACATTTGGACACGAACTCCGTAATGTCTCGCTCCATTCCTGGCCACCAATACATCCTCTTCATATCTTGGAACATCTTGGTGCTTCCGGGATGGATGAAGAACTTTGACCTATGATCCTCCCGCATCAAGTTCCTTTTTAACTCCACATCCTCTGGTATACAAATCCTTCCTCGGAATGTGATCAGTCCATCAATCCCCACATGGAAGTCCTCATTATTTAGTTGCTTCTGCAATGCCATGTCCTGCTTCTGTACCTCAGCAATCCTGTTAAGGAATGTTGGTCTAGCAGACAACCCAGCCAAAAGATACAATTGCTTTCTCCTCTTAGGTTATGATTCAATCACACCCTCCATCATATCCCATTCTCGGTGTAAGCTCAGCGCCATCAATTTACGGCTGAGAGCATCAGCTACAACATTGGCCTTGCCGGGATGGTATTGCAAGGTGAAGTCGTAGTCCTTCAGTAGCTCGACCCATCTTCTTTGCCTCAAATTGAGTTCCTTCTGAGTGAATATGTACTTGAGGCTTTGATGGTCGGTGAAGACCTTAAATCGAACCCCATATAAATAGTGTCTCCAGATGCGCAAGGCATGGACCAATGTTGCCATCTCAAGGTCATGAGTGGAGTAGTTCTTCTCATGGTCCCTCAACTGTCTCGAGGCATAGGCGATCACTCGGCCATTTTGCATCAGTACACAACCAAGGCCGATCCTGGAGGCATCTATATAAATGGTGAAGCCATCATCCCCTTGAGGGAGTGCCAACCCTGGGGCTGAAGTCAACCTTTCCTTGAGCATCTAAAAACTATCTTCGCACTCTTCTGACCATATGAATTTCGCTCCTTTCTTAGTCAACTTGGTCATTGGGGCTGCAATGGTGGAGAAACCTTTAATGAATCGGTGGTAGTATCCAGCCAGTCCAAGGAAGCTTCTGATCTCCATGATTGTCTTCGGTGCTTCCAATTGTCACTGCTTCAACCTTGCTAGGGTCCACCGATATACGGTTTCTGGATATGACATGTCCGGGAAACATCACCTAATCTAGCCAAAATTCACATTTGCTGAATTTGGCGTAGAACTTATTCTCCCTGAGAGTTTGCAGAACCACTCTCAGATGTTTCCGATGCTCCTCCTGACTGGCAGAATATATCAAGATGTCGTCTATAATGACTACAACAAACTGATCCAGATAAGGGCAGAAGATCTGATTCATCTGCTCCTTGAACACAGCTGGTGCATTGGTCAACCCGAATGGTACTACTAAGAACTCGTAGTGACCATACCAAGTCCTGAAGGCTGTCTTCGACACATCTTCGGGCTTGATTCTGATTTGATGATAACCCATCCTCAGATCAATCTTGGAGAAGACCATGGCAGACGATAATTGGTCAAATAACTCTTCAATCCTCGGTAGAGGGTAATTGTTCTTTATGGTGGCCTGGTTAAGCTTGCGGTAATCAATGCACAGCCGCATGGTCCCATCCTTCTTCCGGAAAAATATGACTGGTGCTCCCCATGGGGACACGCTGTGTCACGTCCCGAACCGATAGCAGCGGAACGTGTCGTTTGCTCGGAACGTGGCAGTTAAACAGTCGTGAATGATCAAGAGCAATGGCATGAGATCAAATAATTTTGGAGTAAAAATCTTATTTCAGATATAAGTCTCTTACAATTTCAAACTTCAAAACTTGACAACTCAATCACAATGGAAAGGAACGAAACGTCATACTAACAGACTTAGACAAGATAACTGAATAAGAAACGCTAAGCTAGACTCAAGAAAGATAAAAGACACGGGTTCACTAATTTTCGAAGCTTGCTTGCACACTTGTCCCTCCCGTGTGAGTCTCGGTCTCGCTAGCCACCTGATTACCTGAAAAATGTTGGAATAAAACTGAGTGAGCGAACCCTCAGTAGGAAATTATATCTCAAGAACTAGCAATGGGTTTAAGTAATTATAATTTTTCACATGTAAATGCAATATGCATGTAGAAATAACTAAGCAAGTGAAATAAAACTAACAATAGAATAACACGTCGTGCAAAACTTCCAAGCGAGTCTTAAACAAGAGATATTCATGAGAGACTTTAGAGATTATTGGCTATTTCATGCAAGTACTTTGCCCGTGTCGGGCCACGCTAGTAAAGTCACGCAAGTCGAGTCACGCACACAAGAAAGAGAGAGTGTGGAATGTCAAAGATCAAGAGAGAAAATACTTCGGTGTAATGCTAGACACCGTGATCATTACAACTCCCATGGGCACTAGTACTTTTGGGTGCTAAGAAAAACTTGTGGATATTTAAGATAGAGTAGAGTTCAGAATTGAACTTGATGTATAAGGACGATAATAACGATATAAACACGAGTATCGATAAAACTGGGTGGAGTTTGGTTCCCTAATTGGGTACCATAACCACTAAGTGCTCATATGTAGATGGTCACTTATTTGATGTAGAATTGAGGTCCACAATAATGGCATGATATCCTCATCCCATTAAGAATATTCTCATGAGATCCATATAGCATCTCATGAGGGCCGGTATACCATGTTTCTATAGAGTGACATGGCAAAATAGTGTAAAGGGTTTTTATGGTACAACCCGCTCAGTCGGCTTTGAGGGAATCCAAGGCTCGAGGAGTCTTACGGAGGTCCCAATGACTAACTTGCTAGTCCAAAGGAACGGAATGTCCAATGGAGAGCTCGTATGTCACCGAGAGTTAGTGGGTAATGCGATAAATCAACATGAAACATGGGACTATATTCACGGAATGGAAATATAGTGCCGGATAATATCTGTATATATATAAAACCCTCGGTTAACACAGGAAAATAGCGACTCAATCAAAGTCATTACTTGTCAATTTAACGCCTTGTATGAGGACGTTTCTCTTTAATTTGACGACTTGTATAACAGTCGTCCATCATGTTTTCTAATTTTGCTTAATTTTCTAAATTCCGAATTTTTAATAGAACGTGCCTTAGACAGGGGCGTTATTTTAAAATTAGCGCCCTTTGATGGGGCGTTACTTCTATAAGAGACGACTCACAGCAGGTCGTTATTTCAAGATTTTCAATTTGTCATGAACAGTGATATTTTTCTAGGATAATAAAATTTCAGGAAACAAATTACATGGTCAGGACAAGAAAAATAGCAGGATTTAATGGGTATAATCATGCATCAGATTAGATTAATGGTTCCATAGATATTAAATTTTAAACATTGGTATTTAATAATTACATGGAATTGACGACTCCTGGGCAGGGCGTCAGAACTCAAAGTAGCGCCCTAGGCAGGGTCGCTTCTTTTAAAATTTCGTAGAAAGCTTTGGAAACGTAGTAAAGCTATATGCATGGATGAACAGATGATATTATTATGAATCTTATACTAGTTTGGGCTACAATCCTTGAGAAAACCTACTTGATTGATGATCTGGGTTGATGGTACTGAAGGATTTGATGAGAGGACGATACTCTGTTCGAAACAGAGCCCTCAGAAGTTGTGTAACCAGCAACTCTAACAGCACTCTAATAGCCAAGTAATAGCAGCCTCCAGATAGTACGTCGGTGATAATAGAAGATTTCTCCTAGACTCGGGATGTAGAGAAATCACAGCTTCCCTTCTTCACTGTAATCGGAAGAAGATGGCAGACAATGAAGAACCCGCGCTCTTTCAAGACAGGAAAACACCTTCACGCTGTAGATACCCTGCAGGAGGAGAAGGAAGAACCATCAATATTCTTCATAATCCATAAACGAAGGCAGAGGAAGAAGAAGGAGAAGATAGCCTTCGCACGTCGGAAAAGGAAGATGCAGCAAGTTCTTCGGCAGCCAAGAAGACCCTATAACAACAGGCTAGAAGGGGTTTAAGGCAGGGTATTTATAGTGCTTAGAACCCAAAGGAGGGTCGAATTCGATTGGGATTTAAAAGTGTTAGAGTTTGAGTTTGATTGGGACTTTAATCCACATAGTACATGTCCCATTAGTATTAGGATTACTCATTTTAAACCCTTCCCAAACGCAACTCTTGCTTTATTTAGGAAATTCTCGTTAGTTAACGTTATCTTTTAAGGTATAATAATCTTTCGAGAATTTTATCTTTTTTATTTGATTAGGTCTAGTTATGAAATTTTATGGGTAATATTTTTTCATTTTTCTTGATTTTTTCATATAATTAGTTTTTAAAAATTCCTTTAAATCAAAAAGTGGCACTATTCACTTTATTTTGAATTCACGACTTAATTTAAGTAATCTTTTATGAAACACACGCCCAAGACCATAGCGTCATTTTCCTTTTGGCATTTCTTTGAAGAAATGAAATTATGTTTATATCCTTCCTTATGCTATTTATACTTTATTTGATTTTTTTCTGATTTAGAAATAATGACTTGCTCAAAGTCGTTTCTTATAAAATGGACGCCCATCAATATTGGCGTCAATTAAATTTTTGCTTTTCTTCTTAGCCTCCAAAAGATCGATATCGTATATATGTCCATTCTTTTCTCTTTTAATTTTTCTTAATTCATTTAAATCCTATTAATGTATATTTCTTCCTTCTAATAAAAGTATAATGTAATAAATGTGAATATTAAATTTTATAAATTATTAATAAAATACAAATTGATGTTCTCTTCGAGATTTATTGATTCTAAATTCAAATAAAATTATATTATGCATTACATGCCTACAAAAAAATAACAAGTTATTCTTAAATTTATTATAATACAACGGTAGGGTCCATGAGTTCTTTTTGTGAGATTTCTTAGGATGTTAGGGGGTCGTGTACCGAGTCTGGCCTTGATTATTTACGTTGTATTATATTTATTTATATTGCATTATATATATAAACATATTTGTTATTTACTAACCCTCATATACCCATTAATAATTTGTATGTATATAGGGATTTTATTCCCATTAATTTCTTTAACCTTTATTAGTCCTTGTCCTGGGTATCAGAGGCAGGTTCTATCTGAGCAACCCTAAAGGAATATCACTTGACTTTATCATTATGTATATTTTTATTCCTATTCCAAAATTATCGGGCGTTACACGCTGGGCTTGATGAAGCCTTTGTCTAACAACTCCTGCAATTGCTTCCTGAGTTCAGGAAGTTCTGCCGGAGCCATCCGATATGGTGGAACGGAGATGGGTGCAGTGCCTGGCACTAGCTCAATAGAGAAGTCTGCCTCTCGAGCTGGTGGCAGTCCCGGTAGATCTTTGAGAAATACATCAGGAAATTCTCAGACTACGTCAAAGACTTCCAAAATCTTGACATAGCCTTCTTCAAGCACCACACTAGCCAAGAAATAGTCACATCCTCTGCTGATCAGCTTGGAAGCCTGGATGTGATGCGGGACGGGACCGAAAGGGGCTAGGACCTACGAATGCAATGAAGTGCGGCCAGCACTCGCATCCCAAAGGCAAGCCGGGCGGCTGACCTCCGTAGCGTTCCTCCGGGTGGAGGCGTCTCTCAATAAGAAATCCAAGCCCACAGCCGTCCCTATGAGGGAAGCGTAGGGATCTCAGCGGCTAAGGAACCGCAGTGCGCCTATGGGAATCTAGTCCGAGCTCGGCGCTCGACTAGGGCCACGGAATGGGGCTCTCAACTCATAGTCACGCGGTGACGAAAAGACTAGCTAGGATCCTAAGCACTCACGCGGCATAATAGAAAGCATACTAGCAAAGCAAATGCCAACAAAGGGAGCGTCGCACGTACCTCCACGCCTAGGCGTGGGGAAGTAACCCCGGCCGAGATCGACAACCCCGATACACAAGGTGAACCATAATACAACTCCAACCCAAAAATGCCCACTCCTCGCAGGGAGATAACAGGCTACAACATATGGATTCGGGGCTGCCAATGCACGGGCTGACGGGCGGCACTCGGTGAAGGGTTGGCCGCGAGGAGGATCCGGAAGGTGGTCGGCAGGTTCGCAGCAATGCGTGACTCAGCGGTAAAAGTTCCCACGATCTGATCCGGTGTCCGATTGAGGCGCCGTCAGCGAGGGCGCGTAGCTAGGTCATGGGAGGAAGCCTCGGCCAAAGGGGGTGCGCAGATTCCATCCATGGAAGCCGGGGGCGCACCTACAAGTTGTGACTGGGTTCTGCTCCCAGAACCGCGTGCTCGAGCGGGAAAAATGAGAAGAAATAACTCCGAAGGGCGAACGGAGCCCTGCTTGTTGGAGGATGAAGAGGACGCAGAGCAGCAGGTCCCGACTGAAGGGATCGGTCAGATCTGGTCGTGGCTGAGAGCAGCAGGCTCGGGAACCCGCCGGTGGTCCTGGCGCCGGGTGGACAGGACAGACCTGCGCGACCTCACGGGAATGGACACCACGAACAGCTCGGACGTCGGAACGAGACGAGGTCGGCGGCGTTGGAGAGAGGACGAAGAGAGGTACGACCGGTGAAGATCCCATGTCCAAACTCACTGATGTCCATCCCGTGGGATTTTTGCAAGGGGGCGGACAGAATCTGGTTCGCAGGGAGAGGGGGTCCTGCGTACGCTCACGAAGAAAATCGCTCTTGGCGACTGTGGGCGACCAGCCCATTTTTGGGTGATTCTACTACGAGTCGCCGACGCGTGTGAGGTGGTCTCGCCCCATTCGGAGTTCGGCATCATCCGTGGCGATTTTCTTCGTGGGCGCGCGCAGGACCCCCTCTCCCTGCGAGCCAGGTTCTGTCCGCCCCCTTGCAAAAATCCCACGGGACGGACGTCTGTGAGTTTGGATGTGGGATCTTCACCGGTCATACCTCTCTTCGTCCTCTGTCCAACGCCGCTGATCTCGCCTCGTTCCGACGTCCGATCTGCTCGTGGTGTCCATTCCTGTGAGGTCGCGCAGGTCTGCCCTGTCCACCCGGCGCCAGGACCACCTGTGGATTCCAGAGCTTGCTGCTCTCAGCCCCGACCATATCTGACCGATCCCTTTGGTCGGGACCTGCTGCTCTGCGTCCTCTTCGTCCTCCAACAAGTGAAACTCCGTTCGCCCTTCGGAGCTATTTCTTCTGATTTTTCCCGCTCGAGCACGCGGTTCTGGGAGCAGAATCCTGTCGCAACTTGCAGGTGCGCCCCCGGCTCCCACGGACGGAATCTGCACGCCCCCTTTGGCCGAGGCTTCCTCCCGTGACCTAGCTACGTGCCATCGCTGACGGCACCTCAATCGGACACCGGACCAGGTCGTGGGAGCTTTCACCGCGGAGTCACGCATTGCTGTGAACCTGCCGACCACCGTTCGGATCCTCCTCGCGGCCAACCCTTCATCGAGTGCCGCCCGTCAGCCCGTACATTGGCAGCCCCGAATCTCTTTGTGTAGCCTGTTATCTCCCTGCGAGGAGTGGGCGTTGGTGGTTGAGGTTGTATTATTGTTCGTCCTTGTGTATCGGGGTTGTCGATCTCGGCCGGGGTTTCTTCCCCACGCCTAGGCGTGGAGGTACGTGCGACGCTCCCTTTGTTGGCATTTGCTTTGCTAGTATGCTTTCTATTATGCCGCGTGAGTGCTTAGGATGCTAGCTAGTCTTTTCGTCACCGCGTGACTGTGAGTTGAGAGCCCCATTCCGTGGCCCTAGTCGAGCGCCGAGCTCGGACTAGATTCCCATAGGCGCACGGCGGTTCCTTAGCCGCTGAGATCCCTACGCTTCCCTCATAGGGACGGCTGTGGGCTTGGATTTCTTGTTGAGAGACGCCTCCACCCGGAGGAACGCTACGGAGGTCAGCCGCCCGGCTTGCCTTTGGCGTGCGAGTGCTGGCCGCACTTCATTGCATTCGTAGGTCCTAGCCCCTTTCGGTCCCGTCCCGCATCAAAGTGGTATCAGAGCTTAGGGAACCAGTTTGTTCTAACAAATTGGGGTCTTAGGTCATTTGAGTCTTTAGGTTGTCTAGGGTGCATTGAGTCTCTTAGTTCATCTAGGTAACCCACCATTGCATTGTAATGTTAGGTTTGTGTTTAGTTTGAGTTTTATCCTTGTCTCGTTGAGTCTTGCATGTCCTGCCCCCCCCCCCCCCGCCAGCCCCATGGTGGTTCCTCGTGCCCACGTGTCAGATTGGTCATACATGTTGGCCTGATTCGACGCTCTTATGGCACGACCCCTGGGTGTCGCCCCTACCACTCAGTCGTCGGGAGGCCCGATCCCGATACCGATGACCGAGTCGTTTCAGTGCCCTGTCAAGTCCGTGGCCATCCTACCTAATGGGTTGCATACGGAGATCGACTTCATCAGTAGGGTTCCATATAATTATGTCTCACAGGACATTGTTGAGTCTCTCTCTAAGACTGGGGAGATTGTTCTCTGCGGTGGCTTAGCTTTTGTTGAGTTTCAACGATGGTTTGGTCCCGTTCTATATCACGATGGTGCATGGTGTAAGATCGACACACTTGCTGGTCCATGCATCATTTTAGGGCAAACTTGGTTGGAGGAGAGAAGAGCGACCATCGACCTGGACAGGAGGACCTGCACCTTACACCCATCTCACCTTCCAGGCGAGTTTGTCTTCCACGACGGCGCTGCGCCGACCACCTCCGTGTCGCTAGCCACCCACCCCCAGCGATCCACTCCGCCTTTTGTTCCAGTGATTTACGAGGCTGAACAGGAGTTGATTGAGGAGTACCTAACTGAGGTCGAGGAGTTAGGGAGTGACCCCATGGAGCACCCAGTCGTGCCTGAACCTTTGGAAGTTAGGGCCGACACTCTCGGCCTGAGACCCTCGACTGAGAGCCAGGAGCCCCTCCACATCATAGAGGACTCTGTTTCCATTCCCGAGAGAGATGCTTCACCCTTAGACCCTCATATAGAGCCATTCTTACCTTCCGAGGGTGAACTGGTCATTGGAGAGTCTTTAGCTAGCTGGCTAAGGGAGGGTCCACTTCTAGATGTCTCCATTCCTTGCTATACACCCATGGGACCAGCCCTCCCAATTGTACCCCTTGACTCCTTTCACACCACTTTTCGGTCCTTCTGCTTTCTTGAGAATGTGAAGGGCTTCCTTAGGAGTTTAGATTGTCAATGGGAGTTGACATATATGTTGACCTTAGGGTCTGACCAACCCTATAGTCATTGCTTTACACTCCCTACTTTGGGGTCTATTACCTCGGTCTACACCATAGGACATATCACCTCCGAGGTCCTTTTATTCTTTCCCATACCCGTGGAGGTTGATTTTGTCCCCTCTTATGGTATCACGGTCCCAAGGGTGGAGCCTTGCCTTCCTTGCCATCCTCATGAGCCTCTTGCCCCATACATTAGAGCGCCTGACGGTGATCATCTGCACCTGGGCGAATGTCGCACATGGGCAAGTATAGTGAAGGGACCCGTCGGGAGGGGTCATCATTTCTTTGACCCATTCGATCCTTTCCCTAGTGAGCCTCTCGACTCGTATTCTTTTCCCCACCTTGTCGAGCAGGTCCATTATCACACCCCATCTAGGCCTGCTAGTCAACATCTCACCTCGCATACACCCAGGCGCCAGAGTTTAGGAGGCTAGGGACACATGTCTCACTCTCATGTTTCTCCATGTCCCTCATCATATAGGGGTAATGTCATGAGTGAGTTTGGACAATCTAATCCCCATGAGTCTACCACATTCAGTAGGACACCCATGCATGATAGATACAACTTTGGTTGTCCATGTCCTCCCCGTGTTGTCCAATCATGTAGGAGTCATAGGCATGCTAGGTCTGTGTTTGGATGTCCAGGACCACCACTGCATTCACATAGGTATGAGTCAACACAGCTAGTTCGGAGTCTGCATCATCACCACCTTGAGGTCAGCAACGCACGTTATAAGGAGTTAGCTGATGCGCATCGACGCACCCGTGAGTTCCGAGAAGGAGAGTACGTCATGATCAGGGTCAGACCTGAACGGTTTCCTTCGGGGGCCATGAAGAAACTCCAGGCCCGCGGTGCTGGACCCTTTCGAGTCTTGAAGCGAATTGGGTCGAATGCGTATGAGATTGAGCTGCCAGACGACTATGGGATCTGTTCGACGTTCAATGTCTCAGATCTGGTGGCATATCGGGATCCCGCGGTGATTCCTAGTGAGCTTTTTGGGCCCTCCCCTCCTGTTGAGAGTATTACACCTTCTGAGCGTCCACCTCTTCCAGCCCCATTACAGAAACGTGAGCATATAGATTGTATACTGGATGAGCAGGTGACCACGACCAGGAGCGGAGCCTACCAATGCTTCCTAGTGCGTTGGAGAGGGCGCCCTGCGACAGACGACGCCTGGATCACACGTGGAGAGCTGGAGAGGATCGACCCGGACCTGCTGGAGCGCTACTTGAGTGACCGTGACCCTTACTCGATGGGGTCGAGTTCTTCCCACCCGGGGAGAATTGGTGAGGACACGCGCCGCATCACTCGACGGAGCACACGGAGCACGCCAGCATCTCTTTGGCTAGGCGACTACGGCATCTACTAGAGGATCTCGTCTTCTCATTTGAGGCCATGTTGGGCCTAGGTTTGGTCCCTGCGTGGACACGTTATCTAGTTCTTTTATGTTGTCAGACTATGTGTAGGGAGTAGTGGGCTATCTTCCTTTATTATTGGGCTTGGCCTTGGCCCATAGCTGGTTGGATTAGGGTTAGGGCTTTGGGGAGGAGGGCGCATCCCTCACTCATGGTGGCTGCGCCACCTTCCCCCCCTTGGCCCCTCCACTTTCCTTTTTGGGCGCCCCCCTTTCCCCATTCCATCTTCCCCCCCTTTCCCCCTTGGGCGCCCCCCCCCCCTTTGATCCCTCCTTGATTGGAGGGGGGGTGGCCGCACCCCCCTTGAATGGAGGAGGGCTGGTCGCACCCCCCCTTCCATTTGCGCCCCCCCCCCTTCCTTGTGGCTTGGGATGAAACCCTAGCTTCCCCCCCGGATATATAAGGCTTGTATTTTCTTTGGGAGAAATTATTGAATGAATTGAAAAGAATTTTGCTGTTGCTCTGAAGGTGGCTGCGCCCCCCTCTGTTCCTCCTTGCTCCTGCGACGGGAGCAAGCCTGGGGTGTGACTCCCCATCCCCTCGGTGCGACGCCGAGGTTCCCCCTCTCTTCTATCTCTTCACAGATTCACGTTCAGTGCAACCAGATCTTGTCTTCAAGAGCTGCGGCTACCTCCTCCGTTCGTGGCGTCCTTGGGAGACCAGTCCATTTTTTTGTGATTCTACTACGAGTCACCGACGCGTGCGAGGTGGTCTCGCCTCATTCGGGGCTCGGCATCACCCGTGGCGATTTTCTTCGTGAGCGTACGCAGGACCCCCTCTCCCTGCGAGCCAGATTCTGTCCGCCCCCTTGCAAAAATCCCACGGGACGGACATCAGTGAGTTTGGACGTGGGATCTTCACCGGTCGTACCTCTCTTCGTCCTCTCTCCAACGCCGCCAACCTCGCCTCGTTCCGACGTCCGAGCTGTTCGTGGTCTCCATTCCCGTGAGGTCGCGCAGGTCTGTCCTGTCCACCTGGCGCCAGGACCACCGGCGGGTTCCCGAGCCTGCTGCTCTCAGACACGACCAGATCTGACCAACCCCTTCAGTCGGGACCTGCTGATCTGCGTCCTCTTCGTCCTCCAACAAGCGGGGCTCCGTTCGCCCTTCGGAGTTATTTCTTCTCATTTTTCCCGCTCGAGCGCGCGGTTCTGGGAGCAGAACCCAGTCACAACTTGCAGGTGCGCCCCCGGCTTCCACGGACGGAATCTGCGCACCCCCTTTGGCTGAGACTTCCTCCCATGACCTAGCTACGCGCCCTCGCTGACGGCGCCTCAATCGGACACCGGATCAGATCGTGGGAACTTTTACCGCTGAGTCGCGCATTGCTGCGAACCTGCCGACCACCTTCCAGATCCTCCTCGCGGCCAACCCTTCACCGAGTGCCGCCCGTCAGCCCGTGCATTGGCAGCCCCGAATCCATATGTTGTAGCCTGTTATCTCCCTTCGAGGAGTGGGCATTTTTGGGTTGGAGTTATATTATGGTTCACCTTGTGTATCGGGGTTGTCGATCTCGGCCGGGGTTTCTTCCCCACGCCTATGCGTGGAGGTACGTGCGACGCTCCCTTTGTTGGCATTTGCTTTGCTAGTATGCTTTCTATTATGCCGCGTGAGTGCTTAGGATCCTAGCTAGTCTTTTCGTCATCGCGTGACTGTGAGTTGAGAGCCCCATTCCGTGGCCCTAGTCGAGCGCCGAGCTCGGACTAGATTCCCATAGGCGCACGGCGGTTCCTTAGCCGCTGAGATCCCTACGCTTCCCTCATAGGGACGGCTGTGGGCTTGGATTTCTTGTTGAGAGACGCCTCCACCCGGAGGAACGCTACGGAGGTCAGCCGCCCGGCTTGCCTTTGGCGTGCGAGTGCTGGCCGCACTTCATTGCATTCGTAGGTCCTAGCCCCTTTCGGTCCCGTCCCGCATCAGGATGGCTGATACCATCATTCTCCCAGACTTGCCCTTTGGGCATTGAAAGAAGAATGTCTCCTTCCCCAGCTCCTAAAAAATCACTCTCTTCCGACGGCAGTCCAAGAGAGCGCACTGTTTGTCTAACCAGTCCATTCCCAGAATGAAATCAAAATCGGTCATATCTAGGATGTATGCTTCCCCCAGCAATCTTCTCCCGCAGATTTTGACCTCAATAGTAGGGATCACAAGCTTGGTGTGGACTTGTTTCCCGGTTGGTGTACTAACTACCATTTCCCCGATGAATGTGGCTTGGGGCCTGTTCTTCAGTTGATTAGCAAAACTAGTGGATATGAATGTGTGTGTAGCCCCTGGGTCGAACAAAACCTTTGCATAGACATCATCCACAAGAAGTGTAATGACCCAAGATCCGGATACCGGAGGAACCCGATACCATTCGAATCCTGGCCCGCCGCCCACGAGCCAGAAGGGCTCGGAAGGGCTAAAAGGAGTGTGGAGGTACAAAGAAATAGGAAATAAAGCAGGACAATTCAACAATTAACAAAAATAAATAAACAACTACTACAACAGAGTCCAGTCCAATAGAAAGTATAGTCTAAAGCAGTAAAACGTACCACATGCCAAGTGAACACTCGACCCGGTGAGCTAGCAGCTAAGGACCTCCGAACAGCACCCTCGAACCTCGAGGAAGAACCACCGCATCTGAAAAGTTGGGGTGAGCATCCTGTCGCTGGCTCAGTAGGGATCCTGCGGAACCCCAACCGAGAACAACGGCGGTAGCGGAAAGGAAAAATAGCTACAACTACAGCAGGGATAGCGAACTGGTGGCCGATCAAAACTCGGCACTACAACTACTCCTACTGTACCGGACAAAACACACCCCGATCTCATAGTCAGGGGACTACCGAACCAACGGGAAAACCTCTGGCTATGTCGCCAGAAGAAACCATCACAACCTCGCAGTCGTGGACCTAACACCGTCTAGGGAAAACCCTCGGTGATGCTCACCGAAAAAACCCCTAGACCTCTACCTCGGGAACACTCCCTTAAACTGTCGGGGGAACCACGTCTCGCAGACGGAAAATGAAACCCAAAAATAAGAGAGTCACGTCTCACGTGACAGGAGTACCTTCCCACCAGAAGCAAGGCCGGATGCATCCACTGACGACTTAGACCCTGCCTCAGGTGTCCCGCTCGACTCCTGGTGGAACGGGGACACCGTACAAGTAACCACAGAACAAGAACTAGCTGGGTTCGCACTCGTCAGCGTGGGTCCAACTGCCCCCAACTACATGTGCACACATAGACCATGCATCCTAGGTCTGGCCCTCTGACTAGTTTTCCCCTCAGCCGGACTCTAGCGTCAAGACGTGGGGCCGGACGGTAACCAGCCTAAAAATCGTCTCTCGGGGTAGCCTCGCCACTACTCCCTGGTGGGACTACTCATGTGTCAGAAGGCTACGACTAGTGGGGAGTCACTGATGTGACTACTCTCCGAGGAGAAACTCTGAGAACCACGCACGCACCCTGCTCGAAAGTCGAGAAGAACCAAATGGCGCCAAGTGATGCAGGACGGACAGAGGGACCCAACGCCAATGGATGCAAACCTCGGACTCTAAGTGTTGACGTGGCCAGCGACACACGAACAATAGAAATACCTTGGCCCGACACTAAGAGCTCCTATGGGCTATATGTCGCAAAAAGAAACGCAAGCACACTCGTCATCCCAAGCGAGGGAAAGCGTGGATCCGCGCGGTTGAGAAATCGGCAGAGTCAAGGGTGGTCGACTCACTTCCGTGCTCGGATTGAGTCACGGGACGGGCTCACTCTCTTACTTACAGCGGTGACATGAACTCACGGGCTAGATTCCTAACGCACTCAAACAGCGGCATATGATCATATACTAAATAAGTAAATGTAATGCCGAGAAGATGAGATCGTTACCTCCACGCACCCGGCGTGCGGAAGACAACCCCGGCCAAATCCGTACTCCCTGTTAAACAAATTTTAAACAATTACAAAAATTAACACACTCCACGCAGGGAGGTAATAGGTCACATGTGGGGCCCGTGAGTATCGTGTTTGGGTTGACGGGCAGCATTTTGGGGCGTTCCGTCGATGCCGATAATCCACGATTCGGTGCGGTCCGGATGGCGCGTTCCACGGGATGTGGGGCCCACGTGCAGCTCAGGCCTCCGAGTTGGGTGGGGTGGGTCCCGCTGCGAAGCGGACTGCTGGAGGGGCGATCCCTAGAAGAGGGACGCCCTGATTCGCCTCGTGGAAGGCGAGACGGCTCTGATCTTCAATGGTTGGAGTTGCTGCCCACGGATCTGAACTTCTGTTTCAGACCCGCGCGGTCCGACGAAATCTACCGCTGCGATCAACCCCGTCATCGGATAGACGCGAGACTGGCGCCGTTGGAAAGATGACTCGAAATCCTTCGACCCTCTATGGTTCCAAGAGTTTTGTTGGGGCCGTAATTCTGATGGTGGAATTTTGAACAGGCCTGCTCTCTATCTTAGATCTGGCCTGGCAGAATTAGATTTTCTTGAGAGTTGGCATTGACCGGAGGGGAGACGTCGGATCTGGGTGTTGGACTCTTCATGAACGTTGGAGATGGGGAAGTAAGGAAGACGGAGATATTTTTTGTGGAATTTATGGTGGAGGTTTGGTTGGGGAAATGGATTTTTTAACGCTGGGTGGTCGGATCTGGACAGTGGGAGACAGAACTGATTTGGGAACATATAGAGATTTTTAGAAAATGTAAAAGAGATCTAAAATTCAAAAAAAAATTCGTGGAAGAGGGGTTAGGTGGACAGAATCCCCAATAAAATTTGCAACTCATTCAGACATGGGGAAGAGGGTCGAATTTTGGAAACACAGGGTTGCTGTGACTCAGGACAGAACACAGGCAGATCTGGAGGGTTGGGAAACATGAAATGGGAAAAATAGAAACCGAAGGATAGAAAATTGGAAACTTTTTATGGGACGTAGGATTGACCTCAAGAACTCACCCTCAAAATTTGGAAGCTAACAGATCACGAGATTGAGAGCTAAAATTCCGAGAAGAGCTTGTTGTCCCGCGATTGACAAAAATCCGACGATGGCGATGGCGGTACAACGGCGGCTCAATGGCGGTGGCGGCGGCGGCGACAATCTTTACACTAGATAGAGGAGGCGTCTCACCTCAAAATACAGCCTTCCCAGCTGCAAGAAGGGGGAGAGGAGAGAGAGAGAGGGGGCGGCCCTTGCTTGGAGCTCCAAGAAATTCTTCAAATTTTATGCATTAATTCCAACCAAAATGGAAATACAACGGTTTTATAGAAAATTCAAAAAGACTAATTCTATCCCTAGATCTAGAATTGGGGAGGGGTAAATGGGAGAGTTCAAATTTATTTCTCCCTTGTGGTTTGGAACCAAATAAAATAAAAATACAATCCTATTATAATATAATATGTATGGGGCGCCCCCTTGACTTGTAGGTTCCAACCTTGGACTTTGTTAACACCATGTCCCCCCCTTGGTCCAACTCTTCTAGAAGCCCACCTTGGACGTTTGACTGACCCCACATGGTCCCTAGAGCTAAGGTGGATCAATAGGAGAGGGGATAGGGGGCCCGCGGGACCCAGGTGGTCCCATTTTACAAATAAACCCATTCTACTATCCTTATTACAATCCAAATAAAACCAAATAAATACACATTACACACAAATAAAATCCCAATAAATATGATAAATACTAAGACTCAAGAGGGAGACTACAGACTGTCTCCGAGCCAGAGGGAAGCCAATGTAGCTTGAGTGATGCTGCGCGTACGGTACCGACGGCTTGTCGTATCATATCTCTCGCTCGCTCTGGTGTCCGCACCAATTCTCCCCAGGTGGGAGAAACTTGACCCTGTCGAGTAAGGGTCTGCATCGCTCTGGTAGCGCTCTAGTAGGTCTGGATCTATCCTCTGCAACTCTCCACGGGTGATCCAAGTATCATCGGTAGTGGGTCGCCCTCTCCATCGCACTAGGTAGCGCGGGTAGGATCCACTCCTAGTAACAATTACCTACTCATCCAGTATATGATCTATATGCTCTCGCTGCCGTGGAAATGTGGCTGGTGGTGGACACTCAGGTGTGGGATCACTCTCAATGGGAGGAGATGGCTCGAAAGGCTCACTAGGGATCACCGCCGGGTCCCTATAGGCAAGTAGATCCGACACATTGAAAGTAGAGCTTATACCATATTCCTCGGGCAGGTCCACAACATACGCATTGGATCCGACGCGTTTCAACACCCGAAATGGACCGGCTCCGCGAGCTTGCAATTTCTTGATGGTCCCAGAGGGAAACCGCTCAGGTCTGACCCTGATCATGACATTATCACCCTCTTGGAACTCACGGTGGTGTCTATGGGCATCGGCTAACTCCTTGTACCGTGCATTGCTGGCCTCAATGTGATGACGGATGTCATCATGCAGACTCCTAACATGCCTAGCAAATGACTCGGTAGACTCTAACACGCGTGCATGAATGGGCATGGGAACAAGATCCACTGGCTTCCTAGTCCTACGACCTGTGACAATCTCGAAAGGAATCATACCGATAGACTTGTTGACCGAATCATTGTATGCCAACTTTGCCAGTGGTAACATGAGATCCCAATCCCCTACACGGTCTCGGACAAGACAGCTCAAAAGGTCACCCAGACTCCTATTGACCACCTCGGTCTAACCATATGTCTGGGGATGATAAGCAGTGGAAAACTTGAGGTGAGTACCTAACATATGCCACAATGTCTTCCAAAAATAACTGTTGAACCTAACATCACGGTCAGACACTATGGTACGAGGTAACCCGAACTTGCGCACCACATGAGTAAGGAAAAGGCGGGCTACCATCGAAGCATTCGAAGTTTTCGAGCAGGGAATGAAAAGGGCCATCTTCGAGAATTGATCTACTACCACATAGAACAAATCATGCTTCCTAGAGGTGCGTGGCAATCCCAAGATAAAATCCATGCTAATATCATCCCACGGGACATCAGGCACGGGGAGAGGTGAGTAGAGGCCCGAGTTTTGCTTCTTCATTTTGGCCATAACACATGTACGGCACTGGGCCGCGATGTGAGCAACATCATGCTTCAAGCTCGGCCAATAAAATCTGTGCTCAACAGCCTCGATAGTCTTGTTCCGACCAAAGTGGCCAGCTAGACCTCCCGCATGTAGTTCCTAGACTAAGAAGTCACGAACTGAAGTTCGGGGAACATAAAGCCTGCCTCCTCGAAAGAGGTAACCCTCCTGAAGCACATAATCAATATGATGTTGAGTTATGGTTTTGATGATAATTAAACTTAATGTGTGATTACGTGATGATAATTAAACTTACGGTTGATTACACATGTTCTTGATGATTGTGTTCATTCATCTTGTTGTTTATGCTGGTTGCATATGCTGGTTTTACAAGAGGCAAGAGGTTTCATAACCTCTTTAATGTCAACAAGCATGCAATTAACCCTGACTATCATGCATGTTGGATCAAACTCATGGTAGTCACTTGGTGAACCAAAACTCTGCTTCTCTACAATCCAAAACAGGTGGTATATGTCATTTACTGTCAAGGACCATTGGTGAGACTCTTACCTTGTCTTAGCATCGATCTCACCTTGTGTATCTCATGATTAGCACCGATCTTACCTTGTGTATCTCATATATACACCTCTTTCATGCACACTCAACATGAAAGCATTCTGGCCATCGTGCGCCCTCGCCCGCGGATCGACCCTTCTGGCTAGAGTGTGCCGGCCTGGGAGGGTCTGGGGTGTGCCGGTGAGGATTCAATAAGAGTGTGTCGGCGAAGGGCGTCAAAAGCATACCGGCGAAGGATGGTATAGGGTGTGCCGGCGAGAGCCCAAAGGAGTGTGCCGGCGAAGGGTTGCTGAAGGTGTATCGGTGCAGGGCTTAGTCGAGGCGTACCGTTGGGGGCTGGGGAGGTTGAGCAAGGGAGTGAAGACTGAGGGCTAGCCAAGTGGGGTGGGGCTGAGGAAGGGAGGAAGGCCAAGGAGGGCGTTGGTGGCTGGGTGTTGAAGAGAAGAAGAGGGTGGGGGCTCTCCCCTCAGGCAAACGGGCGAGGTTGGAAGCCAGGGAGGAGGGTATTGAGCTTCTGAGACCCCGAGAAAATGGAAGATTGAGCCCCCTTGGGCCAAAGACTAAGCGTAAGGCCAGGGATCATATGGGGAAACGACGTCGACGTGGAGACTCCCAAAACACTGGAGATGGAGAGAAAATAGACAACACACCATGCACCCTGGCATAAATAAATGGAAATAACAAGAAACCCAGAAAGGGTGATTTTTATTCACGCAGGGGGAGTGACCACAACGGGCCACATACATTACGAAGCACATACATGCCGAAGCTACGCCAGGGAAGGGGAAAAGATCATGCAAATGAAAGAAGAGGAAGGAAACGGGAGGAGTGTTGGGGCCGAACAGGGGTGACTACTCCCTGCCCTTCCCCCACTCCCTCCTTTACATCACCGCTCACTTTCCCTCTCTCACTCCCTCCCTTACTCTCTCTGCTGGGTGATCGTCGGAGGGGAACCCTACGGCGTAGCTCCCTCCTTCCTCTTTCTCTTATCCCTTCTTCTTCCGCTGTGGCAGCGTTGTTGTTACTCTCTACAGCTGTCTCGGGCCCTCTTCCTCTTCTCTTTTCTTCTTTTTCTATTCCTGCTTCCTGTCTCCCCCTTTTCTTTGTTCCGAAGAAGAGGGGTTTTTATACCCCACACGATGGGAGCGTTCGAACACGGCAGTCAGAAGTGGGAAGCGACCGGTCATGATGGGTTTTGACTTCCCCCGTCCTGGATGTCAGGGGAGTAGCCTGCGTGGCCCAACCTCCGGCCGACAACTCGGACAGTCCACTGCATGCCAAAGATCTGTAGGGCATGGGCCTGAGATTTGGTCTGCCGGACGTGCCGTTGAAATGCCTGAACGTTGTGCCGCTGGCGGGTTCAACAAGCGTGCCGCGGAAGGGCCAAAAGGGCGTGCCGCTGGAAGGCACAGCGAGCGTGCCGCTGAAGAGCCCAAAGGGCGTGCCGTTGAAGACCACTAGAGGCGTGCCGCTGAACGGCCAGGAGAGCGTACTGCTGACGGGGCCTCAGGGCGTGCCGTTGAAGGGCTCCAGGGGTGTGCCGCTGAACGTCCAGGAGAGTGTGCCGCTGATTGGGCCTCAGGGCGTGCTGTTGAAGGGCTCCAGGGGCGTGCCGTTGAATGGCCCAGAGGGCGTGCCGCTGAAGGGCCCAAAGGGCGTGCCGCTGAAGGGGCCTCAGGGCGTGCCGTTGAATGGCCAGGAAAGCATGCCGCTAAAGGGCTAAACGGGTAATTCTGAGCCCATTGTGAGCACGAGTTGTGGCCCGTTTGAGATCCTCCGAGGCCCATGGATTGTGGGGCTCTTGGTGGTCAATTTCTCTTCACTGCCATGACTCCGGAGGCGGCTTCACGGTAATGTGTGTGTGTTCAGAGAGTCCGGATGGCCCTCCCTTCTTCGCAGTCTCTTAAGTTGTCATTGTTGTTGATGCTGGACTAGTTGGGACATACTGTAGTGCAATTTTGCATGTCCACAGTCGACCGCCAGCCCACCTCCGGTCGACCGCCAGCCCCGAAGCCTCAAACTTTGACATTTTGTTTCCAATCCGCGGAGAGATTCCCTTCCCCATTTCTTTAATCCCAATGCTCCCAATCACCACAGAATTTGTGGATCTAGGTCTGGGGCTTGTCTCCTAACCTTCCAAGGGTTATAAAACCTCTCTTTGAGGTCATAAACCCTAAGAGACTCCAAGAGAAGAAATCAACAAAGAGAGAGATCAAGGTGGCTCAAGGAAGAGGAGAATCACTGTAACCAAGAACAGTGATCCGTGGGCAAAGCTTCATCCATAGCTGAGGGTTCAAGATCCATTTCGAAGCCTTCTTCCTCCCAAGAACTGAAGAAGCAAGAAATCAACAAGGAGAGATCGAGAGGAAAGCTATCAAATGAAGATTGCTGCAACGTTCGTGAACAACATTCCTTTCAACAAGTTCATCATCCGATTGAAGCCGTTCTAGCATCAACTGAAGCCATTCAAGCATCTTCCCAAGCCAAGGAGTTCCAATCAAGCAATGGTCTCAAGAAAAGCTTAGGAGAAGGCTGTCCAAGTGAAAGAAGAAAGAAAAGGGCTTGCTAATGCAGCAGGAAGTGTGCAGCACTTCTCCGTCTGGCGATTTGAGGACGATGCCGGCTTCGACCCGTACCTTGGTGCGTCCAGACGGGGTTGTAGATACGCTATTCTTGACGTCTCCTGAGAAAGTCTCATATCACTATACAACGCCCCGCGACGGCTTACGCGTTTTGAATCACTTGAGTGCTTCCTTTTCTTGAGTCTTCTTCCGCCCTTTTCGGCATCCGGAATCGTCTCGTCACAGCATTTGGACGGCATCAACACCAGTCAGACGCATCAGGAGGTTCCGGAACCAAGAAGGGTGTCTGCCGGGCAGCCGCCAACACCTTGTCCGAGGATCCGGGTGGGTCTTTTTGGGGGCGTCCATGCCCCTGGACGCCCCCATTCTTTTAATTTATTTTATTTTTATTTTTTTACAGCCCAAAATCAAATAAAAAATAATATATTAATGGAGGCGTCCAGGCCCCTGGACGCCTCCATAAAAACAAAATATAAAAAATGTGTGATACCAGTTTTGCTATAAAAACAAAACATAAAAATAATAATAATTTATGGAGGCGTCCAGGCCCCTGGACGCCTCCATGAAAACAAATATAAATAATACATAATGCCAGCTTTGTCATAAAAAACAAAACACAAAAATAAAAATAATATATGGAGGCGTCCAGGCCCCTGGACGCCTCCATCAACTCCCTCACGGGCGCCGCCCACCGAACGACGGTTTGTCGTGTGTGAAAAAAGTCAAATTATGGAGACGTCCAGCCAGCTGGACGCGCCCATTTCTGAATCACGGGTCGCCGCTCCAAAACCACGCGTTGTGCCAAACCGCGTGCGGCCGTCGGTGGTGTTCGGTGGACCTGTTGGGGGCGTCCGGGGCCCTGGACGCCTCCACAAAAATATTCTGAAAAAATAAATAAAAATAGAATAAAATATTAGTTCGGCCCTGATGGAGGTGTCCAGGGTCCTGGACGCCTCCACCCTCCGGAGCCCTATAAATAGAGGCCCACCCCCTCAGCATGGAGGAGCTTCTAAGAGATCCGATAGGCTGCCGGAGCCCAGAGGCTGCGGAGTCATTTCTAACCCGTGGGGTCTTTTGTAGGTGGAGGTTCTGCCGGCTTCTCGGGTGTCCAGGCTCGTGAGAGGAAGGCTACCTTCATCCACCGCGCTTCCACGTCGTCCCTACGCTGCCGGAGCTCCGCCGGATCTCACCCTCGGCTCATCCAATAAGCCTTTTCTTCCCTTTTTTCTCCATAGTTCTTTACATTCATCATACTGCATCCTCTATCTCCCTACATAAGGGCGCCGTCTCTTGCATACTTCTTGCATTCATCATCGCATTTTCCTCCTACTCGAGTCCGAGAGGGGTTTAAAACCACACCAACCAGGTGTGTGTCAGGTCACGATCTCGTTACTTTTATTGCAAGGAATTGTTACTACACTGCCATTTTCTAATTTCGTTCGTTTATTGTCTACTATTTTGTAAGGGTAACCAAGGAAAGCCCTCTCCGTCGGCCGGCCGAAGGGGGAGGAAGAAGCAACCCGCCATCTCCCGCTCTTGAGGTAGGCGCGATCACTTTCTTTATTTTGGGGTCTTTTGGCCCCTGGCGATCACATCTTGTTCTCGAGGCCGCGGCGAGTCACTTCCCCAATGGCCGTTTAAATTTCCGTTCTTATATTCTCTTTATATTCTGTTATATTCTGCTCATATTCTCGAGGCCATGGCGAGTCACTTTCCCGATGGCCGTTTAAATTCCCGTTCTTATATGTTATATTCTTATCTATTCATATTCTCGAGGCCGCGGCGATTCACTTCCCTAATGGCCGTTTAAATTTTCGTTCTTATATTCTCTTTATATTCTGTTATATTCTGCTCATGTTCTCGAGGCCGCGGCGAGTCACTTCCCCAATGGCCGTTTAAATTCCCGTTCTTATATGTTATATTCTTATCTATTCATATTCTCGAGGCCGCGGCGAGTCACTTCCCCAATGGCCGTTTCAATTCTTGTTATTTAATTTCTACACCATTCCCGTCCCCCCGAGGCCGCGGCGAGTCACTTCCCGCTATGGCCGTTTAACCCCCATATCTTGCTATATTACATTTATCCCGCTCACCCCGCCGGAGCAATCTCCCGTGGTGGCCCCTTCTCTCTTCTCTTATTTCTGTGTTGCAGCAAACAAAAGAGGAGCCCGCGCGCTCTGCGTCTTCTCCACTCCCCGAACCGTGTGACGTCGCTCACAGATTGGCGATCACGGTGGGACTTCTACTGTTTCCTTTTGGCTACCCTTGCAAGTTCGGCACCGTCCGTGCCTCTCCACCTTGGCGCCCTCGCGCGCCCCCGTTGTGCTCACGGCAGCACTGTCAGTTGTGATTGGTTGGGTGTTTATTATATGTTTGTTATTTCTGTTGTTTTCTTACTCTATATCTCTGTCAGCATTCCATTGCATACATCCATCCCTCTTTTATATCCTTTTTCATTTTTTCTAAGGATCACCCTTTCTCGGTGAAGGAATGACTCTCCGTTTGAGAATTCCTCTCAACAGACTAGAATCTTCTCCACTGGGACCTCCGTAAGTCCCCGACATCAAAGAATCTCCTCTTTGTTCACTGGGCTGGTTGTACCATTGAAGTTCCCCGGAGTTAGTCATCCCATTCGTGGTGAGACGAGAGACCCTAGCTGACACGGCGATGAAACAAAAATAAACTAGGGTCCCTATTTTGTGTGAACTTCGGATCTCGCTAAAAACACAAAAAAAATCATCAAAATCAAAACACAAAAAAGGCGTAAAGGCATCCACTTGTTTGATAATCTCTGCTACCTGCTTGCTAGTGTATGTTTTTGCGTTCTGGGAAAACTGTGAGCATGGCTCACGAGTCTTTTGAGGAGAACCACCCTAATCGTGGTTTGTCAGCCGACCCGCGAGTCTATGCTATGGACTCGGGTCCTTCTCATGAGCCCTCGCATGAGGTGCAGGTTATTGCCGGGGACACATCCCCACCACAGGATATCTCTTCCTTACTGGGCGTCCTCGCCAACACGGAGCTTACCTTTGAACAGCTCTGTAGACACGCTAAAATTGACATTATTTTGAGTATATTTCATATCACTCTGCGATGCCCCATTTGACCCTCAAATCAGCTTATTTGAGTGGTTTTCCCACTTTTTCTTGAATTTCTCCTATTTTTCCCCATTTATCTCCTTTTCCTATTTTTCTGGATTTTTTGGGGCATTTATCTCTTTTTTTTGAATTCACGCCCTCATCAGGGGCGTGTTTTTGAAACACGACCTTGTCTTGGGCGTTTTATCCCATTTTATCTATTTCTCCCCCATTTTATCTATTTTATTAATTTTCTGAATTCACGACCTGGGTAAGGGCGTGTTCTCTTAAAACATGACTTAACCTAGGGCGTTTCTTTAAGAAAGGACGACCTTGAATGAGGGCGTCAATTCTTTTGGTTTGACCGACTTCCTCGTTTTGAGCTCTTGAAATTAACGCCCTTCTCAGGGGCGTGTTTTGTAAACGTAGCTTTGATTGAGGCGTGTTTTGCATTTTTAAATATGGAGAGGTTTTATTGCTAAAATTGGTCTTGAAAGAAACGCCCTGGTGCGGGGCGTGTTTTAAAGAAACGCCCTATGTGTAGGTCGTCAATTCATCAATTGACGCCCTGACATAAGGCGTGTTTCACCTTCTGGCTTCGCAGCCCTTTCACCAGAGAGTCCTTGCTTCGTTAGACTCCTCCCCTATTTGGGCTCTTGCCCGTTCCAATCCTTTCCCCAGTTGGGACTCTTGCCTTGCTTATCCTTTGATCAATCCTATAAGGGGTTGATCCCCTTATCTTTTCTTCGGCTTCGGTTCCGATATTTCTTATTCTCCCCTGCGTTCTTCTATTTTTTCTTCTTTTCTATTGTTCTTCTTTTGTCTTCTCCGTATTCTCCTTCTTCTCCTTCTTCTCCTTCTTCTTCTTCTTCTTATTCTTCTTCTTCTGTTTTTTCTCTTTTTTCTTCTGTTGTTTTCTTTTCTTTTTACAGGAACCGAAGGAAGGCTACCTTTTGGCTAAGGAGGAACTCTTCCCATCATTCAACATCAAATCTTCATCCCTTTGAAGTTCCTCCCCATCGAGCATCAAGCCAAAGGAGCCGCCAAACAAGATTTTTCTATCTCATCTCCCCTTATTTGTATTTTTCATTAGTTCATAATACATGCATCATGTTTCATTATTATATTGATTTTTCTCAACCATCATATTGAGATCTCCCCATAGTGCAACTCTTGCACTCTTTCCCCTTAATTTTATTCTTATCTTCATGCATTCATTCATCTCTCATACCCTTTTTGCATAGGGGTTTAAGGGCAATCCCCTTAAGGTGTGTATTGTTCATTTTTTTCATGCTCATATATTTTTATTGAATTTGATGCTACACCATTGTTTCTAATCCATATCTTTTGGTGTTTGTCTTTTTTGCAAGGGTAATAAAAGTGAAGAACTCTCTTCGTCGGCCGGCCGATTTGAAGAGAAAGGAATACTCACATCCCCCGCATATTTGAGGTATTTTGCGATCATCTTCCAATATCAATCTCCTCTTTGAGACCCTCGTGTCTCTGGCGATCACACACACTCCACATTAGCACCTCGTGCTATTTTTATTGCTTTCACCCATATATCTATTGCTTTTTATATTTTTAAGTGTGGATTTTAATCCAATCTACAAATTGGCGATCACGGTGGGACACTTTGTGTTCTTCTTTCATTACCCCTTTCCCCTTGGCACCCTCGCGTGCCCTTTTGATATTCATATTTGTTGATTGCATTGATTCTATGAGTGTTCCTCTGCTGTTGCTGGCCGCGAAGGATTCCTGGTCAAGATGAATTCACGCCTCTGGAAGAGGCGTTTTTATTGATTTAACGCCCTGACACAGGGCGTCTTCTTAATATTTTACGCCCTCTGCCAGGGCGTTTTCCAGCATACTTCCGGGTTTTCCTGCTTTATATTGCTGCCTGTGAATTCACGCCTTTCCCCAGGGCGTTTATTTGTTGATTAGCGCCTCCCATTCAGGCGTTTCTATTGATTTGACGCCCACTGCATAGGGCATTCGTTTATTGGTAGCGCCCTGACCCAGGGCGTCCCTTGACTTGGTTGGCATCTGCCCGCGGCGTTTCACGCCCTACTGAAGGGCACTTTTTCCATTGGTAGCGCCCTGCCCTAGGGCGTTTTCTTCCTGTGTTTTGCCAAACCACTGTGCTTTCTTCATATCATATATTTTGCATATATCTGCTGCCAGTGTTTCACGCCTTGCCCAAGGGCGTTCTTTTATTTATTAGCGCCCCTCTTCAGGGCGTGTCTCCTGAGTTGACGCCCGCTGAACAGGGCGTCCGTTTATTGATAGCGCCTCACCCTAAGGCGTGTTTTCGCCAGCCCCTGAGCCCCTCACGTTGATTCACGACAGTCACATCGTCGTGTCTTTTTTAGTAGCGCCCCCTTCCCGGGCGTGTTTTTACTGTGGGTTTCCAGAACCCCCCGTTGTGGTTTTTCATGATATTTCATGCTTATTTTTGTTGATTGATCATATTATTGTGGTTGGCCTGTTTACCCTGTTGCATTCATTCTTTGCATTGGTTTGGGAGCCCCCTCCTCTCTCTTCATTAGGATTCCACACACCCCCTTGGTGAAGGAAGGACCCTCCATTGAGCATTCCGTCTCTTTGGATTGGAAGTTCCTAAACCAAGCCTCCATAAGTCCCCGCACCCGTGGATTCCCTCACGGACGCCGGGCAGGTTGTACCCTTTCGAAGTCCCGAATTAGTTGGCCTATACGTGGTGAGAGAGTGTTCCTAGTTGGCACTGGAGTTAAATCTCATTTTGAAACTAGGTTCCTCCCCTTGTGTGAATCATATCAATTTGCATAAAATCATTAATTCACCAAGGTTCAAACATCAAAAATCAAGGTAACCATCACAACTTGTGTGTTTCTTTGCAAATTGTTTGCACATTAAACTGCTTGAATGGCTTACTTTGATAGACAAAATAACATGTTCAATTCAATTAATGTTCATGAGGATGCACAATCTAGCACATCTTATAATCCTCAATTTCAACATGTTCATCGAAATTCTCACCATTCTTTTAAAGGGCCACGTCCTCATTCTTATGGTCATGCCCGACCCACGGGCAATGTCCATTCTCATGGTCCACCTACTCAATTTCAGGCCACTATTCCCTCGGGACCGTCTCCTCCCAATGACGAGAAGGTCTCTCGAATCATCCATGCATTAGATCATCTTACCCCTCAACAGATCCAAGCCCTTAAGGCTGCCGTTGAGGGTACATCTCATGCATCTCCCCCTCTTTCCAATTCTATACGGGTGGCCCATCACCCACCTCCTTCCAATTCTATTCGGGTGACCCATCACCCATCTCCCTCCAATTCTACACGGGTGGCCCATCACCCATCTCTTTCTTCTATTCCTATTCGGGTAGCCCATTACCCATCTCCTCCTATTCACACTCCTCCTCGGGTGGTCCGACACCCGCCTCCTTCTATTCCTCCTCCCTCACGGCCCCAAGGCCCATTTACTCCTTGCAACCCGGCCCGTTCGGGTTCTTTTACGGGTCATCCCGTCAACTCCCCTCCACGGCCTTTTTATGCGGCCCCTCCTCCTTCAAGGCCCTGCCAACCCTCGGTTGTTCAAGTCACACCCCTCCAGCAAACTCTCCTCGATAAGATTATTTCGATGGAGGAACAAATAAAGAGGGTCACGGCTCCTCCTACTCCAGTCAATCCTCTCCATGCCGCTTTGGATGAGATTACAAAGATGGAGAGAGAATGGAAGGATAGGATGGACGACTACGGCGTTGATATTCCAAGCGAGCAAGAACCGGCAATTGAAGAATACGAGCCGGTATATGATGATGAAGCTCCGCAGGCACCCCTTTTGAGTTTCCTTAATTTCCCGCTCCCCCCACTATCATTTGATGAACCCCCTGTTCAGAACGAAGCCACCGTCCCCGATCCAACCCCCATTTATGGGACTAACTGGTGTTACGATGATGGGTCGATACTTCAATCACCCACACCGGCACATTTTGAGTCCCCCTTTTCCATTAACCCTCCACCAACTACACCCACTATACCATCAACCTTCACACCATTAGCCACCGCTGAGCCTTCCATTATAAAACCTTCACCTATTAAGTCATTAACCTCCACATCGGCCTACGCCAAGCCTACCACTGAACCTCCTCCAATTGACCTACCATTACCACCGCCTCAACCCACATTGCCTATTCCTCCACCATATAGCCTTACGCCTTTACCCATGGTTAGTCCTGAGTAGGATCCACCACTTTTCGCACCCGAGCCAATCCCGACTGCTTCCGAGCAAGGGGAGAAACTCGACGTGTTTGAACCTCCGCCCCTATTCACCCATTTGCCAACACCTTCCATTATAACTCCACCATCCACGGAGCCTTCCGCCTTCGCCTCACCTCCCTTTGTTACTCGGAAGGGGCGTGCTTCTGCAGCTACTTACGCCAAGGATAAGCAAGAGCCGGGCAAGAAGACTTTGGCCACGACTGTGCCATTCAAGATGCAAGAATTCATTTACCGGATGCCAATCCGGGTTATTGTGCCAAGCATGGTCGAAGAAGCCAAGTCATCGCCGTTGCTCAATAGATGCCAAGCGTTGACGCCGTTTGAAGGCCGGGCAGGGCACCCTTTGTTCAAAACTTCGAATTCTGAATTCATTTACAAGGGGCGAATGCCCATTTTATTCAACATTCTGTATTCATCACCATCAATGGGCATGGTGATGCTTCATGTTCCAACTCTACGACTCCCTCACCTTATTGATCTTCGCATTCCAAGGGGGTTGTCATTTATTGAAGCTTCCTTTATTGGGCCGATTGGTCGTACATGTTCACTGTCGTGGAGGGGCAATTGTCTTAAGGGGCCGTCCCCTATATCTTCCACTCTTGTTCATTCAACTTCATCCATATCCATTTCAATCACTTTTCCTTCATGGGCCACTCCCAGGGGAAAGAGGAGGACCTCTCCTTCTCACCCTTCACCTTCTTCTTGTTTTCCGTCTTCTGTCATGCATTCATTCTATTCACTGCATTCATTACATCCATCATTTTACATACATTTGCACCTCCTGCTTCCCGGGTTTCCAAACCCGTATCTTCCCCGCCTTCCGGTACCTCCGGATATTCCGCATTTCCCATCTTATTCATCTTCATCCTTTTGTCCACTCTCCTTGGGGCATCGCGTCCCCTTTCCTGCTATCTCCCTGGAACCTCCAGGAATTTTATCCCTCCTCTTTGGGCATCTCGCCCTTTCTGATTCTATTCCTCCGGAACCTCCAGACTTTCCCCTCGGGCATCGCGCCCCTTTCCACCTTCCTCCTCCGGAAACCCCAGATTCTCCACCTGATTGTCTTCGTCTTTTCCTAGGGCATCACGCCCCTTTCTATATGCTTCCTCCGGAACCTCCGGATTCTTCCCTTGTCCTTTCAGGGCATCGCGCCCCTTTCCCGGTTATTCCTCCGGAACCTCCGTATTCTCCATCTGATTCTCTCTATCTTTCCCCCGGGCACGACGCCCCCTTCCATCTTCTCCCTCTTGATTTCATTTCTCCGGAACCTCCGGACTTATCTCTCGGGCATCGCGGCCCTTTCCATTTTCTCCCTACATTTCCTCCGGACCCTCCATCTTTCCTTCGACTCATCTTTCTGATTTTCCAGGACATCACATCTTTCATTTTTTTCTTCCTTTTCCATCATCTTTTTCTCTATTTCTTCCCAGGGCATCGCATCCCTTCTTTCAATATTCCTCCGGAGCCTCCGGATTCCTCCTATCATGATTCTCCTCCTCTGCCTCCGGACCCTTCGGATCCACCTCTTTCCATCTACCAGTTTCTTCTTCTGATTCCTCCTGATTCTGGGTCCGACCCAACTTCTTCCACATCCACTGCTTTGGGCATTTGCCCTTTCTCCCATTATTTTAGAGGCTTTAGTCCTCACTCCACCTCCTAATTTTCCGTTTCTTCTGTAGACTGTTCCTTGTAATCAGGGTCTCCGCGCCTTAATAAGGGAGTTCTAGCCCTTATCTCTTTTCCTTTTCCCCTTATTCGTCTGAGTCTGGTTTGGGCACCACTCCTTCTTGTTAAGCCATTTTCAAACCCTTTGCTTCCAATCCTTTTGACTGCTAAAGAGGACAAATCCCATGATGATCAACCCCGCCTCTCATGGCAATTATTTCAAGAAAGGTCGCAAGGTAACATTTTGGCGTAAGTAAGCATTTTTATAATATCATCTCCCCATTTCTTCACGCATGATTTTCAAAATCAAGTGCTTCTTAACGAGATTAAGAGTGGTGTTTTAAACCTTTATCTTAGGCTTTTGTTTAATTAAATCACTCTCAAAAGAGTCTTTAGGCTTGCTATGCAGCACCTTTGGTTAATAAGAACCCCGTGCTGGGAATTCGACATTCTCTCCCCGCTTGTTAAGAGCAACCCTTAGCTGGGCATTCCACACACTTCACGGCGTCCTTAGCCGGCTTCTTTGGTTAAACACCGTTGCTACCTTGGCCATGCCATGAGCATATCTGAAAGTCTTTTCTCTTCTTCACTCGGCCGAATGCAGGGGCAAGAGACTGACGGATAAGATGACCCAACCTCGGTAATCCCCAATACGAGAGGAGTCTCAAATAGGGGCAGTCTTGACCCAAAATCAATATGAATTTTTATATGAGTTTTCATGATATACATCTAGCCAAAAGGGCTATTATGAAAATCAAGTCAGAATTTCGATAAAAGCAAAAGTATGAATTAAGGCATGTCAAGAGTGGCAAAGTCCCCGCAGGGAAAACCCTGGTCGTATGCATGTCAAGGGTCTAAAAATCAAAGGCACAAAGCCCCGGCACAACAGACTACCTCTTTGAGGGGAAGCACCTTGGAAGGAATTCAAGTCTTGATATCTCTTATCCTGTATAAAGCTTATCCACAATTGTTATTCTCTTCTCCCTCCAAGACCGAATGTTTCTCGGGTATGGCCTTGGTAGGGGCACCGTTGATCAAAGACGGTCGGTTATATGATGCCACTTTCAATGCACGTCCAGCTTCGGGCAGTTTTTAGCGAAAAGGGAAGGAACAAGGACCCCTAGCCAGTGGTTCAAAAACAACCCTTTGATGCTGCATTAACAATGTCTAAACCAAAATCCACAAAAAATTGAATATTTCCTGAGCAAAATCAAACAAAAATTTGAATATTTCCAAAATTCACACAAAAATTTGAATATTTCCAAAATCAAACAAAAATTTGAATATTTCCAAAATTCACACAAAAATTTGAATATTTCCAAATTCAAACAAAAATTTGAATATTTCCAAAATTCATAAAAATTTGCATATTTCCAAAATCCAAAAATATTGCATTGTATTTTCTGATGGTGTTTTGCAAGAACAACTTTGCAAGGACCAGGAGCCCGGGATGAGTCCTATCTCCACTTATTGCTATCAATCTATTGATTCTCCCTGATATTTTCATAACATGCCACCCAGGGGCATTTTGATTGTCATCTCCTTATCATATCTCCTGATTATCTCATGATTATTCATCTCTAAATCTTTTTTTTTTAAAATCAAACTCCTGCTAATTTCATCTGATCACTCCGCCAATGGGCCTTATCGGATCTTGATCGTTCACCTCCAAATGATGATTAGCCAGATTGTCTCCTCATGACAAAATGACAAATAATGATGATTTGCAATGCCATGTTATTCATGTTATCCATGTTTTGCTCTACTATGTGTTATTCATGGCTATGTTTGCTATGCTTTGAGTCATGCCTTCTTCATTGTTTGTTATCATTATATCTTGGTTAATGAAATTTTTGAGCGCAGGATAAGAAGCTCTTGGTCCCGCCGGCTGGGCATCATCATCCAAGTCCCACGGTGCTTGCAGCTCATTTCTCAGTTCCCATGCTTATTGATATCACCATCTCCCTGTATGCATTCTACTATATGTTATTACACTATTAGATTATATCAAGGACCTTGTGGCTTTGGTAAATCTGGGATTTGAGTTCCCCTTCATCAAAAATAATGATGATTCCAGAGGAGTCTTAGTCACACGGATAGGCCGTTGAGCCGTCCAAGATTGGGGACGATGGTTCCCTTTTGCGAATTGGTGCGTGGATAAACGGGCTTCGGCTTAGTATCAGCTCGCAGAATCGGTTTCTTGACCCAGTCTGGGTAGTTTAACAATATTATCCTTGATTATATTATATTTTCATTTGTTATTTTTTCCCTTTAGCCCAGCATGCATTCATGTAGGACTTTGAAGCAATTGTTGGAAAATCATTTTTGATAAGTTGATGTGAGAGTTGAATTGATCTTAATCTTTCTCGATATGAGATTTTCCTTGCCGAATTGGATCCTCAGTTCGTTTTGTTGCTGTTTTGGGTGCTTTTCTCGAAAGCTCCTTGTTTGGATTTTTATCATCTTATTTTTAATCTCCTTTCCTTTGATCCACCTTGGCTGCAGCACGTCCACTGGCTGGTAACCGCTCCCCAATGGTGAAATCTACAGGTTTGTGACCTGGGGTACTTCCACCGCGTTGGAAGTTGATCATTTATTTTATCTCCTTCGTGCACCGCGTGCGCATCTCCCCTTTTATCCAAACATCGTTGATTTCATTGAATTTCCCGAGATTTGCTTCATCTCGTACTTTTGATTTCATTCTCATCAAGTGATGTTGATTGCGTGTCTCATCACACCTTGGCATCTACTTTTCAGTTTGCTCTGCTCCCTTGCAAAGCAGACGCCAAGGCGGGGCAGCTGTAGACACGCTAAAATTGACATTATTTTGAGTATATTTCATATCACTCTGCGATGCCCCATTTGACCCTCAAATCAGCTTATTTGAGTGGTTTTCCCACTTTTTCTTGAATTTCTCCTATTTTTCCCCATTTATCTCCTTTTCCTATTTTTCTGGATTTTTTGGGGCATTTATCTCTTTTTTTTGAATTCACGCCCTCATCAGGGGCGTGTTTTGAAACACGACCTTGTCTTGGGCGTTTTATCCCATTTTATCTATTTCTCCCCCATTTTATCTATTTTATTAATTTTCTGAATTCACGACCTAGGTAAGGGCGTGTTCTCTTAAAACATGACTTAACCTAGGGCGTTTCTTTAAGAAAGGACGACCTTGAATGAGGGCGTCAATTCTTTTGGTTTGACCGACTTCCTCGTTTTGAGCTCTTGAAATTAACGCCCTTCTCAGGGGCGTGTTTTGTAAACGTAGCTTTGATTGAGGCGTGTTTTGCATTTTTAAATATGGAGAGGTTTTATTGCTAAAATTGGTCTTGAAAGAAACGCCCTGGTGCGGGGCGTGTTTTAAAGAAACGCCCTATGTGTAGGTCGTCAATTCATCAATTGACGCCCTGACATAAGGCGTGTTTCACCTTCTGGCTTCGCAGCCCTTTCACCAGAGAGTCCTTGCTTCGTTAGACTCCTCCCCTATTTGGGCTCTTGCCCGTTCCAATCCTTTCCCTAGTTGGGACTCTTGCCTTGCTTATCCTTTGATCAATCCTATAAGGGGTTGATCCCCTTATCTTTTCTTCGGCTTCGGTTCCGATATTTCTTATTCTCCCCTGCGTTCTTCTATTTTTTCTTCTTTTCTATTGTTCTTCTTCTGTCTTCTCCGTATTCTCCTTCTTCTTCTTCTTCTTCTCCTTCTTCTCCTCCTTCTTCTTCTTCTTATTCTTCTTCTTCTGTTTTTTCTCTTTTTTCTTCTGTTGTTTTCTTTTCTTTTTACAGGAACCGAAGGAAGGCTATCTTTTGGCTAAGGAGGAACTCTTCCCATCATTCAACATCAAATCTTCATCCCTTTGAAGTTCCTCCCCATCGAGCATCAAGCCAAAGGAGCCACCAAACAAGATTTTTCTATCTCATCTCCCCTTATTTGTATTTTTCATTAGTTCATAATACATGCATCATGTTTCATTATTATATTGATTTTTCTCAACCATCATATTGAGATCTCCCCATAGTGCAACTCTTGCACTCTTTCCCCTTAATTTTATTCTTATCTTCATGCATTCATTCATCTCCCATACCCTTTTTGCATAGGGGTTTAAGGGCAATCCCCTTAAGGTGTGTATTGTTCAATTTTTTTATGCTCATATATTTTTATTGAATTTGATGCTACACCATTGTTTCTAATCCATATCTTTTGGTGTTTGTCTTTTTTGCAAGGGTAATAAAAGTGAAGAACTCTCTTCGTCGGCCGGCCGATTTGAAGAGAAAGGAATACTCACATCCCCCGCATATTTGAGGTATTTTGCGATCATCTTCCAATATCAATCTCCTCTTTGAGACCCTCGTGTCTCTGGCGATCACACACACTCCACATTAGCACCTCGTGCTATTTTTATTGCTTTCACCCATATATCTATTGCTTTTTATATTTTTAAGTGTGGATTTTAATCCAATCTACAAGCTCCGGGCCTTCCAGGCCATTCTAAAGGGGAAATCTATTTCCCCCACGCCCCAGGAATCAACTCCGGCCATCGCACCTCTCCAAGAGTCCGTGCAGGCCATTCCATCTCCTTCATTGGCGCAAGCCATCCAGTCTCCCTCGCTTCAAGGACAAGCGAGCCAACAACCACCCTCATTCTAGTTCTCGTCACAATCTCAAACTCCCGTTGTTCCCCACATACCGCTTCAGCCAGGGCCAACTGTCGGTAGTCCGACAGCTCCCTCTCATTAGGGGTTCCCCCCTCAAGTCTCCGGGAGACAGTTTCTCCCCCAGTGGCAAGTACCACCTTCACCTCCAGAGGAGCTCGCCCAATCGCTCCTCAATAGGTTCAATCGCATGGACGAGCAGTTTCAAAATCTGAGAAGAATGGTGGACGTGAAAGCCACCCCAGAGGTTGCTTTGCCAATCCTTCCCGTCATTCATCTTCCTCCCTCCGAAATGCCCACGTACCGCAGATACAATGGTACCGGCAACCCCTTCATTCACCTCAAGGATTTCATGTATGAATCCTCCTATTGGCAAAACGATCAGAGGTCCCTGGCATACCTCTTTCGGAGATCATTGGATGGTCCCGCGCTAAAGTGGTTCTATTCTTTGGAGCCCCGCGAGGCCGAGAACTTTGAAATAGTCCAGAGAAGGTTCTTGCAGAAATATAGGGATAGGGTCGGTCCCTCACTCTCTATTACCGACCTAGTGGCCGAAAAGATGAAGCCCGACGAGGATTTTGTCTGCTATGCTGATAGATGGAGGTCTCTGGCGGAAAGAATAAGGGATACCCTCTCCGAGCCCGAACAAGTGAAGATGATTGTGTCTAATGCAACCCCACAGTTCAGACACGTCCTGGCCATGAATAAACTTACTACAATGGAGGAACTCTATGAAAGGGCCCGGTACATCCAAACTCAGTTAAACAACTCCCCCATTATGAACATGTTTGAGTCACCAAAGCCCAAAGTGGTCAGAAAGACAGGCGCTGGTGTCCCGAGCGGAGCCACAGAAGGGGTTGTGACAAATGAGCAAGTGGGTGCGGTCAACAATGCCAATTATGCAGTCAACCCAAGGCCTCCACAAATGTCCCGACTTCCCCTCCAACCAGGTCCTTTCCCTCTTCGTCCTCCACCCCAAAATAATCCACCCCAGGATAATATGCCTCCATTACGTCAACCCCAGCAACAACAACCACAACCTCAGCAACAACAACCACCACGTTAGTACAACCAAGTTCCACCCCCGGGGAACTATGGTCCCCAACAGCAACAAAGGAGGTCGGTCGGTCCCAAGAGAGCCTACTATCCACCATTGCCAGAAACCTTAGTAGACATTTTTAATGCCCTCATGGCATCAAACCAACTCGCCCTACCCAGAGAAAGGCCCGTGTGGCCCCCGAATGTTGATACCTCCAAATACTGCGTCTACCACAGGTAGCCAGGACACACAGTAGATTACTGCTTCCATTTCAAAGATTACATCCACGATATGAATGATGAACATCAAATAGATTGGGATGAAATGAGACGATACGTCGCGGCTCTCAAGGCTAGGAGACCTCCTCATAGGCCACAGCAGCAGTTACAACAGCAGCAGCAGTTACAACAGCAGCAGCAGCAGCAACCACAACAACAACAACAGCTTCAGCATGCCCCACAACAACAGCCCGACATGGGCATAATCCAGAATCCATTACCGGAGCACCAACAGCCCAATCATCAGGTTAACCCCATCTCCTCCTTCCCGGAAGTCGGGAGAGAGCAGGTGTGGCACCAAGAAAGTACCTCCATTCTTTCTACCGCCAATCCTATCATCACGCAACACCCTTGCCTTGCCCGGGTAGCACCTCTCTCTCATCAACCCGCGTCAGTATCACCTTCACCATTTCCACTACCATTACGCCCTCTCATCCGTACCCCGATCCCCTATCAACCGACACTCTCCACTACGCCTTCACACCCTCTCATCTTCTCCCACTCCCCCACTTTACCATCCACCTCTGCCACATTTACCCCTATGCCTTCTAAACCCCTTATCATCCGTCAACCATACATAATCCCGTCTTTCTCCACCGTATCACCACTAATGCCTTCAAAACCACTCATTAACCATCACCCACCTCAAAATCATTGCTCGCTTCAAGCCCTACCCACTTCTACTTCGTCTCCACCTCCACCTTCCAGACCCCTTATCCTTCATAATCCACGCGATATCCCCTCTACCTCCACCATGCCTCCACCTAACAAACCCCTCATCAGAGTCCCTACTCCCGTCATCACCCCTGCTTCATCGACCATTCCTCCACCACTACCCCTCAAATCTCTGTTAAAACCCACTGCTACCCCCACAGAGGTACAAAAGCCGCAGGCAATGGTGCTCCGGAGTGGAAGGATTTTCCATAGGGTTTTCCCCCACAACAGTCAGAATCTTGAGCAATCTCAGCCAGAGAAGGATGATGGAGAACAACCAGAAAGAGCTATCCCTGGAACACAGTATGATCTATTGAAACACTTGGACAAGACGCCTGCTCGGATATCCATCCTGGAGCTACTTCAAAGATCCACATCCCACCAGGCGGCTTTGATGGAATATCTTCAAAAAGTCATGGTTAATGAAGACCTCCCCGTGGAGAAGATTTTGACCGTCCTGACCCCAACAGACACACAACCGGCCATCATGTTCCACAACTACGAGCTCGCTCCCAAGGAGACTCAAAAATATGCACTGTACATTTCAATAAAAATTAATGGGGTATCCATAAACCCGTGTCTTGTGGACACGAGTGCGTCCATAAATGTGATCTCCATGAGCACTCTTCAGTTGTGTGGGGTCGACGAGGAACAAATAAGACCTTCCTGGATCACGGTCACGGCTTATGACAATAGCAAAAGGCCGCCGTAGGGGATGATTATTCTGAAGGCAGAACTAGGTCCCATGTCAATTCCCACAGAATTCCATGTCCTCGACATGGACCCCACATTCAAGGCTATACTGGGTCGCCCTTACATCGAAGCCATGGACGCTGTGCCTTCCACCAACCATCAGTGCCTGAAGTTTCCTTATAATGGGAGAATTATTAAAGTGGTCAGTACACCTGTCCTTCACATAGTGGATGCTATCAACACCTCTCTGCCCTCTGTTTGGCCGTCTCATCGACCCATATTGTTACTACTGGACGTACGTGATTCATCTCACGTTCCACTAGCACCAAAGGAGCCGGTCAGGACAACTGCAACATCATATCTCCCTTTTCACTCCAAAGGGTGGGAGATTATGAGGAACATCGGCTACCAACAGGATAAAGGTCTGGGCGCACAGTTACAGGGTAGGCTCAAACCGCCAAAGGAAATTAGGCCGAACCACAGGTTTGGCCTAGGCTTCAAAGGACCGTTCAAGGCGGATTGGAAACCCCTCACATGGACTCTATCAAACCACTTCAACAGAGGGCCCATTGTTCAGATGGGAGATCACCCACGAGAAGCATATGGGAGATCACATGCTGTATATTTGGCTGAAAAATGTCCGAGGATCACCAAAAGAGGCAAGATCAAAGATCCGGAATGCGAGTGGAACAAATGGTTCGATATACGGGACATTTCGTTGCACTGGAAAGGATGTTCTCGTCTCCGCAGCTTGAAGGACCACCATTGATCTCCGGAACGCCAGAGAATATTACCACTCTTGCCAAGGTTCCAAACTATCCTCGTCCTCGCCAGAAGGACCCTGTCATCGACGGATCTTCATCCGTCCTTAACATTGCCGTCGACGGCTCATTAGCCGCCATCTTCTCCATCCACTCGTCTCAGCCTTTGCTGATATTTTCTTCCTGGGCCAGACAGTTGTCTGATGATCTTCCCAGGTCCCCTTCTTTGCTTACATACCTACGCGGGCTTTTCAACCCGCGCCAGGTCTTCAACCATGATCTGCTCTATGAGCCTCACAATCCTCTAGCCATAACCACTTTTCTCTTTCCTCCAATCTCTTTTCACTGCTTTGTCATTAAAAATGAAAAAAAAAACGTCAATTTTCAAACTCCCCAACAACACATCTTCGTTGAGGAAACCTCCTACATCTCCCACGGGTGCGTACCGCCCTGCGGACCACCCGTCCAAGGTCCGATGAGCGACCTTTTCTACCCCTCATCTGAGGGGTCTTCTCCTGTACATTCTACACCATCCTCTTCATCTTCCTCTTCTTCTGTAAATATTGTCAGTCAATCTAGGAATGATAGGCCAAGGGTAGTACCTAGGAAGAAATCCAAGGGTAGGCAGATCCCTAGTCGATTCCTTCTAGATTTAGCCGCCAGATGTCAGGCCCTTCTTGCCATCCCCCAGTTGTTAGAAAATCCCATCCAGCTACCGGAAATGGAATATGAGGGCGACTGTACATTTGATGAAGGGTATGGAGTCTACGAGATCACGGATGAAGAATGCCCCACTGAAGATGAGGGTGAAGAATATGAGGATGCGGCTGGCGCATACGCAAGTGGAATGAGGAGATTCGACGAGCCCTCAACCGCCGTAGAAGAATCCACCAAAGAAGTCAACTTGGGAACTGAGGAAGACCCTAGGATCATCCTCATAAGTGACAATCTACCACCCTCTGAAGAAAAGGCATTAATTGATGTTCTCAAGGAATATAAGGACACGTTTGCATGGAGCTACGAGGATATGCCGGGTCTAGATTCAACCTTGGTCGAACATCGTTTAACCCTAAAACCAGGGGCCATCTCGGTAAAATAAAGGTTAAGGCATTTCCACCCTCAGATGGCTTTGAAAATGAAAGAAGAGGTCGATAAGCTCCACAAAGCCAGGTTCATTAGAGTCGTCCTTTATCCTCAATGGGTGGCGAACATTGTCCCGGTCATGAAGAAAGATGGGAAAGTCAGGATTTGCATCGACTTCCAGGACCTTAACCGCGCGTGTCCAAAGGATGATTTTCCCTTGCCTCACATTGATGTGTTGATCAATAACACGGCAGGTTATGAGACCCTCTCTTTCATGGATGGATTTTCAGGATACAATCAAATTCGTTTGGCGGAAGAGGATCAGGAGAAGACGTCATTCACTATCCCTTGGGGAACATATTGTTACGTGGTCATGCCGTTTGGGTTAAAGAATGCTGGAGCTACTTACCAAAGAGCTATGATGGCCATATTTCATGACATGATGCACATATATCTGGAAGTGTATGTGGATGACTTATTGGTGAAATCAAGGACCAGGATGGAACATCCAGAAGTTTTGGCTAAGGTCTTGCAGAGGTCAAGGGAGTTCCAACTGAAAATGAACCCGAAAAAGTGTGTTTGGTGTGTCGTCGGGTAAATTGCTGGGGTTCATTGTGAGTAAAAGAGGGATCGAGATAGATCCCGACAAAGCTAAGGCTATCAGGGATATGCCGCCTCCCAAGAATTTGAGGGAAGTCCAAGGTTTAATTGGGAGGTTGCAGTTTATTCATCGGTTTGTGTCCCAACATTCACAAAGGTGTAGACCTCTCTACGAGTTGACCAAACCAGGAGTAGAATTCCACTGGAATTCTAAATGTCAGAAAGCTTTTGAAGGGTTGAAGGAATATCTGGCTAGTCCACCCGTTCTCATTCCACCCAAACCAGAAAAACCTCTGATCCTTTACGTCTCAGTCTTCGATGACTCCGTGGGAGCCGTCCTCGCACAAGCTGATGAAGAAGGCAAGGAACGGGCAACCTATTACTTGTCCAAACTTCTCAATCCCTGTGAGCAGAAGTACACCGTCATGGAGAAAACCTGTGCTGCCCTCGTTTGGATAGTGCAGAAATTGAATCACTGAGTTGCAAGTCGTAGGTGATAGTCAACTCATCCTTCGCCAGGTGCTCACTAAATATCGCACTCGCGATCCCAAACTCAAGCTATACCAAGAACTCACTGCTGCCTTTGCCAAACTATTCACCAAACTGATCTTTGTTCATGTCCCTCGTCATCAGAATATTCTCGCCGATGCCCTCGTCTCGTTGGCATCATCCATAAGGTTCCCTCTAGGAAGATGGTTTGAGTCCATTTCCATCTACAAACTTCACGTCCCTGCAATCGATGATGCTTCCTACGTAAATATCAAAGACAGGATAGCAAGGATGATCCTGTAGGAAGATATCCTTGAGAAGAGGGAAATCATGTTGGCAGAGGCCGAAGAAGAACTGGCTGATGAAGAGAAACCATGGTTCTATGAAATCGTCAAATACTGCCAAGATCAGTCTTATCCTGAAGGGGCCACCACAGAGGACAAGAAAGCCATAAGAAGGGTGGCTCAGAAATATACATTGGTTGGAGGTCTACTCTATAGGAGGAGCCTTACTGGTATTCTGTTAAGATGTCTTGGTGACGATGAGGTTTGGAAATTTGTAGAGGAGACACACTCAGGTGTGTGCGGTGGCCACGTGAATAGTCAGATGCTCGCCAAGAACATCATTCGCCGAGGCTTTTATTGGCCCACTATGGAAGAGGATTGTGCTGTCTATGTCTGTAGGTGTGTCAAGTGTCAACTTCACGCCGATAAAATCCATTCACCATCTTCCTCACTTCATCCAATATCCTCCCCGTGGCCTTTCTCCATGTGGGCATTCGACATCATTGGTCCCCTAGGTGATCCCAATTCCCTCACCAAGCAGAAATCTTTCATCCTTACTGCGATGGAATACTTCACCAAATGGGCCGAAGCCGAAGCTTATGAGGAAATCAAGGCGTCAATAGTCTGCAAGTTCATCATGAAGAACATCCTCGCCAGATTCGGCGTCCCAAGTACAATCGTCACCGACAATGGGCCACAGTTCATTTCTCAGGACCTACAGGACCTCTGCAAAAGGTACGTAATTGCATTGCATCATTCATCGCCCTATTACCCACAAGGTAACGGCCAAGCGGAGGCCACCAATAAAACATTGCTCAAAATCATCAAAAAAACCTGTGAGTCTAGTAAGTTTTCAGACTGGCCAGAAAAACTTATCGAAGCCCTATGGGCCTATCGCACTTCAATCCGTACCCCCACCGGGCAGACTCCATTTGCCCTTACTTATGGTATGGAAGCGGTAGTCCCGTATGAGACTCTGATCCCTTCGCTCAGGGTACAATTGGACGAGGAATTTCCCCTCGACGATCGTCGTAATTCACTCCTCGCCCAGTTGAAACTCTTGGATGAGAAACGGCTGGCCGCTGCCGAACACACGCGTGTGTATCAAAATAGACTCGCTCGCTTTTACCAAAAGAAAGTCGTTGAGAGAAAATTCAAAGTCGGTGAGATGGTCGTAAAAAGAATTTTTGTCAAACCTGGAGGGCCGCGTTCTAAGCTCCAACCCAATTGGGAAGGACCATTTGTAATTCAAGCCGTGTACCCTGGCCACGCCTACAAGCTAATCAACGCCGAAGGGACCGAGTTATCCCACCCTTGGAATGGGCTTTATCTTAAGAAATACTACCCTTAGCACAAAACAAACAAAAAAAATGATGAAAAGATAAAAAACATCAAAAATAAAGAAATACCGAAAACCACTAAAAATATGGAAAATTCAAAATGCCGATGCCTAGTGGTCACCATGTAGTCAAGTCCCTGCATCTAACCTTCATGTTAGGATAGGGCCCATTAAGGCTTGGTAGGCACCGGGTCTTGGTTTGCCAGAACCGTGGAGATCCCTGTCCGGCCACGTCGGCCTATGCTCGCTCGAAGGAAGCTAACATGTGCTCACTTATGTATTTTATTCAAAAAAAAAGTCGGTAGCATCACCTACGGTGGGGCCCCACCCAGAAGATCTCCAGAAGCTGTAATCTTTATTCTTTTCTCTTCGACCAAATGAGACAGTCGGCGCCCTTAAAACGCTGAGCATGAGAAACCGAAACTCAAACCCCAAAGGCAAGAGTAGGATCCATTTCCTCGAGCATCGATCAGAGCACGAGAAGAGGGCAGTGTCCCCGTAGGCATACGAAAAGGGAGCCCACAAACGTCAAACGACTATATCTCCCTCACAAAAAGAAATACAAAATAAAAATCAAGAGCCTGGTCGTGACCATGCCTGATGCGATAAATGGAACCCCTCAAAGCAAAAGTTCGAATCCACAAAAAAGGGGGGGCTATGGAATGTAAATGCTCGAGATTTGGTCCGAAGTTGTCCGAAAGGAAAGAGTTAATGGGCCCTTATTCGCTCGCCGGGTTAACGGTTTTGCCGATCCTCTCAGGAGGTTTATCCCCCACGCTCTTCCTTCTTCCTCTAAAGATGAAGGTTCGATGGAGCTTCTGAAGGGTGAAAACTGCCTAGGGTCTGCGACCTTATTTTAATATACACATTTGGTTGCCTACTTTGAAAAGTAAAAGCTATCGCTGCGAAGGAGTCTCCGTGTTTCTGGCTGGTCAAGACCCCTGTTTACCACCTGGATGTCTTCTTGTTTAACCTCGGGCTTAGGCCAATGCAAGTGCGTCACCTATGGGTGCGACGGCGTCTGATTCCGGGTCAGCATCGCGCGGTTGGTCGTTAGGGTTCCAGGGTGGTCCATCATATACCATCTAGAGTTGTGAGGAAACAGACCCGGGTCGGGCAAATCATTTACCTCAAACATCTTTTGGGTGAATCCCTACGGTCGGAAGCGACTGGGAGCCTAAGCATGGCATGACGGTATTGTCATCAGGGTAAGTCTTAGCCGGCGGGATCATCATTCGAGGGGTCTAGAGGCCCAAATCAACCTAGATGTGCACTTAGGATACCTGGGAGGTTAGTAAGAAACCCCTGTCTCACATAGGTTAGGTGTCATTTGGGTGCTTGCCAGGCGTTAGCAAAAAAAAAAAAATTGATTGAAATGATAAAAACAACAAAAAAATGGAAAAGAAAAAATGTACATATTTGCAGACAAAAAAATCTTTTTTATGATAAAACAAAAAAAATGCCAAATATAAAAAAGAAAACAAATCAATTTTGCATGATTGCATTTGCGTGCAGCATCTCACTTTTAATACCGCTTGCATTCGTGTGCTTGCCTGTCGTATTTATCATCACCGCATCTTTCCCTTGCCTTCGTTAAATAAAGGCTTGGCCCCTTGACCAGTTATCAAGGACAGTCACAGTGACCATTTGCTTATTGAGCAAGGGGCCAAGTCAGAACAGAAATTCTGATTTGTTTATTTCAGTGATGTGTGCAGGGATTCAGGCAACAGAAGCAAAGGTGAAAACTAAATAGACCAAACCTTGTATTTTATTCCAAAAACCAAAAAAATTACATCAAGTTCCACCCTCTCTCTCTGCATTACTCGTCCCACTACTCTCCGGGCAAAACGCTCTCAAAGGTGCTACCCAACTAAGAAAAGCGGTACTCCTACCGCTCTGTACTCCCCTTCCTATTCCCACATCCCGGCGTTGATCCACGAAAGCAGCAGAGAAGCTACCAACACAAAAGCCACGCTCTCGTGCTCTTCGGTAGCGCTCCTCACCATCTCTCAGCCACTGTTCAGCAAGACCAAGGCTGATTCGGAGTTTGAATAGTTGGACCTCCATGGCCCTTCGTTCCTCCCTTTCAGTCAATCTGTTGGCTCTTTCTCTCTCTACGTCTCTTTCTTTCTCTGCACGTTCTCTCTCGCGGTCTTCCCTCTCCAACTGGAGAGTGATCCTCAGTTCCACGGCATCCCTAGAAGAGTCGTCATCAGGATGATGCCGCAGTTCCCTCTCCAGTTCTGCTATCCTAGCCTCCTTCTGCGCAGCTTGGGCAAGCGCTTCTTCCGTCTCCTTTTCCTGCCGAGTGTACCATCTCAGATACGCGATAAGGCGTAAACAAAGAGAACTCAACACTGAAACTTTTACCTGTATATAGAGCATCCCTTCTGCCTCCACAGCACGCTACGTGGCGTGAGCAAGTTGCTCATGAAGCAAGTCAAGTTCTGAGGTGAGAATCCACAAGCTGAAAGAGGCACCACCTACTCCCATCGCTGGGGAAGCCGCGCCAATCTGGGCATGCTACGACCGCATGAATTAGCAGCCAACATCTGAAATCTGGGGTTTTAATTAGGAACGCACCGTACACCTACCAAGGCGCTCGTAGCTCCGCGGGCATCGCCCAACCGTTGCTCCATCTCTGCCAAGCGAGTTCGTAAAGTCGCTAACATCATATCACGGATATCCTGCAGCCATACAAGTCAGCATTTCCACCAGAAAACTAAAAAAGGGAGAAAGAAGAAAAGAGAACAAGGGGAAACCTACCTCCACAAGTCCCCGGGGTTGGAGCCGCTTTGCGTACTTTGTCCTATATAGACGCAAGTAGTCCTCGCTATCCCGTGCCTGCGATTCTACAATCGTGCCACCCCGTTGCCAGTCTTCATACTGTTCAGGGAACCGCACGCGCCAGTCAATGCAGGTCGCCGGTCCTCGAGTCTTTCTCCCGACACGAGGTGGCGCAATCGTATCCACCCATTCCTGAGCCAGTCCTAAAGTCCTCATAACCAATCGTAGCCGAAGCGGCTCGATTTCATTCAGGCAGTGCATCCACAGTTCCCGTCCAAACCGGACATGACTTGCTAAAACCCACGGCTAGTCGGCATCGACCATGTCTGAGTAGGGTCTCCAGTTTACCATCGCTGCAGGGAACTCCTGTAGCTCCCGCCTTAGCACCATCAGTTGGTAGGTTAGGGGTGCCGCACTCATGATGGGTTCCCACCGCCTGGCTAGCGGCACCATCGCGGGTCGCTAATGCCGAGCTCTCCCCATGGGGAGGTAATAATAGCTCCACAGCTGCTCGGCGCAGGTCATCACTACCTTGCAAAAACATAAAAAAAAATACAAAACAAGTAAAACCAAAAATACCTGGATGAATGGTGTGAAACCACTCACAGTCATCTCACGGTCCGCTTCTTGGAACAGACCTGCAAACAAGTGTGCCAGCATGGCAGCTCCCCAGGCATAGTATCCTACTCTTTCAAGGTCTGACAGTAGCTCCAGGAAGCGACATTGGATACCATCCTCTTTCGAGCTCAGTACCAATCTCCTCAAAAGGAAGAGGAGAAATCTCCTCAAATCTATGTTGCATCTTTCCCAGTTATCGAAATCTGTGCAGTACACGGCACGACATCCTATTTCTATCCTTTCCATGAACTCTTCTGAGGATTCGTCGTCCCTCCGACGAGTGTCGGTGAGCCCTAATGCATCCATGAGGGACGCCCTAGCTACCGACCTGTTTTTCCGACCATCTAGGTCCAAACCCAGTAACTTCTGGGCACTTTCTCGGTAGTCTGCGTAAGTGACTCCGGTCACTGCCTCGCCATCCACCTTGAGGCTCGTAATTCGGACCACATCTTCCAGGCTGGGCACCATGTGTCCCCAAGGTATCAGGAATGCCCGACTCACTAGGTCCCATCTCTCACACAAGGCTTGGATCAGGACCAGGTCGAGCTGGATCGGCTCGATCCGAAGAAAGGTGCCAAATCCCATCACGTCTAGCCTGGCCTTCTGAAAATTCGGGAGACCCCTGTATGCGGCCACTGCTAACTCCCATGAAATGTGTGATTTCATCACACTCTGTGCGTGCATAAGAAATGGAGAGGTGGTTTGGTCAGAAAGAAAGGAAGGAGAAAGAATGAGAAAAGGGCAGGAAAGCTCAGCTTACGAGTTGTGATTGGGCCCTTTCGCTGAAGTGCCCTTCGAGGTCCGAAAGCCTCCTGGAATTACTACCACTGGACCTGCTTCTCTTCGAGGAGTGGGAAGATTCGCCCTCCATCCAACTCTCGGAATTTTAAACTCCTCCTCTCCCGTGAGAACTTGTGCTCCTCGAGTTAGCTCTCGATATACCTGGGAGGATAAAAGGGACAAGAATTTATAGAAATGGAAGGAGTGCAGGCCAAGATTGCCTCCATCACCTTTAATGATAGCCCTCGCAATGAGGCATCTACCATGCGGTCCCGTGTGTCACTTCACCGCTCGCACAGGGTGATTGATTGGACGAAGAATATGACGACTAGCACCCTATGTTGTCTAGGGATACCCTATCATGTTTTGGAGGACGTCCGCAAAATTTGACACAACATCCGGGAAAAGGGACTAGGGCCGTCATTATTGACTTCGACGGGAGATTCCCGTGGAAAATGGTCACAACAAGATGCGATTCTCTACTTGGGGTGGAGTCTCGACAGACCCATCACATGGAAACAGTGCCAAAGAAGAAGTGTAGGGAAGAAGGAACGCATAAGAGAACAAACAAGCAGCAGAAAATCAAATCACTCCATTCATAATTCTACATAAGCTATCATAAACACTACAATCATAGAGAGGTGACGGGTCCACTAGCTCGCCAACTCTTGCCATTATTTTCATGCTCGTCCCTCTTCTCTCCCCTGAGGTGAGGGTCCCTCAGAAGCCTCCGGGATCCCCGTGCAGTAGCACCCGCCTCGCCTCGTGGCACCGGCTCCACAACAATGACTCGCTGCTCCTCCCCTGGCGTGGCAAAGAAGCCACTAGTGGCAAAGCGACCAGACTGGCGCAGTCGCTCCCCGAACTCTCGCGCTCTCTCGTAGCGCGTCTCCATCCCTCCTAGCCTCTGCACGACGACCTGAAGGCCCAGCTGGAGCTCCCTCACTTGGGCCTCCAAGGCCCTCCTCTCGGTCTGATCCCGCTGTCGCTCGGACCTTCTCTCGGCTTTCTCTCTCTCTGCCTCTCTCCTCATCATTTGCAGAAGAACCCTTAACTCTAGGATGTCTGGAGAAGGTCTCTCCTCACCGCGATGTCGCAGCTCTGCTACAGTCGCCACCCAGGCATCACGCTCCTCTTCCGCCCGGGCAGCCCGAGCCACCGCACCAGCAAGTTGCTCCCGAAGGGAGGTAATCTCGAGAAAAGGAACCGAGGAACTGGAAGATGCGCCGCCAGTCACTCCCACCATCGCTGTCTGCTGGGCACGCTGGAACGAACAAACAACAACCGTCAGCTAAGCTCCACATTTAAAAATAGAAAATGCAGCACTTAGCTTACCAAGAGCGACAGTTCCTGTTGAGTGGCGGCCAGCTGCCGCCTGACCTCGGCTAATTGGGCACGCGACCCGTCGACGTCGCGCGTATCCCCGGCTTGGGGAAGCCCCGCATAACTCTCTCTCTGTCGTCGCAGGAAGTCGACACTATCCTGCACCAGTACGCTCCCTTGCTGCCCAGGGAGACGTATGCGCTAATCTTCAAGCTTCGCCTTGCCGCGACTCTCCTTCCTGATGCGGCTCGGCTCGTCTGCACTCGCCCCCTCATCGTCCAGGCCCAGGGTCCTCGCCATGTCCTGCACCAAGAAAGAAGGACCTCGCATCATAACAAAGAACGCGTCCCCTGTCTAGGAAGCATCCATCATTTGAGTGCAACACTCGCCGAACCCTTTCCCCCCTCGCGGCTCGCTTCAAAACTCAAAATGGATCAAAAGAGGAAGAGATCGGAGGACCTACCAGACCGTGTTCACTTCCTTCCGAGACATTGGGCCCCTCGGGTCCCCCGGGGGCCGGAAGCAGCCCTTCCTCCTCCATGGACGTCATTCCGTGCTCTGGCGCGTCCCTCCTCAGGCGAGGGGTCCCGCGTCCCTCTCCACCTTCGCCGTGGTCCAGACCGCCGAACTCCATCGATCGAGAGAGGAAGAAGACGAAAAGGGGCGAGCAAATCTCGACAGGAGGCGGGCTCGTTTGCGGGTAAGGCACGGAGAAGAAAGGCCGCCTGGCGCTTTAAATTTGAATTCGAAGGATAAGACGCGTCCTCGCGCCAGGACGCGCCCAAGAAGAAAAAAAGAAAGAAGGATGATCTCTCCGTGCAAGGCGTAGCTCCCTACTTTTTAGAGCAAGGCCTCGTGAGGCATGCCTCGAAACAACTTGGTGCAAGAGAAGAAGTGTAGGAAAGGAGAGGCGCTATAGTGGTCAGTCGTCAGAGTTTTGTCTAGACCCCCTTGTACTGTGGTGTGATTCTGTTACGATTCTGTTACTTTCTGATGTTATTAATCCATGCTGGCCTGTGCAGGTTTTACAAACGGACGTTTTTTGTCCTATCTCATGTCCCACCTTTCATTGGTTGGTCCCACCATGTCATGCATCATAATATATGATACCTACCTTACTAGAATATGTCAAGGACCTTACGGCCCGAACGAATCTGGGATCTGAGTTCCCCTTCAACAAAAATGGTGATGATCCCAGAAGAATTTGGGTTGTACGGATAGGCCGTTAACTTGTGGTATCATGGGGATGACGGTTCCATTCAGTGAGTTGGTGCGCGGATAAACGGGCCCCAGGCCAGTGTCGGCTCACCGGATCGGTATCCTGACCCGTTCTTAACAAGTTGACAATATTATCCTTGGCTATTTTCTATTTTAGTTTGTTTTAAATTTTTCTTTAAGCCCAGCATGCATTCATATAGGACTTTGATTTATTGCGGAAGATCATTCAAGTGATTCGATTGCGAAAGCCGCTGTGCTTCAATTCTTACAAATATGAGATATTCCACTCCGAATAAAATACTGAGTTTCCTTGAAACGGCCCTACGTTGCTCTTCCAAAGGAGACCCTTGTTTGGACAGACTCTCAGATATTTCTTTACTTTTTACCTTGTTTGACCCACCTTGGCTGCAGCACTTCCACATTGGCTGGTAACCGCTCCCCAAAGGTGAAACCTGCAGGTTTATGACCTAGGTACTTCCACACCAAGAAGTTGGTCTCCTTTATTTTCGTGCCTGAGTGCACATTTCACCCTGCCTTATTTGATCTCCGTCCAAGCAACCGTCAAGACTTGAAAGACCTCCTTCAAGGTCGCCTCATTGAAACTTCAGGAAAGATTCTAGACAGTAACGTCAAAAGCGTGTCTCATCACACCTTGGCATCAACTTATCAGTCCGCTCCCACTTCATTTCACTACACTTCAAAACCATTCCACTACGTGTCGCTCCCTTGCAAAGCAGACGCCAAGGCAGGGCAGCTGTAGACACGCTATTCTTGACGTCTCCTGAGAAAGTCTCATATCACTATACAACGCCCCGCGACGGCTTACGCGTTTTGAATCACTTGAGTGCTTCCTTTTCTTGAGTCTTCTTCCGCCCTTTTCGGCATCCAGAATCGTCTCGTCACAGCATTTGGACGGCATCAACACCAGTCAGACGCGTCAGGAGGTTCTGGAACCAAGAAGGGTGTCTGCCGAGCAGCGGCCAACACCTTGTCCGAGGATCCGGGTGGGTCTTTTTGGGGGCGTCCATGCCCCTGGACGCCCCCATTCTTTTAATTTATTTTATTTTTATTTTTTTATAGCCCAAAATCAAATAAAAAATAATATATTAATGGAGGCGTCCAGGCCCCTAGACGCCTCCATAAAAACAAAATATAAAAAATACGTGATACCAGTTTTGGTATTTAAACAAAACATAAAAATAATAATAATTTATGGAGGCGTCCAGGCCCTTGGACGCCTCCATGAAAACAAATATAAATAATACATAATGCCAGCTTTGTCATAAAAAATAAAACACAAAAATAAAAATAATATATGGAGGCGTCCAGGCCCCTGGACGCCTCCATCAACTCCCTCACGGGCGCCGCCCATCGAACGATGGTTTGTCATGTGTGAAAAAAGCCAAATTATGGAGACGTCCAGCCAGCTGGACGCGCCCATTTCTGAATCACGGGTCGCCGCTCCAAAACCACCAGTTGTGCCAAACCGCGTGCGGCCGTCGGTGGTGTTCGGTGGACCTGTTGGGGGCGTCCGGGGCCCTGGACGCCTCAACAAAAGTATTCTGAAAAAATAAATAAAAATAGAATAAAATATTAGTTCGGCCCTGATGGAGGTGTCCAGGGTCCTGAACGCCTCCACCCTCCGGAGCCCTATAAATAGAGGCCCACCCCCTCAGTTCTGGAGGAGCTTCTAAGAGATCCGATAGGCTGCCGGAGCCCAGAGGCTGCGGAGTCATTTCTAACCCGTGGGGTCTTTTGTAGGTGGAGGTTCTGCCGGCTTCTCGGGTGTCCAGGCTCGCGAGAGGAAGGCTACCTTCATCCACCGCGCTTCCACGTCGTCCCTACGCTGCCGGAGCTCCGCCGGATCTCACCCTCGGCTCATCCAATAAGCCTTTTCTTCCCCTTTTTCTCCATAGTTCTTTACATTCATCATACTGCATCCTCTATCTCCCTACATAAGGGCGCCGTCTCTTGCATTCATCATCGCATTTTCCTCCTACTCGAGTCCGAGAGGGGTTTAAAACCACACCAACCAGGTGTGTGTCAGGTCACAATCTCGTTACTTTTATTGCAAGGAATTGTTACTACACTGCCATTTTCTAATTTCGTTCGTTTATTGTCTACTGTTTTGCAAGGTAACCAAGGAAAGCCCTCTCCGTCGGCCGGTCGAAGGGGGAGGAAGAAGCAACCCACCATCTCCCGCTCTTGAGGTAGGCGCGATCACTTTCTTTATTTTGGGGTCTTTTGGCCCCTGGCGATCACATCTTGTTCTCGAGGCCGCGGCGAGTCACTTCCCCAATGGCCGTTTAAATTTCTATTCTTATATTCTCTTTATATTCTGTTATATTCTGCTCATATTCTCGAGGCCGCGGCGAGTCACTTCCCCAATGGCCGTTTAAATTCCCGTTCTTATATGTTATATTCTTATCTATTCATATTCTCGAGGCCGCGGCGAGTCACTTCCCCAATGGCCGTTTAAATTTCTGTTCTTATATTCTCTTTATATTCTGTTATATTCTGCTCATGTTCTCGAGGCCACGGGGAGTCACTTCCCCAATGGCCGTTTAAATTCCCGTTCTTATATGTTATATTCTTATCTATTCATATTCTCGAGGCTGCGACGAGTCACTTCCCCAATGGCCGTTTCAATTCTTGCTATTTAATTTCTGCACCATTCCCGTCCCCCCGAGGCCGCGGCGAGTCACTTCCCGCTATGGCCGTTTAACCCCCATATCTTGCTATATTACATTTGTCCCACTCGCCCCGCCGGAGCAATCTCCCGTGGTGGCCCCTTCTCTCTTCTATTATTTCTGTGTTGCAGCAAACAAAAGAGGAGCCCGCGCGCTCCGCATCTTCTCCGCTCCCCAAACCGCGTGACGTCGCTCACAGGGGTCGCTTCCGTTCTCGAGGCCCCGTCGAAGTACAACTGCCAAATAGCTTGTTGGACCTGATCCACCTCCAATGTTTCATCTTCGGGTAGCTCTGTGACCAACGGGGAGTCTTCGGGCACAGGGTGTGCTGCAAAAAAGTCCACAACGGCTTGCCCCTTGATGGCCTTCTGCGGCATGTAGGTGATGTCAAACTCCATGAGCAGCACGGCCCATTTGCCAAGGCGCCCCTTCGGGACTAGCTGGGAGAGGATGTGCTCGATGGGATCAGCTCTGGATATTAAACTTACTTCATGCGACAGCATATAGTGCCTCAACTTTTTGACTGCGAAGACCAAGGAAAGGCAGACCTTCTCAATCGGGGTGTACCTGGCCTCCGTTCCCACCAATCTTCGGCTAAGGTAGTAGAGAGCCTGCTCCTTCCCCTCGTCATTATTTTGGGTAAGCATTGCCCCCAGTGAATACTCGGTGGCCGCTATATAGAGAAAAAGCGGTCTGCCTTTGACAGGTGCCCCCAGGACTGGCGGGGTCTTCAGGTACTCTTTTAGCTGGTCGAACGCGTGTTAGCATTTGTGACCCCAGCTGAAGGGTGCGTTCTTCATCATTAGTCTGTGAAAGGGTTGGCAACGCCCCGACAAGTTGGAAATTAACCTGCGGATGTAAGCTAGACGGCCCTGTGGGGACCTTAGCTCTCCCAGATTCTTCGGAGGGGGCAGCTCCTGGACGGCTTTTATTTTGAAGGGGTCAATCTCGATCCCTCTGTGCCGGACAATGAAGCCGAGGAACTTCCCGCTAGACACGCCGAAGGCGCACTTCATGGGGTTCATTTTCAGCCCGTACAGCCGGAGCCTTTGGAAGATGACCCTAAGGTCACTCAGATGCTCATCTCTTTTCTTAGTCTTGACGACTAGATCATCAATGTAGCATTCGACCTTGCTATATAGCAGCTCGTCGAAGATCTTGGTCATCGCCCGCTGATATGTAGCACCGGCATTCTTGAGGCCGAAGGGCATCCTCTTGTAGTGGAATATCTCCTTGGGAGATCTGAAGGCCGTGTGGATCCGGTCGTGGTCAGCTATCCAAATTTGGTTATAACCGGATGATCTGTCCATAAAAGAGAGGGCCTTGTGACCAGTGGTTGCATCAATCATCACTTCGGTGATAGGTACCGAGAAGTCATCTTTCGGGCAGGCTTTATTCAGGTCACGGAAATCCACGCAAATCCTGATCTGTCCATTCTTCTTCTTCACCGGTACGATGTTGGCCAACCAAGTAGTGTACTGGTTTTCCGCCACGAAGTCGACGTCTATGAGCTTGTCGACCTCCTTGCATATATGGCTGATCAATTCCGGCCTCATATGCCGGGGAGGCTGCTTCACTGGCTCCACCTTGGGATCAATGGCCAAAATGTGCTGAGTTACTTCAGGGCTGAGCCCGGGCATTTCTTTGTAGTTCCAGGCAAAGCAATCCCAGAATTCTTGTAGCAGCTTCGTGTATTATTCCCTCTCCTGTGGGGGCATAAAAGCACTCAGAAAGGTTGGCCTGGGGTCACCTTATGTGCCGAGGTTGATCTCAATCAATTCGTCGACGGTGGCCTGGCCGCCATTTTCAATTTTCGACGGGGCTGGCGACAAATCGACAAAGTGTTGGTCTTCATTGTCCTCGGGCTCGAGAATGCCATCCCCCTCTTCTTGTTCCTCGTGACTGGGCGTGGAGGCTGCGTTCACCGCGCACTCCTCCTAGGCCATAGCCGCCGGGCCCGCGGGGTCCGCTGGCGTAGAAAGGCACTGGGTCACCTCGGGGTCTTCTGTGTACTCATCATAGACCACTCCGGCGGGGGCCGGGGCAGCCGCATCTTCAGGCGTCTGGTACTGGATAGATACTGTATAGGCTCCTCTTCTGGGGCTGTCCGTCACGTGGGGGCGCGGCGGGGCTACCACATAGTCTCCCATTCTGAGCTCATCCCTGTCAATGAGGTCCTGAGTAATGTCTTTGAAGACATAGCAGTCTTCGATGGCATGGCCCAGTATCTGGTGATAGAGACAAAACAGTGGGTCCCCACTTCTTCGGGTGTCGTGCGGCCTCTTAGACCCTGGGAGGGAGACCTTGCCGTAATGGCAGGCCCAGTCAAAGATACCCCGAGTCTTCTCTCTTGGGAAGGAATAGGGCTTCTGCAGCTTCTCTTGGAGTGTCAGGCCTCGCCTGGCTGGCCACCCGGTTAACGGGCTTGCCGTATCTCTTATCTCCCTCCTCGACCAGATAGAGGCATCAGGACTGGTGTCTCGGGGCCGAGACACATGGCCACCCCATGGGTGGAGAGAGCCTTGGATCAGGTCTGTCACTAGCGAGGTCAACTCAGCCAGCCGTGCCTTTAACGTCTCGATCTCCCGTTGCTGCCTATGGTATAAGGCGTACATGACGGGGTCGTATCGAGGAGAATCCGGAGCATGGCCCATGCTACTGCTCCTTGCTTCGCCAGCAGATCGGAGTGAGGGCGCCTCGGTGGCGCGACCCTTCGAGGTTAGTCCCTCAGAAAAGGAGGAGGTCTTCCCCATACAGCGGCGGCGGAGAGGGTTCCAAAGGAACACTTCTTCGTCTTGCGCCTCCTCAGTTGGAGGCGTGAAATATACATCTTGGTGGGCTTCCCGCAAGTCTGCAGCTTCCCGGGGTCATCGCCGGACAGGGCCGAAACCGATATAACATCAGTTTCGTAGTAATCTTCTAGTGAAAAGCCCAAACCGGGGTGCTTGGTGATTTGCAGCAGCCGCCGATCCAGGTTTGGTGGGTTCCACATCCTTTCAAACATTTTCTTCCGGCTGGAGGGTTGATAGGGTGGAATCTTTTACTTTCTGACCACTCTGGCTGCCCGGTCAATCATGTGGGGAAGTCCCGCGATGGGGACGTGCGGGTCATGTAACTCATTAGGGAACCGGCAATCATCGTCTTCCCTGACTGGCTTTTCCCCGGCAACATAAAAGATAGTGGGTGGCCCCTCGGGGTTAGGCACCTCAAAAGTTCTCAGCTGCTCGGCTACTTGACAGTCAGCTTCTGTAATGGGATTGACGATCCCTGGCGGGACTCTGACATCCTCCAGCAGGTCTTCAAGGCAGGGCATCCCCGGTGTGGGATAGATGACGAGAGGTGTTGCCTCGAATACCCCCCCTTCTTATGCGATGAATGGTACATGTGGGGGAGCCATATAGCCTAGGGGTGGCGGAGGAAACCAGTCGCCCAACTCCACTTTCTTTTTTCCCCTACGTTGGAGAGCCTGGGGAGCTTGCTTCGCCTTTTCTAAGTACAGATTGGCATCTGACAAATGACACTCGAACACCTAGAACGGGTGGAGGTCGACGAAGATTCTGACTTCCTTCCCCTCGCAAGGGTACTTGATACATTGGTGCAGGGTGGAGGGCACCACTCTGTTCTGGTGTAACCAGGGTCGGCCAAGCAGCGCCTTATAGGAGATGTTGGAGTTGATGACGTGGGACTGGACCTTGGTGGTGAAATCATCAAAGGTCAAGTTGAATTCTACGACCCCCATGGGCACCTCGCATTTCTGGTTAAAACCAGCAATCTTGACATTCTTGACCTCAACCAGGTGCACGTCAAAGTAGTGCTTTTGGTACACCCGGTAGGGGAGTATATTCACTGCCGCCCCTGGGTCAATCAGTACCCTGTTGATAGGCTGGCCATTCAGCTGCCCTGTCATATAGAGGGGTCTGTTATGACTGCAGGTGGGTAGGAGCATGTCATCCTCTGTGAAAGCCACAGCCACTTCAGGTGATATTTCTGCTAGACAGACTTCAAGGTATGCTGGCGTCTGGAGTGCGGCAATGATGGCCTGCCGTGTTTCTTCATCTAAAGACAGCATCTCCCATACGGTGAACCGGGCCGAGATCTTCTTGAGGTGTCTGACTATTCGATCGACAGCCCGCACCTTGAGTAACTTCATCTCTTCGGCCTTGCTGCGCCTGCCCCCGCCCTGGAGGTGGGGTGTCAGCTCAGGGGATGCCTCCTTTGTGGGTTCTGTGACAGCCTGTTGAGCCTGTGGGGCCTACTGGGCTTCCTCCGTTTCTTGCATGAATTCGGGAAGGTTTGGGATGCCGTTAAATTCTTCTTCTGGCTGAGGAGGAGTCGCTGCCGGTGGAGCTTGGGGACTACCTACTTCTCTGGTCGAAGGAGACCCTTGGGAGCGCGCCTGCCCCCCTACTCGGGCTAACAGGAATTCGGCGAATGAAGGGGTGCCTCGGCTCCTGGCTCCTCTGGGATAGAGACCCGACGGAGGAGGGATCTCGGTGCCTCGGACCTCGGGCTCGGGGACTTGGTATGGCTGTTCTCCCCTGAGCATGATGTTGAGGTTATCCTAAGGAGGGCGCCCCCACTTCCTTCCCGACCTGGTGGCGTGTTGGGAAGTGGACACTTCAGCCTGGCTCACTTCCGTCGGCTCATGGGGTAACTCTTCTTCTTTTTCTTCCAGGGATAGGGCAGTGTCGAACAACGTTGAGAGGGTGTTGCAGGCGACGACGACCTCCTTTTTCTTCTTGCTCCTGGGTTTTCTCTTCTTGTTCTTCACCGTAGCCAGTGGCTACTCTTGGGGAAGTTCACCCAACAGGGGAGGCTCTTTCTCTGCTTCGGCTGCTGTTCCTGGAGCCAGTTCGAGCGATTCGAACTCCTCCCAGGGGACATTCTCCTTCAGCTCCACGGGCTGGATTTCGGGCTGTTCATAATCTTCAAGCCCATCAATAATAGCCTGGAGTCTTTCAATCGCCGGGCTGGTCTTCTTATGCATCCGCATCGGGACGCAGCTCTTTTTGTTGTGAGTAGGCCGCCTCATGACCAGCCGAGGGGCCGTGTCGTGCCACACTGGGCTCACCGGGGGTGGTGCAGGCAGGGGTGTCACACCCCTCAGATGAACTCCTGGGGTGGGCCGAGGGACGCGTGCTCTTCTATTCTTCCTGGGTGCAGTCTGCCAATCCCCTTGGTCTTGAGCTGGGGCCATGATAAAAGTTTCATAAGTGGCGCGGGTGCTGGCCTCCCGGCCCACTCCTCAGGCAGCTCCTGGTATAACGAGACCATACTGACGGTGGAGGTTATGTTGGGCAGCTCATGCGGTTGCGGGGGGTCTACCTTATGCTCCCCCATGTCCAGCTCCCCGTTCTTGATTAAGGACTCAATAACATCCTTGAAGACATAGCAGTCCTCAATAGTATGCCCGAGCATCCGGTGGTACAGGCAGAAGTGCGGGTCATCTTTCTTCTTCTAGTCACCGGGGCTCTTCGGCTCTGGCAGTGTGATTTTATTGTAACTGGTTGCCCACTCAAACAGGAGCTTGGACTTGTCTCGGGAGAAGGAATATAGCTTGTTTCTCCTTTTCTCCCTCAGTGAGGGGCCCTCCCGCCGTTCTGTAGTTCTGGGCGGGGGAAGGTTGGCAGCCCCTTTAGCCTTTTCTTTTTGTTTCTCAAAGGTCTGGAAGTCCAGTGCATGTACTTCCGGGGGAACTGGTTTCTTCTCGGCCTGTCTAGCTCTCTGGCTTGATGCGGCCGGGGTGGAAGAATATCGGGCAAGAAACGCCTCGATCTCGGCTACCACATTATTCAGGCGATCAAATGTCTTGACTTCAGTGCCAATCATCCTTTCCAGGATTTCTTTCTTCAGGTTCTGCTTGCAGATCTGCACTGCATCCTCCTGGTGCGGGGGACGCCTGCACCTCATGCTGAGGTTCCTCCATCTTTTAATGTAATCGAGAGCCGACTCATCATTCTTCTACCTTGCGGCGTAAAGTTCTGCCACAGTGACTTCTCGTTCAGCAACGTAGAATCTTTCTTTGAACTTCTTCTGCATGTCGGGCCAGTCAGCAACAGACCCGGGTGGCAAGCTGGAGTACCACTCAAAGGCAAGCCCGGTAAGTGTCGAGCCAAAAAACTTCAGGAGGTAAGCCTCATCAGTAGCCAGATCCCCCATGACATTCAAATAATAGGCAATGTGCTCCCTGGGAGACCCTTGCCCATTGAACTTTTCAAACTTTGGTGGCTTGGTAACGCCAACCGGCAGCTTCTTTGCGGCATAATGAGCCGGGTAGGGCACCTGGTAGACGTCGAATGGTGTCTGATCCCCGTCGTCTCTCTCTGCCAATTTCATGTCTATCATTTGTTCAAGCATCAACCGGCTAACTGCTGCTGGGTCGACCGGGCTTGGATAGAAATGGGCGGGCTGCGTGCTCGGGGTGGCCAGCACGGTCGCCTGGGGGGCCATGGGGGACCCTTGGGAAGGCGGGATCTGCGACAGGATCGGTGCTGTGTGATGTGCTTGCTGTGGGGTCATGCCCCAAGGGGAGCCAAGAGTCGCTGGGAGTGTTGCAGGCTACGGAGTTACTCCAGAAGATTGCCCGTTGCCCCCGGGTGCTCCGAGCAGAACCTCGGTCTGTCCGGACATCGAGGGTTGTGTGTTCCGCTCATTCAGTTGCTTCTTTAGTGACTCAATTTCTTGTTGGAATCATTATATCATGAGCAGCATTGCCGGGTCAGTTGTGGGGAGATTGGGCATGCCCCCTGTCTCTTCGGTCGGGGCGTCCTCGGATGATGTAGAGATTCCACCGCTCGTGTCGCCGGTGGTGACCACATTGGCCGTGAGGGCCGCGGGCGGTTCCTCGTGGAATGTTTCTTCGGCGCCTGCCTGTGCCGCTTCGCCTGCCGCTCTTCCCCTTCTAGTGAGAGGCCCCGGCCTGGCGACGAATCTGGCCATTTCTTCAGGGTCGGTAGGTAAGGCCCCATACCAACCGAGAACTCCTGCCATATTACAGGTGAAGATTCTCCAGCTCCTGTTTCTCTTCGTCGCCCTCCTGGATGATCTCCCTGGGAACACCAAGCTGTCGAAGAACGATCGTCAGGACGACGCTTCCTCCTGAAAAGGGGACTGGTGCGGCTCCTCTGACCGATTCCTCGACTCTGCACTAGGTGCGGGTCGGGCTTCTTCCTCCTGGAAAGCGGAGGCTACTGCCCCCAGCAGTCTCTGGCGACCCAAGGGAGTGCTACCTGGGCCCCGAAGGTAGTTTCTCATGGCCTGCTTAATCCCTTCCCACTCCTGGTCGGGGAGAGCAGTCGATGGCTGTGTACCGGTGGCGGCAGCAGGAGGGGAGTGGACCCTGGGTGCCGGGCGGGCAGCATTATGTCGACGCCCGCGGCGATGACGGCGGGCATTCTCGGGCGGCGCCGGCATGACAGGTGCTGGTTGGCAGGCTGGGGTCGTCACCTCGACCGTTTCATCTCTTCGGGCCCTTATCGGGCGGAAAGTGCTGGGTCTCATCTGGGTGTATGCAGCGGGTGGGGCTTCCTTGGGAACCCAAACTTGTTTCAGTTTGGCCGGCCTGTGAGCCGGTGCAGTCTTTAGTGCTGTGGCCGGGGCTGCGAGTGTCACCTTCTCTTTTAGCTTCTCTAGTCCTTGAAAAGAGTTACGGACTGGGATAGTCGGGACAACGCGGTCCGGTATCACCTGGGACCTTTGCCCGTCCAAGTGGACCTGGATGGTCCCGACGGCCATGGATTTCCCGAGCTAGATATGCGGCGCCCTAGGACGGCACCAGTGTTGTTCCTCCAGAGCCTCCTCCGGTGAGATGCCGATCCTTGATGGGACGGGCCAGCAGTCTGGTGCGCATGGTGTACGTTGCAGCTCAGCGTCGTTGTCGGGACGCCATTGTTGTTCTTGGCCACAGCTCGGCCGACAGTAGTTTCAGTGGCCCCAGAGTGGGAGCGTTGGTCTGGGGCTCGTCAGGTGCTTTCACGTCCAGTATGTTGATGAAGGCCACCCCAAGAAAGTTGGGGAAGCCCACCATGGGAGGGAAGCTCCCGAAGCTGAGGGGGACCGCGAGGTAGCCGCCCCGAACATGGTTGTCGACGACCTAAGGGCCGCAGGTAACCGCCATTGTTGGCACCATAACGTGATTTTCCTACATTTGCAAGGATAGCGCAATTAGTATTACAAGAAGGGGGCCGCAGGGCCCCTAATTCTGGCAAAGAGATGAAGGGTGGATCGGTCCCACCGGGCGTGCCAGACTTGTGGATGCACTTTTCATTAAAAATCGTTGGCGATTTGGTTATTGGTTTATTGAGTGCGTGGGCGTGCCAGTCACCAGAGTGACAATTTATTCGGGCTCCGAAGAGCCCATGGTGCGCTCGACTTGACTTCGTCAGACGATTGTGTGGTTCGTGTCGGGACCAGATCCCGTCATGCCGTAAAGGTCACGACGTCATTTACATCCTCCATACGAGGGAACACCCTTGATTAATTACCGAAATTAGGGGCCCTACGGTCAAAAGGACTAATACTAACTGCGCGAGAAAGAAACAGGAATAAATCACATTGAGATTCGCATCGGGATACGGGCCACGGGCTATGTTGGTCACTCGTGGACCTTTTTCATGTTCGGACGAGGGTCCGCAATAGAAACGCGGTGGAAGTCGGAATGAATCCGTTCGAATGTCTGCCGAACGCGTGGCAATTTCAATAACGGCTCAAAAAGGTTCTGGTCTTGAGAAACGGGTCCGATCTAATCAGAATGTCGGCTCGATGCGAGGTCGGGTCGTGGCCGTATTGAGGTAACCCTCGCGACTTAGGCCCGACCTGCAGGGGCATCATTGTTATTCCCTTCAGCGCCATGTCACAGGAGAGACAGGCTGCAATATAGACTTTATCGTTTCTTTTATCTGGGCTCCTAATTATACACATGTATTCCTTTTCATTGCTTATTTCCCTTTTGTGTATTTTTCCTGAATGACTTATCCATACTGTTTATTATTATTATTATTATTAGAAACTTATCTCACCATTATTATTATTATTTCACAATTTTTGTTTGTTATATATATATATATATCCGAACTTATTTAGTCATCATAATTTTTATTGATTTATTGCCATTATTATTATTATTATTATATATATTATATATTACACACATACTTCTGGGGGGAGTGGACCGCTGAAGGGCCAAAAAGGGGACTGAAGGAGCGTGCCAGTGAGGGTCGTAGGCAACGTGCTGGCGAAGGCGGCATAGAGAGTGCGCCGGGCAAGGGCGGCCGAAGGCATGCCGGTGAGGGTATCAAAGGGTGCGCTGGATAGAGATTGGGCTAGGTCGGTGCAGGGTGTGCCAAGGCTGAAGGTAGGTCGGTGCAGGTTTGGGTCGGTAGTAGGTCGGTGCAGCCTGCGGGCTGAAGTCGGTGCAGCTTTGAGCTGTAGAGGGGCAAAGTCTGTACGGCCTGTGGGGCAAAGTCTGTACGGCCTGTCGGGAAAAGTCTATACGGCCTGCAGGGTGAAGTCTGTACGGCCTGCGGGGCGAAGTCTGAACGGTCTGCGGGGCGAAGTCCATACGGCCTACAGGGTGAAGTCTGTACAGCCCGCAGAGTCTGTACGGTCCGTGGGGCGAAGTCTGTACGGCCTGTGGGGTGAAGTCTGTACGACCTATGGGCGAAGTCTGTACAGCCTACGGGGCGAAGTCTGTACGGCCTGCAAAGTCTGTACGGCCTGCGGGCCGAAGTCTGTACGGCCTACAGGGCGAAGTCTGTACGGCCTGCGAAGTCTGTACGGCCTGCGGGGCGAAGTCTGTACGGCCTGCAAAGTCTGTACGGTCTGCGGGGCGAAGTCTGTACGGCCCGTGGGGCGCTGTAGTCGGTGCAGCCCTAGGCCCAGAGCCAGTGCAGGTCACGAGGACTATGCACGTGTAGAATGAGGTCCGTGCACACATGTACGGGGCTAGGCCAGGGTCGGTGCACAAAGGCGCCGGGTTATCGAGGAAAGGCATGCCAAGCGTGTCGCTGGGGGGGTTCCAGGAGGTAAGGGAGTGTGCCGTGGAGGGTTGATAAGGTGTACCGGCGAAGGCTGGAATAGGCATGCCGGCGAGGGCCCACTCCTCCTTTACTTATTTTAAGGCTTTTCTTTTCTTCTTTTCCTCGATCTTTATATAGTCTTATACAAATCTTTTCTCCCTCTTCCCCTGACCTCTTCCTTGTAGATTGAGCATTTAATTCATCACATCGTCGTTTAATCCGATTCCTCTCATGTTGCCCGCAGTGCCTCATTTCGGTTAGAATGTTTTATCGCCAAGCGTTCCATTCGTTCGTTGTTTCTTTTGCCTTTTAAACACATTATTATCATTTCCACCAAAAATTCGGCAGCATCTCCCCTTGACCCGAGCGTAAGGGAGATAAAGGGAATGCACCTACAGGGAGTGGCGGAACCCGTCAACTGGAGGTGGGCGCCCAAAGGCGGCAGCACCTTTAATGAATCCTCAGAAAACCACGGAGAAATCAACGAGCGGGAGACCCGGCTAAGACAGACTGAGAGTGCACTGGGTAGGAGGAGATGGCAACCGTGCCGGGCAAGAGGGCTCCAGGAGCGTGCCGGGCTAGAAGGGTTGGAGGGTGTACCGGCTAGAGGGGCTGATAGGCCGTGCCGGGTTGGGAGGTGTACCGGATGGGGCTGGCTAGAGTGTGCCAGCCTGGGAGGGTCTGGGGTGTGCCGGTGAGGAGTCAATAAGAGTGTGCCGGCGAAGGGCATCAAAAGTGTACCGGCGAAGGATGGTATAGGGTGTGCCGGCGAGAGCCCAACGGAGTGTGCCGGCGAAGGGTTGCTGAAGGTGTATCGGTGCAGGGCTTAGCCGAGGCATACCGCTGGGGCTGGGGAGGTTGAGCAAGGGAGTGAAGACTGAGGGCTAGCCAGGTGGGCTGGGGCTGAGGAAGGGAGGAAGGCCAAGGAGGGCGTTGGTGGCTGGGTGTTAAAGAGAAGAAGAGGGGGGGGCTCTCCCCTCAGGCAAACGGGCGAGGTTGGAAGCCAGGGAGGAGGGTATTGAGCTTCTGAGACCCCGAGAAAATGGAAGATTAAGCCCCCTTGGGCCAAAGACTAAGCGTAAGGCCAGGGATCATACGGGGAAACGACGTCGACGTGGAGACTCCCAAAACATCAGAGACGGAGAGAAAATAGACAACACACCATTCACCATGGCATAAATCAACGGAAACAACAAGAAACCCAAGAAGGGTGATTTTTATTCACGCAGGGGGAGTGACCACAACGGGCCACATACATTACGAAGCACATACATGCCGAAGCTGCTCCAGGGAAGGGGAAAAGATCATGTAAATGAAAGAAGAGGAAGGAAACGGGAGGAGTGTTGGGGCCGAATAGGGGTGACTACTCCCTGCCCTTCCCCCACTCCCTCCTTTACATCACCGCTCACTTTCCCTCTCTCACTCCCTCCCTTACTCTCTCTGCTGGGTGATCGTCGGAGGGGAACCCTACGGCGTAGCTCCCTCCTTTCTCTTTCTCTTCTCCCTTCTTCTTCCACTGTGGTAGCGTTGTTGTTGCTCTCTGCAGCTGTCTCGGGCCCTCTTCCTCTTCTCTTTTCTTCTTTTTCTGTTCCTGCTTCCTGTCTCCCCCTTTTCTTTGTTCCGAAGAAGAGGGGTTTTTATACCCCACACGGCGGGAGCGTTCGAACACGGCAGCCGGAAGCGAGAAGCGATCGGTCATGATGGGGTTTGACTTCCCCCGTCTTGGATGTCAGGGGAGTAGCCTACGTGGCCCAACCTCCGGCCGACACCTCAGATAGTCCACTGCGCGCCAAAGATCTGTAGGGCATGGGCCTGAGATTTGGTCTGCCGGACGTGCCGTTGAAATGCCTGAACGCTGTGCCACTGGCGGGTTCAACAAGCGTGCCGCGGAAGGGCCAAAAGGGCATGCCACTGGAAGGCACGGCGAGCATGCCGCTGAAGGGGCACGAGGGCGTGCCGTTGAAGACCACTAGAGGCGTGCCGCTGAGGGGGGCCTTAGGGCGTGCCGTTGAAGGGATCCTAGGGCATGCCGCTAAACGGCCAGGAGAGTGTGCCGCTGACGGGGCCTCAGGGCGTGTCGTTGAAGGGCTCCAGGGGCGTGCCGCTGAACGGCTAGGAGAGCGTGCCGTTGACGGGGCCTCAGGGCGTGCCGTTGAAGGGCTCTAGGGGCGTGCCGTTGAACGACCCAGAGGGCGTGCCGCTGAAGGGCCCAAGGGCGTGCCGTTGAACGGCCAAGAGGGCATGCCGCTGAACGGCCCAGAGGGCGTGCCGTTGAAGGGCCAGGAGAGCGTGCCGCTGAAGGGCTAAATGGGCAATTCTGAGCCCATTGTGAGCACGAGTTGTGGCCCATTTGAGATCCTCCAAGGCCCATGGATTGTGGGGCTCTTGGTGGTCGATTTTTCTTCATTGTCGTGACTCCGGAGGCGGCTTCACGGTAATGTTTGTGTGTCCAGAGAGTCCGGATGGCCCTCCCTTCTTTGCAGTCTCTTAAGTTGTCATTGTTGTTGATGCTGGACTAGTTGGGACATACTGTAGTGCAATTTTGCATGTCCACAGTCGACCGCCAGCCCACCTCCGGTCGACCGCAAGCCCCGAAGCCTCAAACTTTAACTTTTTGTTTCCAATCCGTGGAGAGATTCCCTTCCCCATTTCTTTAATCCCAATGCTCCCAATCACCCCAGAATTTGTGGATCTAGGTCTGGGGCTTGTCTCCTAACCTTCCAAGGGTTATAAAACCTCTCTTTGAGGTCATAAACCCTAAGAGACTCCAAGAGAAGAAATCAACAAAGAGAGAGATCAAGGTGGCTCAAGGAAGAGGAGAATCACTGTAGCCGTGAACAGTGATCCGTGGGCAAAGCTTCATCCATAGCTGAGGGTTCAAGATCCATTTCGAAGCCTTCTTCCTCCCAAGAACTGAAGAAGCAAGAAATCAACAAGGAGAGATCGAGAGGAAAGCTATCAAATGAAGATTGCTGCAACGTTCCTGAACAACATTCCTTTCAACAAGTTCATCATCCGATCGAAGCCGTTCTAGCATCAATTGAAGCCATTCAAGCATCTTCCCAAGCCAAGGAGTTCCAATCAAGCAATGGTCTCAAGAAAAGCTTAAGAGAAGGCTGTCCAAGTGAAAGAAGAAAGAAGTACTGTAGCAGTGAACAGTACTCCGTGCAAGAGGATCTACATCAAATACAAGGCCATTCAAGCTGAGTCTCAAGCCATTCAAGTAAAGAAGGAATCAACACAAACATCCGGAGCATACACTCAGGGGGAGCCTAAATCAGGAGCATTCTAAACTGTGCCTTATTGTGTTTCAAGTTCATATTCGTGTTTTGTATAAACTACGAACTTGTGTGTGTGTGGATCATTGTTGGATCTGTGGTCGTGTGTGTGCATGTCATTTTTGATTCGTGTGTGCGTAGGCCTTTTTAGATCTGTGTGTGTGTGGTTTTATCTGGATCTTAGTGTTTGTGTGTGTGGAGTGCTGCACTTGTCGCAGCGTGTGTGTGTCTTGTTGATCCGCTTGTTGGATCGTGTTGGAGACCTCATCTCCGTGTGTGTGTGTGTGTGTGTGTGTTGGGGTGCGTCCCCGTGTGTGTGGGCATGCGTCGTCCTGCGTGTGTGTTTGGAGCGTCGTCTCCATTTGGGTGAGAGATTATTCCCTGGGAATACCTCTAAGTTGAGGTCTCGTGGAGCCGGCCCCTTCCAGGTGCTGAGATGACTTGGCACCAATGCTTATGTGTTGGACCTCCCTGAAGAATACGGAGTAAGTCCCACATTCAATGTGGCTGACATGGTACCCTACAAGGGCCCCACTGTGACACCCAGTGAGGAGATCCAGCCTATTCCACCCCTTGAGAGCGCCCCCGCACCTCAGAGAGCTCCACCCAACTTGAGAAACCAGCGTGATAAAGTGGAGCGGATATTAGATGAACAGGTCACCAACACAAGGAGCAAGGCGTATGAGCGATACCTGGTCAGGTGGAAGGGACGGCCCCCTTCGGATGACGCCTGGGTGAGTCGGGAGGACCTCCAGCGGTTGGACCCCGACCTCTTGGAGCAGTATCACAGCAGGGAGGACCTCTACTCGACAGAGTCGAGCTCTTCGCGGCCCGGGGGAATTGATGAGGGCATCACTCACGATTCCCTCTGGCTCGAGACCTCCCTCCCCTCCGACGAGATCCAGTCCTGAGCTCCATCACTTCACCGCTCGCTGCAGCACCTTGAGGAGCATCTTTGTGCACTTGTTACCTTTATTTTGAGTCATTATGATGTAATTTGCTTTTATTTGAGTCCAGTATCTAGGTTACGTGTTTATTTTCCTATGTTTAGTAGTCTTCATGTGGGTTCTGGGCCCGAATCCTTGGGCTTGGCCCACTTCCTCTTTTCCTTCCCCTAGTCTTGTGTCAGTTATCTATTTTGCAAGGACTTATTGTAAATTGGGGATTCCCTATAAATAGGGCCCCAAACCCTCCATTTTGAGCTAATGAATATTTGAGTAAAATTTGCCACAAGAATTGTGCCCCCCTCTCTCTAGCTCTCTCTCTCTCTCTCACTAGCTCTCTCTCTTCCTCTCTCTCTAGGGGGCGAACCCCACTCTCTCTCTTCTCCCCTCCCTTGGGCGAACCTGGCCCTTCACCTCCCCTCCCCCTTGCCACCTCAGCTGCCACCTCAACCCTCCACCCCTTCATCTTCCCAAGGCCCATAACTCCCTTCAATACCTCCTCCACCCTAGGCAACCCTTCCCATTCCCCATACAACTTCTCAACCTCCAAGGCAACCTTCCCTCTTCCCCAAGCAACCATTCCACTCCCCCACACATCCATTCATATCCCCAGGGCCATCAAACCCCTATCCCACCACAACTTGCGCACCAACCCTCCCCATCTATTCACCCCCTTGCCTTGGCCGGCCCCTCCATCCCCCTCTCATAGCTGCGACCCTCACCCCTCCCCTCCACCCTCTTGGAACTCCACATCCCCTGCTCCACCCCACTCATCATCCCCAAACATCCCACCCCCATCTACCATCACCACCAGCCTTCCCACCATTGCTAAATCTCCATTCCCTTTAGCCTAGCTCCACCACCATCCCTTTCATTTGGCCAAGTCTGCAGGTGGCAGAAGAAGGTTCGACTTGCAGAAGCCACCCCGGATTCATACGGCGACATCTGAAGGCGTAACATACCAATCTGGAAAGGACGTCCCATCAACTTTGCAGGCGAGGTGACCTCATCCCATTCCGAGTTCGGGGCCGTCCGGGAGAGCCATTCTCCCCTGACTGCGCTGGACCCCCCTGAAGAGTACCTGAATTGGCTTTGAAGCTGTACCCCGACGAACCACGGAAGAATTCGGCCTCAAGTCCTTCTACAAAGTTCTTCTTCCTCCAGTCTTCGGTCAGGATCAAGAAGCAGAACTGCATTCGGCGCCCGGAGGCCAAAGTTCCCTTTTTTCTCCCTCGACTGGTCGGGTCTGCCTCCCACAGCCTGCAGCGACCGACCTTCACTCTTCTGAATCTCCCGTCTCCTCCAACGTCAGACGGCTGCCCCGTCAGTTTTGCTGCATAGAGGGTTCGTCCACGGACCCAGAAACTCTGGCAGTTCATGATTCGGAGTCCGGGAGCCATCGGGACAACTTCTGCATCCTGCTGCATCAGATTAGTAGCTGCCAGTCCCAGATCCTGCCACCCTGTTCGAACCCCCGCCGCGGCCAGTGACAACATCAGAAGAAATCAGTAAAATTCTGGGAAGTCCAGGTTCATTGTCCGAAGAGAACCCCCCTGGTCTCGTCATCGGCAAAATTCCTGATCGGAATCTACGGCCGCGACACCGACTGACTGTCATCTTCCACAGCAAGCAGGGTTATCCGGCAGCGGCCTCCTCTCGGACTTATCGGCGACTCTCCCTTCCCCGCCGGGCTGGCTTAACGCCCCTCCCTGTGTGGAGGTAGTAATTGATTGTAACAGCAAAACCCCCACCCCAAGTTCACCCTCCTGTGTGAGGCGTAGTGGATGTAACCGATAAACAGGTCAAGCTTCATCGGCGCAGTGTGCGGGGAATCCACACTTCCCCGCTCGCCCTCGTCTCCGAACGGGGTTGGTTTCCTCAAACCAACAAGGTGAGCCTCTGCCCTTGCTCTACTACTCCTGTTCATTTCATATCTGCAAAATTTATCCGCTGGTCGGTGAGAGAGTGCCCGATCCCGGAGCCACCAACCCTTGTGTGGTCACCGTGGGTGATAGTGAGCGAGTGACCTAGTGCCCCCAAGGCACCCGGCCGCCCTTGTTTGTGGGCTTCCTATCCTCGGGAGGGACAACCTTAGCGGTGCTGGTCCTCTAGCCAGCCAGGGGCTTTCTCCACTGCCTCGACTCGGCATCCCCGAGTCACCACGGGAAACGGGTGTGCGCGGTGTGACGGCGACTTTCAAGTTGCTCCCAACCTTGTTGTTGTGATTGCGAATAAAGTCCAAGGATCATTTCACTTGCTGCATATTTGTGTCACATCAAGTGGTATCAGAGCAAGTTTTAGACTTGTCTCTACAAGCCTAGGTCCTAGGGCAATTGCATCCCGTGTCGGTCACCTTGTCTTTGTGCATGTCCACCCGTAGGGGTACCATATACCGGCCCGATCCTTCTACTTCCGATCCACCCATGGATCCCAATTTCCAAGGCAACCAAAACATCCCTAGGGAAGCTCCCCAAGCTCCTACGGATCGACTTGAGGCTGCCATTCAAGCCCTCACGGAGCAAATGAATGGTTTTTCCACTCGATTAGAGAGATTAGAAGAAGCTAGGGTCCCACCTAGGAATCATGTCCACAGGGCTCCGCCTCCGCGGGTTGAACATCATAGGGAAGACCTAGAGAATGAGTGGTATCGTGAGCAAGAGAGGGCCCCACAACCTCGGTACCAAGAGAGGCGACCACGAGAGGATCTGGATGACTTCCTCTTAAGAATGATCAAGGTAGATGCTCCGAATTTTGATGGGTCTCATATCCCAAGTGCCTATGAAGAATGGGAGCATGGCATGGACCAATACTTTGATTGGTACCCAATGTCCGAGGAGAGAAAGGTTAGGTTGGCCAAGATGCACCTTCTCAAACTAGCCAAGACATATTGGTTAAAGGTAGAGAGCCAAAGGAGGATTAGGCGGGAGGAACCCATTGACACTTGGCTTGACATGAAAACCCAACTCAGAAACAAATACCTTCCCAATTCCTATAGCCAACTCCTCCTTGATGAGTGGCAAAGCCTTACCCAAGAGGGAAAGACCGTGGAAGAGTGTATAGAAAAATTTGACTCATACCTCTTAAGGTGTGGTGTCGTCGAAGAGCCAGCCGTCACTTTATCCCGGTTTAGGAATGGTCTCCTTCCCCACATCAAACGGGAACTTTTCATGAGGGAAGCTCATAGCCTTGAGGTCGCCTATCAAATAGCCCGGGATGTAGAAAGGTTTTCTAGGAACCCAAGGTTTGCCCCCCCCAAGGGCCCGGGACCCCGACCCAACCTCCCTCCCCTGTTGAGAACACCTCCTCCCAGTGGGGGAACCCCCACTCGGCCCTACCCCCAGCCAACCAATCCTACCCCCACAAAGGCCACTCCATCCAACCCTCCTCCCCGAAGGGAGGAAGCCTCCAAAGGGAAGACCCCAGGGAGTAGTACGGTTAAGTGTTTTCAGTGCCATGGTTATGGCCACATAGCCTCCCAATGCCCTTCCAAGGGGTTGTCGAGCCTTGTTATTGAGGGCGGACCTACCACATCCCAGGAAACCCATGAGAATACTATTGAGGAACACGAGGCTGCTTTAGGGTGGGAAGAGGAATACGAGGAGCAATTCTTTGAGGAAGGTGTAGAAGATGACCCCCACTCCACCCACCTAGGGGTGATAAGGTGCACCCTTACCCAACCTCAAGAGGACGACTGGCGGAGGACTTCCATTTTTCACACCTTCATCAAAATCGGAACCATGTTAGGAAGGTCATCCTAGACAACGGAAGTTGTGTCAACGCCGTGTCCCCGGACACCGTCAAGCTCCTAGGGCTTACCCCAACACCCCACCCCAAACCATATCGGGTATCATGGATAAACAACCATTCCCTACCCGTCAACACATGTTGTCTTATCCCCATCACCTTTTCATCCTACCAAGGACAAATATGGTGTGACATCATACCTATGGCTGTAGGAAGCATCCTACTAGGGAGACCTTGGATATATGATGTTAATGCTACCATCTATGGGAAAACGAACACATGCACCTTTGAACACGAGGGGAAGACCATTCGCCTCAACCCTTCACCACCCCGAAAGGAACCACCCTCCAAGGGAATTCTCCCTACACCACCTCAAAGCCCAGGGGTCTCATCACCCCCAACCCAACCAACAAGTCAACCGTCCACCCATGAGAACCCCACCAAGGGCCTACACCTCATCACTAGACAAGAACTCGAGGAAGAGGTAGCTCTCGGAACACCCGTATACGCTGTAGTCATATGCCTCGGGGAACCCACCCCCTCCAACCCTCATCCCGTGGAAATCCACCCTCTCTTAGAAGAATTCAAGGATGTGTTCCCCGAAGAGCTCCCCGATCAACTGCCACCCATGAGGGATGTCCAACATGCTATTGACCTTGTCCCAGGGGCCACCCTCCCAAACCTTCCCCACTATCGCCTCAACCCCACTGAGCATGCTGAATTGAGGAGGCAAGTGGAGGAACTCATTAGAAAAGGCTTCCTCCGTCTTAGCAAAAGTCCTTGTGCTGTCCCAGCCCTCCTCACACCTAAGAAAGACGGGACATGGCGAATGTGTGTCGACAGCAGGGCCATCAACAAGATCACAGTCAAATATAGGTTTCCCATACCTAGACTTGACGATATGCTTGACATGCTAGCCGGGGCCACCATTTTTTCCAAAATAGATCTCAAAAGTGGCTACCATCAGGTTAGGATAAGGCCAGGGGATGAATGGAAAACTGCCTTTAAAACCAAAGATGGGCTCTATGAGTGGCTAGTGATGCCTTTCGGGCTTTCAAATGCCCCAAGTACCTTCATGCGTCTCATGACAGAGGTCCTTAGACCTTACATAGGAGTCTTCCTAGTGGTCTATTTCGATGACATCCTTATCTACAGCCAGACTAGGGAGGCCCACCTCAACCACCTTAGGCAAGTCTGTGCTGTCCTTAGGAAAGAGAGTCTCTATGCCAACCCAGGAAAGTGCCACTTTCTGACTGAGTCCATTACTTTCCTTGGGTATGTGGTTTCCACTAAGGGAGTATCCATGGACCCGAGAAGGTCCGAGCTATCATTGACTGGCCGGAGCCCCGCACCCTCCATGAGGTCAGGAGTTTCCATGGATTGGCCACCTTTTACCGGAGATTCATCCGTGGTTTAGCACAGTCACAGCCCCTATCACCGACTGCCTTAAGAAGGGGACCTTTGTATGGACCAAGTCGGCTCTAGGGCCTTCCAGAGCTCAAAGAGAGGATGACCCAAGCCCCAGTATTGTGCCTCCCTGACTTCTCCAAAGTCTTTGAGGTGACTTGTGATGCCTCCGGGGTAGGAATTGGCGGGATCCTCAGCCAAGAGGGACACCCTGTAGCCTACTTTAGTGAAAAGTTGTGTGATGCCAGGATGAAATACTCCACCTACGACAAGGAATTCTATGCTGTGGTGCAATCCCTCCGGCATTGGAGGCACTACCTCTTGCCCAAGGAATTTGTCATATTCTCCGACCATGAGGCCCTAAAATACCTCAACTCCCAGCAGAAATTGAATGCCCGGCATGCCCGATGGGTCGAGTACATCCAGGCCTACACATTTGTAATCAAACATAAGGTCGGAAGTGAAAACCGTGCTGCTGATGCACTCAGTAGGAGGATCTCCCTACTAGCTACCATTCGGGTAGAAGTAATAGGGTTCGATCGGGTTAAGGAGGAATACCCAAACTGTCCCGATTTTGGACATGTCCATGCCGACCTAATCACCCACTCACCCCAAGAACACCAGGGTTTTATCCTAGAGGACGGATTCATCTTCAAAGGGCATAGACTTTGCATACCTAGAACTTCACTGCGGGATTTATTAGTCTGGGAATTACATGCAGGAGGCCTGGCTGGGCACTTTGGGGATCACAAAACCATTGCCTTGGTTGAAGGACAGTTCTATTGGCCCAGTCTCAAAAGGGATGTGGCCAAAATCGTGGGGCAATGTCTCACATGTGCGACTGCTAAGCAAGTCAGATAGAACACAGGCCTATACACCCCTCTACCCGTCCCAGATCGGCCATGGCAGGACCTGAGCATGGATTTCGTGTTAGGGCTACCTCGAACCCAGAGGAAACATGACTCCATCTATGTCGTAGTGGACAGATTCTCAAAAATGGCCCACTTCATTCCCTGTTCTAAAACCTCTGACGCCTCCCATGTAGCCCGTCTGTTCTTTGATGAGGTGGTCCGCCTCCATGGCTTGCCCAAAACCATCATTTCAGATAGGGACGTCAAATTCACCAGCTACTTTTGGAAGACCCTCTGGCATCTAATGGGGACCCTGCTTAAATTTTCCACGGCCTATCACCCTCAAACCGATGGCCAGACCGAAGTTGTCAAATGGAGCCTAGGGAATCTCCTGCGGTGCCTTGTTGAGGACCGCCCTAGAAATTGGGATCTCATTCTGCCTCAAGCCGAGTTTGCATACAATAATTCCACCAATAGGTCCATAGGCATGAGTCCCTTCGAAGCTGTGCATGGCTACAAACCCAGGAAACCAACAGATCTCATTCCCCTACCCCCTCATGCTAGGGTATCCATCACTGCTGAGTCTTTTGCACAACACCTTAGAGAGTTACATGAGAATATTCGCAAAAACATCAACAAGAGCAATGAGATTTACAAGAAGTCAGCTGATTCCCACCGCCGCCACCAAGAGTTCCAAACTGGTGATTTTGTGATGGTGAGAACTGAGAGGCTATTCCCTGGGAATACCTCAAAGTTGAGGTCTCGTGGAGCCGGCCCCTTCCAGGTACTGAGACGACTTGGCACCAATGCTTATGTGTTGGACCTCCCTGAAGAATACGGAGTAAGTCCCACATTCAATGTGGCTGACCTGGTACCCTACAAGGGCCCCACGGTGACACCCAGTGAGGAGATCCAGCCTACTCCACCCCTTGAGAGCGCCCCCACACCTCAGAGAGCTCCACCCAACTTGAGAAACCAGCGTGATCAAGTGGAGCGGATATTAGATGAACAGGTCACCAATACACGGAGCAAGGCGTATGAGCGATACCTGGTCAGGTGGAAGGGACGGCCCCCTTCGGATGACGCCTGGGTGAGTCGGGAGGACCTCCAGCGGTTGGACCCCGACCTCTTGGAGCAGTATCACAGCAGGGAGGACCTCTACTCGACAGAGTCGAGCTCTTCGCGGCCCGGGGGAATTGATGAGGGCATCACTCACGATTCCCTCTGGCTCGAGACCTCCCTCCCCTCCGACGAGATCCAGTCCTGAGCTCCATCACTTCACCGCTCGCTGCAGCACCTTGAGGAGCATCTTTGTGCACTTGTTACCTTTATTTTGAGTCATTATGATGTAATTTGCTTTTATTTGAGTCCAGTATCTAGGTTACGTGTTTATTTCCCTATGTTTAGTAGTCTTCATGTGGGTTCTGGGCCCGAATCCTTGGGCTTGGCCCACTTCCTCTTTTCCTTCCCCTAGTCTTGTGTCAGTTATCTATTTTGCAAGGACTTATTGTAAATTGGGGATTCCCTATAAATAGGGCCCCAAACCCTCCATTTTGAGCTAATGAATATTTGAGTAAAATTTGCCACAAGAATTGTGCCCCCCTCTCTCTAGCTCTCTCTCTCTCTCTCACTAGCTCTCTCTCTTCCTCTCTCTCTAGGGGGTGAACCCCACTCTCTCTCTTCTCCCCTCCCTTGGGCGAACCTGGCCCTTCACCTCCCCTCCCCCTTGCCACCTCAGCTGCCACCTCAACCCTCCACCCCTTCATCTTCCCAAGGCCCATAACTCCCTTCAATACCTCCTCCACCCTAGGCAACCCTTCCCATTCCCCATACAACTTATCAACCTCCAAGGCAACCTTCCCTCTTCCCCAAGCAACCATTCCACTCCCCCACACATCCATTCATATCCCCAGGGCCATCAAACCCCTATCCCACCATAACTTGCGCACCAACCCTCCCCATCTCTTCACCCCCTTGCCTTGGCCGGCCCCTCCATCCCCCTCTCATAGCTGCGACCCTCACCCCTCCCCTCCACCCTCTTGGAACTCCACATCCCCTGCTCCACCCCACTCATCATCCCCAAACATCCCACCCCCATCTACCATCACCACCAGCCTTCCCACCATTGCTAAATCTCCATTCCCTTTAGCCTAGCTCCACCACCATCCCTTTCATTTGGCCAAGTCTGCAGGTGGCAGAAGAAGGTTCAACTTGAAGAAGCCACCCCGGATTCATACGGCGACATCTGAAGGCGTAACATACCAATCTGGAAAGGACGTCCCATCAACTTTGCAGGCGAGGTGACCTCATCCCATTCCGAGTTCGGGGCCGTCCGGGAGAGCCATTCTCCCCTGACTGCGCTGGACCCCCCTGAAGAGTACCTGAATTGGCTTTGAAGCTGTACCCCGACGAACCATGAAGCATTCGGCCTCAAGTCCTTCTACAAAGTTCTTATTCCTCTAGTCTTCGGTCAGGATCAAGAAGCAGAACTGCATTCGGCGCCCGGAGGCCAAAGTTCCCTTTTTTCTCCCTCAACTGGTCGGGTCTGCCTCCCACAGCCTGCAGCGACCGACCTTCACTCTTCTGAATCTGCCCGTCTCCTCCAACGTCAGATAGCTGCCCCGTCAGTTTTGCTGCATAGAGGGTTCATCCACGGACCCAGAAACTCTGGCAGTTCATGATTCGGAGTCCGGGAGCCATCGGGACAACTTCTGCATCCTGCTGCATCAGATTAGTAGATGCCAGTCCCAGATCCTACCACCCTGTTCAAACCCCCGCCGCGGCCAGTGACGACATTAGAAGAAATCAGTAAAATTCTGGGAAGTCCAGGTTCATTGTCCGAAGAGAACCCTCCTGGTCTCGTCATCGGCAAAATTTCTGATCGGAATCTACGGCCGCGACACCAACTGACTGTCATCTTCCACAGCAAGCAGGGTTATCCGGCAGCGGCCTCCTCTCGGACTTATCGGCGACTCTCCCTTCCCCGCCGGGCTGGCTTAACGCCCCTCCCTGTGTGGAGGTAGTAACTGATTGTAACAGCAAAACCCCCACCCCAAGTTCACCCTCCTGTGTGAGGCGTAGTGGATGTAACCGATAAACAGGTCAAGCTTCATCGGCGCAGTGTGCGGGGAATCCACACTTCCCCGCTCGCCCTCGTCTCCGAACGGGGTTGGTTTCCTCAAACCAACCAGGTGAGCCTCTGCCCTTGCTCCACTACTCCTGTTCATTTCATATCTGCAAAATTTATCCGCTGGTCGGTGAGAGAGTGCCCGATCCCGGAGCCACCAACCCTTGTGTGGTCACCGTGGGTGATAGTGAGCGAGTGACCTAGTGCCCCCAAGGCACCCGGTCGCCCTTGTTTGTGGGCTTCCTATCCTCGGGAGGGACAACCTTAGCGGTGCTGGTCCTCTAGCCAGCCAGGGGCTTTCTCCACTGCCTCGACTCGGCATCCCCGAGTCACCACGGGAAACGGGTGTGCGCGGTGTGACGGCGACTTTCAAGTTGCTCCCAACCTTGTTGTTGTGATTGCGAATAAAGTCCAAGGATCATTTCACTTGCTGCATATTTGTGTCACATCATTGGGGTTTTATCCCGAGTTAAGCCTCACCGAGTTTGGTGAGGGGTGGACGTAGGATTGCCACTGTTGCATCCGAACCACCTTAAAATCGCTGTGCATTGTGGTTTGGGTTGAGCATGTGTGTGGTTTGATTATTTTATTTCGTTACATGCTCGTGTGGGAACGAAGAGTTTGAGAGAATTTGTTTAACAACTTTCAACTTCCTAATTAGTGTTTATCACATATTTGTAAAAGCTAAAAGTTTCCATAAAAATTGTAAACACCCAATTCACCCCCCTCTTGGGTGTCATTGATCAAGATGATAGGGGCAAGGATGGTCCACGGGGGTAAGACCAAGACGAGAGATAGTGCCCGTGGAGATTGCATTGATACAACTCCCACTATCGATAATAACCTTACAAACTTTTTTGCCCAGCCTACAGTATGTATGAAATATGGTGGTCTGACGCCAGTCATCACTGGCCTGTGGCTGGGTGAGAATACACCAGACAACCCCTATCTAGGCATCATCTAGATGCTGAACCTCCTGACCATCATCCTCATTCTCAAAGAATTCGTTAGCTAATTCTTGGTCCGCCTCATAGCTGACTAACACAAGCTCGGAAGATGCGGTGGTCCCGACCTGTGTGTCCCCAATGACTAGAGATTGGGGAGTGGGACACTGGTTGGCAAAATGGCCAAACCCATTGCAGCGAAAACACTGCTGCCGTGATCAACTAGGCTCCCCGATGAAAGGTCCCTTACCCTTATCCTCCCGATGGATAGGGGGTGAAGGCCACAAGGGACGGGCAAGAGGTGCGGGTGCCGGTGGACGGACTATGGGTGCCAGGGGTTGTTGGGGATGAGGAAAGTCCCTCTGAGGTGGAGGGCGAGGCCCAGGGGCGAATGGCTCCTGATGAGCAGGCTCCTGAGGACGAGCCATGGGGGCCCTCTGATATGTGCCTGAAGAGCCATGGAGCCCGACACTACGTAGAGGGAAGGGGCCCATCCGTTGGGTAGGCTCAAACTCGGCCTCAAATTGCTCCAATTCGAGAGCAACCTGATACGCTTGCTCCAAAGTGGTCACATTTGTAGACACGCCAAAATTGACGTTTTGTTGATCAAATCTCATGTTATTATATAAATGCCCCAAGTGGACTTCAATATTCCTATAATATAAAGTTTTTCTATTTTTTCTGGATTTTTTTGCATTTTTTCCTGTATTTTTGTGATTCACGACTTGATTAAGGGCGTTAATTTCAAAAGTAACGACCTGTTTTAGGGCGTTTTCAAAGAAAGGACGACCGTATGGGAGGGCGTCAATTCCTGGTGTTATCCCTTAATTTCTGGGATTATCTATTTTCAAAATAAAAGGCCTTTTGTGAGTAACGCCTTCTCTCAGGGCGTGATTTTAATTAACGCCGTTATCTCAGGCGTGTTATTTGAGCTTTCAAACAAGGCAAGGTTTCGTTTCCAAAATTAAATCCAGAAAGTAACGCCCTTTCCTAGGTCGTGTTTCAAGAAAACGTCTTTGTGAAGGTCGTCAATTCATAAAAGACGCCCTGTATTAAGGCGTGTTTCACTCCAGAGTCCTTCCTTTTTCAATCTTTCCCTCACAGTTCCCTACTGTCTTTGGACTCTTGCTCGATCTTGATCCTTCCCTGGATGCCTCATTGCCTGTTCTTATCCTTCCTTGGTTTGATCACATCCGTTTGAGGCATTATAAATTAAAGACTTGACCGATCGTGCAGAAGGTTAAGCACCCTAAGCATTCAACGGATTGAGCGCTCAGAAGCTTTTTCATCACGGGCAGAAGCTTTCTTCGTCTCTTGCTGCCTCCCCTCTGCATCCCTTTGGGCTACATCCGGTGCTTCATCCATCACCATTCGGTTTCTTCCCTTTACTGTCGCCAGGGACAGCAGGGTTCTCATCTTTTCATCTGTTTTGTTTTTATTTCATTCATACCATCATCCCTCCGTCCTTTATATCTCTATTCCCTGTTCATGTTTTGTTGCATTTTTTTTTATCATCAAACTCCCCTTC
>JAHNEJ010001629.1:0-147595 GCA_022559845.1 Amorphophallus konjac | reverse complement strand
CGACTGTGTTTGCAGCGAGATCCATCTAACCGTCCTACAGCTGCTCAGCTTTTGCAGCATCCTTTTGTGAGAAATGCAGCCCCATTAGCAAGGCCCATTATTGGCTCTGAGGTTCTGGAGCCTCCTGCCGGTGTTTCCTATCCTGTGGATTTCAAGGTAGTGTTTTATTGTGTTTCTACGTCCATTTTATCATTAATCTCCTCCCATTTTACCCTTAGGCTGCATGGTTGTGTGATGTTAATTTGATAGCTGTCTTGTCTCCACCAGGTCTTTCCCTAAGATCTTTATCTTATGACTGACAGTGATGGTGCTGTAATAGTGCCATGATTCTGAAAATTACCCTCGTTTCTTGTTCTTGAGATTTTTTTCCCTCTATTTATGATAGAAATCATTTGATGTAAGTGAACTCTGAAGTCGATGGTCAAATTAGGAGTTGATTGATGTACTTTATTGCAGTATGGCCAAAATATAGCTGAAGAATGTGTACTTAGTAGAAAAGGATATATATCAGGTAATAGTTGAAGGATGGATATAGCTTTAGGATTTAGTTAAATGCTTTATTATTATCTGATTAATTATTGTATCTTGGTTGGTGACCAAATGAGCTCAAGAGATGAGGACATTAGATGTCAAGCAAGGGATTTCTTGTCACACCTTTTCACAGAGGAGGACATAGTCAGGTCTTGTATAGCTGACGATCTTCTGCCATGCATTTCTGTGGAGGACAAAGAGGCTCTATGTGTACCTTTCTCGGAGGAAGAAGTTTATAAGGTGGTCTTTTCACTAGCAGGGGACAAAGCCCCTGGGCCAGACGGTTTCCCCTTGACTTTTTCCAAAAGTGCTGGGACATCATAAGGGCAGACCCCTTTCTTGCAGTGCATGAGTTCCATGAGGGGAGGGCACATTTGAGGGGTCTTAATAACACTTTCTTAGCTCTAGTTCTTAAGAAGCCAGATGCACAGAGCCTTAGGGATTTTAGACCCATTAGCCTCTTGAATGGGACTTGCAATATCATATCCAAACTTATGGCCTTGAGGCTTGACATAGTGCTTGGCAGAATGATTAGTGGTTATCAGGGGGCTTTTATTAGGGGACGTCACATACATGAGAATTTCTTGGTAGCTCATGAATGTTCGCATGCCATGAAGACGCAGAGGAAAAAGGGTGTGGTGCTCAAGCTTGATTTTGAGAAAGCCTATGATAGTGTCAACTAGAATTGTCTATTTGCAGTGTTTAGGAAGATGGGATTTGATGAGAGTTGGATTGGATGGATCTAGGCTTCTGTCACATCAGCCACCTTTGCAGTCTTAATTAATGGGCACCCTTCTACCTAGTTTCACAGTGGAAAGGGGTTTCGGCAAGGGGACCTGATGTCACCACTACTTTTTTGTTCTACTTGCAAACGTTCTTAGCAGGATGTGGATGAGCGCTAAAGTGCAGGGGCTGATCAAAGGCTTCTAAGTTGGGCCGGGAGTGTGCACACTCACTTACAGTATGCTGATGATACTATTCTGTTCCTTGTAGAGGATGATAGGCAGTTATATGTCATGAGACTTATGTTGGAGCTGTTACAAAAAGTCAATGGACTTAAAGTGAATTTAAGCAAGAGCCAGATAGTGGGGATTAATTTGGAAGAGTGAGTTCTATGGAGAGCAGCATTCATCTTGGGTTGTCAAATAGGAGAATTCCCTATCTCTTATTTGGGCCTACCGCTGTCTCCAAGAGTCCTACGTTGTAGTGACTGGCACAGTGTAATACAACAATATGAATCTAGATTGGCAGGTTGGAAGGCGAGACTTATCTTATATGGGTGGGAGAATGGTGCTTTGCAAATCGGTGCTGAATAGTCTCCCAATCTATTATCTTTTCATCTTCTAGATCCCGAGGACAGTGGCATAGAAGCTGGAGTCTATTCAGTCAAACTTTTTCTGACATGGCAGTGGTAGCAATAGTAGGGGATGTTATGATGTTGCATCATTACGTGGGGCAGAGTTTGTAAGAGCAGGGAAATGGAGGGAGTGGGCCTTAAACATGTCAGGGACTTCAATCAGGCTTTACTGTGCAAATGGTTGTGGAAGCTTGGCTCTAAAGACAACGGGCTATGGCTGGAGGTGATCCGACAGAGGTACTATGGGAGAGTAAGTTGGGGCATGACCCCAGCTTCTCAGCACAATTTCTCTTCGATCTAAGAGGTATCTTGAGCTGTAGGGATATCATTATGGCTAGTGTACGGGTTCGGATAGGGAGCGGGAGGAAATGTTTGTTCTGGAAAGACAGGTGGTGTGGTGACTTTGAGGACACCTTCTCGCAGCTCTTCGCGATTACCTCTACACCAGTGGCATCAATCTCCCAATTTTTTTAGGCATAGCTATCGAGAGGCACTTGGGCCCCATCTTTCAGAAAAAAACCTCAGGGTGGAGGAGATTGATCAATTGGAGAAACTCTTATCCCTGCTCATAGATTTTGCATTGGATGTAAGTGGCCTTGATAGGTGGTGGTGGAGGTGGGACAATGAAGGAAGGTTCTTAGTCAGATCAGCATACAATCTGATTACAGATGGAGTGAGGCACGGTTTGGCATCGCAGATTTGGACCCCTAAAAGCCTTCTGAAAGTGAAGCTGCTTATATGGAGGCACTCACACGAGCGCCTGCCGGCATGCGGTAGGGTAGCGCGGTTCCTGGAGAGTATTCTGACGCTGTGCTCTTTATGTGGAGAGGAGACCCGAGACCCTTGATCATCTTTTTGTAGGATGCTCCTCCAAGGGGTTGTGGACAACTTTTGAGCGGGCTCCCAGGCACCATTTTTTTGGAAGGTGGCCTAGAGACCACAATTCATTGATAAAGCAAAAAAGTACACAGGATACAGCCCATACAAGGAACAAGAGACAGGAGGTCATCTACCAAGACGGTAGAGCCTCACCCAAAGAGAAAGAAACCCATGAAACCCATAACATACCCAAGGAGATTACAAAATGAGGTTAGCCCAACCTCCTAGTCTGAATAAAATAGTAGATTTTTGGATATAGGCCCCTCCCATTCTTAAGTGCCATTCATGAAGGCAATTGATACAATTCGATATGATATAGGACGGGTGCTTGAACACTTGTCTGAACAGTCTGTTATTCCTTTCTCTCCAAATTGACCATAGCATACCTACAAGACATTGCAACCAAAGATCCTTCTCGTCCTGAACTGGGTTGATTTTCATCCAGTCTGCCATCCATACATCCATGTGAGAACCCACCATCCTGGTAAGAGCCAAAGCCTTGAAGAATTGGTGCCAAACAGTCTGAATAATGCCACAATTTATGAAAAGATGATCCAGAGATTCGTGATAGCACTCACAAAAAACACACTGAAGCCTGATATCAGGTTTGAACCTATGCACTCTATCAGCTGTTGCAATTCTCCCCCAAGCAATCTTCCGAAGGAAAATTCTGGTTTTAATGGGCAATTTAGTATTCAACACCTGCCTGTACCAAGCAACTTTCCGACCCCCTTCAGCCAAAATCTGAGTGGCTGATGTAATAGAGAATGAACTTGACTTATCCCATTTCCATCTCATGATATCTCTGGCTCCCTGGGTAACAAGTACGCTGTCCAGCAACCGAGAGAACCGCAGGAACTCCTCCACTCCACCTCACTCAGATTTCTCTGAAACTCTATGCTCTAACCTGGTTGCTGATGAGAATGAGACCACAGATCACTTATCCTCACTCCCTTCCTGCATGCAATTTCAAAGAGGTTTGAGAAGTCTTCCTTGAGATGCCTACTATTCTTCCAAGGATCCTCCCAGAAGTTCGTCTTGCGACCATCACCAACTTTAATTTCTGTTGAAGAACTATAGAAATTTCTCAAGCTCATAATGCTTCTCCAGATAGTAGACAGTCGATTGTGTCTACAATCATGTGAAATCCAGCCATGCTGGTTATCAAAATACTTGCGCACCACTAATGATCTCCAAACTGCCGCATCATCCATATCTGCCCTCCAAAGCCATTTCAGAAGGGCTTGGTTTATGGTGTCAATGGGGGTCAAACCAACTCCACCCTTCTCCTTAGGTCTGCAAACATATCTCCATGCAATGGGGTAACCCCCTTTCTCACTTGGTTTTTTCCCCTTCCAGAAGAAGGAAGCTCTCATGGACTCCAGCTTTTGGCAAACAGTTTTAGGACTCTTGAAGATAGATAGGTAATAAATAGCAATGGAAGACAAGACAGTCTTCAGAAGCACCCATCTGCCACCAGCTGAAAGCAACCCCCCTTTCCAAACTGCAATGTGGTCTCCACATTTTTTAAGTAAACCATTCCAATCAGCAGCTCTGAGCCTTCCCACTGAAAGAGGTAGCCCTCAATAATTAATAGGGAAGGATCCCCATTTAGCTCCAGAAATCTGAGCTAAACGATCCTTCTTTTCTTCCTTTATGTTGACCCCTACTAATTCACTTTTCAGATAATTGATTTTGAAACCTGCCGCGTCTTCCAAAAGCCTAAGAATGACTCTCAAGTTGATAAGTTCCTGCTTCTCACCTGAAACAATGGGGAGGGCCTGATGGGTTTAGTTGTTGCAGACATCAACTCTTCCACAGCTTCTTCCTCTCAACCTCTTGTCTCTCTCATCTTGTTACCAGTTTCTTCAGTTACTACAGCAACAAAACAGCTTCTTATGTGATCTTTGTAAGAAGGAAAGCCCTATGGTATACCGGATGATACTTATGAACAACAGCTCCTTTCTCTGTTGGTCTCCATTGTTGGAGTCCACGTGCTTGCCATCTAGCTTGCTGCTGGCATTGGGTGTTCATGGTGTTGCTGCTGTTTCCAGTGGCCGCAGTGTTGATCCAACCACAGGTTGCTTCCGGCATCCCTATCTCATGAACAAGGAATAAATCCTACACGTCCTTTCTCTTTTGGTATTTTGCTCCAAGTCAATGCAAACACAGTTGACCAAGCAGAAAACTATGGTAGCATAACTCCAACACCTACAAAGCTTTCTCACTGTAGCATGTGTGTGTGAACCTCACCTGCTGATCCTATCACTTTGCTTGATGACAACCCATCTACTAACTTCACTTTTATTCCCCCTCTTCTTCCCTGCCCTCCACCCCCCACCCCCAACCAAAAAAAAGAAAAAGAAAAAGGAAAGACAACCCATGGAAATGCCCATGTTGCCATCAGACCCAGGCCTGTTATCTTCCTCCATGAACAAATCCACCCACTTATCTCCTCACCCACCAAACCCAAGTGCATTGAATGGGTGCCCAAATCCAGCATATCTCTGGATCTTCCAAAAGCTGCAATTTGAATAGTTGAATACCTGAATAGAGAAAAAGAGCATTGTTATCTACGTTAGTGTTCTTGCTTTTGTGATTTAAGTATAAAGCTTACAGTAAAACTGCAAATACAGGATGGGTTGAATCACAGCCTGCGTTAAATTGGTCTTTATGTTACCTTGTGTGATGTCTTTTTAAGGGTCTACAGTCCCTGATCCCGATTTGACTGATCTGGATCATTTTTAGGCTAATTGTTCTGTTCTAATATTTTGTCACACAGAAGTGTAAATTTCTTATTTTATTGTCATTATCTGTTTATGACTATACTTTTCCATTCCTCTTTAAGATCTTTTGATATAGCTACCCCCTCTTTTTTATTTTATTCAGCCAATATACGTGAGGGCTCATGATTTGACTCAATGAGTCATTGTCCTGGCTTTTGGATAACATTGGCTGATCAAGCCATTCATGACTGGCCAGAGTAGATTGATTCACTTGGGACTAATCCTTAAGCAAATCATGTAATGATTGCTACTGTCTATAGCTTTTGGGGGATAGATTGAGAAAGAAGTTTAACTATGAATTGCTGAGGTCAAAAAAATGAGGAAACCTGAATAGCTAGTATTCTCTCTCACATTTCTCTGATCCTTAGACTTGCAGAGAAAGCCAACACATGGGACTGAATTGGAGGAGGAACACTTGAAAGTAATCCCCTTCTTGTTTCTACTTGTCAACTTGCCATGGCAGATATTCAGCGTGTGTCTAACTAACTTAACAGACATTATGTCATTAGTACTGAGAATGCCAATGGGCCAATTTAAACTGGCCCAGGCCCCAAAATAGGCCCGAAATTAAAAATGGCCTGACGTGCCACACATATGAGCCAAGATCAGGCTCAACTTCGCTGGTCAGGGGGCCACTTTCATATACTTACAATGTTTGCATGCATGTAGTCGTATGCCACATATATTAGTAGTATATTTATGTGATCACACTAGAAAATGAAGAAGAGATAAAGGAGAGGGAGAGGAGAGAGAGCCATTGCACAAACCTAGGTGGCCTGTGGCCTTCGGGAGATAGCCACAAGTCCCTCCTTTTATTTATACTGTTAGGGCAATCACAAAATAAAATGCAGTGGACAAGTTTACCCTCCATGGGGAACAAAATAACAAAACATACGCTAACATCTAGTGGCTGTAACTAAGAGAAACAGGGACACAAATAGCTATTGGTGCGACTACAGCAAGCTGAGCATAGATATCAAACATCCTCTGGTTGCTTAAACAGGATTGAAATTGAGCTGCATATTCTTCTTTTGTAAAAACATTAGCAGCTTGATCTTGCAATTTGGCATAAGGTAAGCAAATTTCTCTAGAATCAAGTTTCTCCCTAATGAAATGATGATTGAATCAATGTGTTTGATGCGGTCATGCTGAACTGGATTGTTAGCTATGTGAATTGTTGATGGCAACCTTGTTGTCATGATATAACTTCATAGGAAGAACCTGAATGCCGTCATCTCCATTAAGAAGAGCTTCAACCAGATCATTTCTATAATACTGTTTGTCATGGCTTAGTATTCAGCCTCAGCACTAGACCGTGCATAGATGGTTTGTTTTTTGCTTCTCCAAAAACAAACAATAGCATGTAGTGGACCTCCTGTCATCTTTTGAAACTGCCCGATCAACATCAATTTCTCAGACTCAGAAAACAGATGTCCTTTCCCAAGACGGGACTTGATGTACCGGAGTATCCTCTCAACAGCTCTCATGTGAGGTATCTGTGGAGCATGCATAAATTGGCTCACAACACTTACTGCATAAGTCAAATCTGGACGTGTGAGTGCCAAATATAGTAGACAATCAACCAATCTCTGATATTTTCTCTGTCTGAGTCGGATAACAGCTCACCCTCAGTACCATTTAGGCCATGATTTGTTTCACTTGGTGTCTCTGCTAGTTTACATTCAAGTTTTCCTATTTCCTCCAACAGATCTAGGGCGTACTTCCTCTGGCAGACAGATCCCTTTCTTAGATTAACTTGAATACCAAGAAAGTATTTGAGCTCACCCAGGTCTTTGATGTCGAATTCTTGTACAAGATTATGTTTCAGCTTCTAAATTTCCTCTATATTATCTGCAGTGATAATTGTATCATCAACGTACACTAGCAGAACAACAACCTTCCCACCCTACTATTTGGCGAACAGGGTGTGGTCAGAGTTTCCTTGAGAGTATCCAAAACTAAGGCCTTACAGAACCGATCAAACCATACCCTCTGCGACTATTTCAAACTATAGAGAGCTTTGTTCAATTTACAGACTCTCCCCCTTACAGCAAGTTCTAGAGGAGGCTGTATGTAAACCTCTTCTTGCAAATCACCATTCAGAAAAGCATTTTTTACATCATGCTGATAGAGAGGCCATGAGAATTGAACAGCAAGAGCTAAAACCGATTTGAACTGAGCAACAGGAGCAAACGTCTCAGAGTGATCAATACCATAGGTTTGAGTGAACCTGCGGGCAACAAGACCCACTTTATAACATTAAATGGAGCCATCTGCATTAAATTTGATGGTGTACACTCACTTGGAGCTGACCAAACTATGACTGGAGGGACGATCCACCAAGTTCCAAGTACCATTGTTCCGTAGAGCAGCCAATTCTTCATTCATTGCTTGCACCCATTTAGGGTCTTTCATAGCCTCAGAGAAAGTAGTTTTTATTTTTTGTTTGAAAGTCTCAGAGAAACTAGTTGGGATATGATAGGAAGAAATAGTGTATAAGAAAGAACAATATGACAGTGCAACAAGACCCACTTTATAACATTAAATGGAGCCATCTGCATTAAATTTGATGGTGTACACTCACTTGGAGCTGACCAAACTATGACTGGAGGGACGATCCACCAAGTTCCAAGTACCATTGTTCTGTAGAGCAACCAATTATTCATTCATTGCTTGCACCCATTTAGGGTCTTTCATAGCCTCAGAGAAAGTAGTTTTTATTTTTTGTTTGAAAGTCTCAGAGAAACTAGTTGGGATATGATAGGAAGAAATAGTGTATAAGAAAGAACAATATGACAGTGCAAGACGAGAGTAAGACACGCACTGTGAAATAGGATCATGAGTACATGGTCTAGAACCTTTGTGAAGTGCAATAGGAAGATCAGAGTCAGACGGGCTCACTTGAGGATGGAGCTAAGAGAGAACCAGAGGACGCAGCAAGCTCTAGAAGTGGATGATCCAAAGATGGTCTCTTGCTTATGCCACTTGCCCACTAGAGTATGGTTGAGGAACATGCTCAGTCGGATTTGTAGTAGTATCAACCAGCACAGGAGAGATCTTTGAAGGCATAGAACAACCTGCAGAAGGTATAGGCAATGGAGGAGGAGGAAGAGAAGAAGTCTCCCCTCGAGGAGAAGCCGGAGAAGAAAAAGATGGACCGGGATTCAAAAAATGTGACATCCTTCAGTACCTACTTGCATCCAGTCTTAGGATCAAGACACTTGTAACCTTTTTGGGAAGAAAGAGTATCCCAATAAGATCCACTGAACAGCCCAGGATCAAGTTTTACAGTACTCAGAGCAAGACTATGAACAAAACATAAACACCCAAAGACATTAGGAGGTAAAGAAAATAACAGCTCCGAAGGACGCAAAATGAGGAAGGGAACTCAATTGTCCAGAGTGGCGATATGGCATCCGATTTATGAGATACACAGCGTGAAGAATTGTTGTGCCCCAATATTTTTTAGGAAGGTTCTGTTGAAACAGAAGTTCACAAGAGATCTCCAGAAGATGCCGATTTTTGCGCTCTGCTACACCATTGTGCTGAGGGGTGTAGGTGCAAGATGATTCATGTATAATGCTAGAGTCCTCCAGGAGATACACAGCGTGAAGAATTGTTGTGCCCCAATATTTTTAGGAAGGTTCTGTTGAAACAGAAGTGCATGAGAGACCTCCAGAAGATGCCGATTTTTGTGCTCTGCTACACCATTCTACTGAGGGGTGTAGGTGCAAGATGATTCATGTATAATGCTATAGTCCTTCAAGAAGATATTTAAATTTTTCTCAAAGTACTCGTGGGCATTGCCAGACTTAAAGACTTTGACCTTTCGATCAAACTGAGTTTCGACGATCCTGCAAAACACTTGGACAAACCAAGGTACTTCCTCACGAGAGTGCATGAGATAAAGCCAACCAAAATGTGAACAATCATCAATAAAAGAGAGAAAATATCGATGACCATCCATAGAAGGAACGGGGGAGGGACCCCAAACATCTTAATGCACAAGGTCAACAGGAGAACTTTGTTTCATTGATGCTAGAAAAGCCGTTTTACAATGTTTGGCAAGTTGACACTCTTGACATTGTAACGACTCAACAAAGACAAAAGTAAACAACTGATGGAAAAGAATCCTAAGGGACCTAAAAGGAATACGACCAAGGCGAGAATGCCATAGGTAGACATCCCCAAGTGGCTGATTTATTTAACTACAAATGGATGACTGAAATGCAGTAACTCCACCTGGCTCGAAATGATAGAGACCGCTTGCTTCATGCCGACACCCAATTGTTTGTTGCGTTTGCAAGACTTGAAAGACACAGTGAGTAGGAAAGAATGTCAGAGAACAATTTAAAGATTTTGTAATGAATGTCTGGGAACAATTTAAAGATTTTGTAAGACTACTCTCTGAAAGCAATTTAATGGATAAAGCAGGAACATGGAGGGTAGACAGGAGGACTAAGTGATCATTAAGATAGATGGTACCCTTTCCAACGATTGTAGTGCAGGTACCATCTGCGATAGTCACTCTGTCCTACCTCGAAGACAAGGAGTAAGAAGTAAAGTGGGTGGAGATACTGGTCATATGATTCGTTGCTTCCGAGTCAATGACCCGAGTAGACGAAGAAGAGGTAATAGTGCTAAGTGCCATCCCGGTGGTACCTGTAGAGGGTCACCAAGATGATCAAACTGTGAAAGAATTCGCTATAGGCAAGCAATGTCAGAAGTGGACAGCGCTGGTACTTGAGATACGATGGAGCCACCCTTGACAGAGGGAGGTATGGCTGGAGCAGGCTGTGAGATGGCGGCATTCCCTTTAGCACGACGATCGCCCTTGCTGGTCTTGAACTTCGGCGACTTCTTCTCAAATAAAGTTCCCAGAAAAAATCAATATCATGATTATCACGACTTCAGTGAGTTCAGTGATGAATACCCTTGGGGTTGGGCTTCGAAGAGGAACTTCTTCATTGACAATCTTTGAGAACTTCACCTCTAGATGGAAGAATATCAGCACAGAGAATCTGACCATGCAGAGCATCATATGCAACATCGAGACGCGTATGAAATTGAACGATTTTGGTCAATTCGACATGCTTCAGATGCAGAGCCTGATCAGCGGAACATTCCCATTTGTATGCAGTATAGTAATTGAGTTCCTGCCACTTGACTTTGAGTTCGCTAAAGTAGGCCATAACAGAGCCCCCAACTTGCTTTAGCAACTGAATCTCACTAGTGAGCTGGCAAGTGCGAACAATATTACAATTTTTTGAGTAAGGGTCACATCTCACAAGCAGTAGAAGCATACAAAACAAGATGTTGAATGTCAGGACTAACAGAATTGATAATCCAGCCCATAACGAGACTATAGTCGACATCCCAAGAAGAGCGGTTGGGATCAATATAACCCAACTTTCCCTTCCCATCAAGAAAAATGCAAGCTGAGAGAGCCTAAAGACGGTAATTGGTAGCATTCAATTTTACCGTAGTCATATGAAGAGTGATTATCAGAAGTAGCCATTGGAGATAGTTACCGAGGTAGGAGAGGTCTCCGAAACACCCGAAAGAGAGGTGGACTCAGAGATGGTCGACATCTTCAGCAAAGATCTAAGGACGACCACAATATAGAGACTCGCAAGTGAAGACGCACTGTAGTTGGTGTGGGAGACTGCTGAAGACGAAGAGAGAGGAGACACCTTTGAGAGAGGTCTCTGGAACCCCGGAAACCACAAGGGAGACTAGCGCAGCAGTGAGAGGGACCAGTGCACCAGGAGGAAGCCCCCGGCCGGCCTTTCGGAAGAGAGGAAGAAGGCCACAGTGGTCCGCTGGCTGATCTCTTGTTTTGAACAGGAGATCGCAGCACTAAGGAAGGTCGGAGAAGACGTCAACGAACTGTTGGAAGCCCGCAGAAGTCTTTCCTCAGGATCATCTGATTCCATGATGAAAATCACACTAGAGAATGAAAAGAAGGGAGAGAGAAAGGAGAGGAGAGAGAGCCATTGTGCAAACCTAGGTGGCCTGCGGCCTTGGGAAGAGAGCTGCAGGTCCCTTCTTTTATTTATACTGTTAGGGCAATCACAAAATAAAATGCAGCAGACAAGTTTACCCCTCCATAGGGAACAAAATAATTAAAGATACCCTAACATCTAGTGGCTACAATAACTAAGAAAAACAGGGACAAAAATGCCCCTCTAGCCATTGGTGCGACTACATATATGAAATTCATGGGACCTTTTGCGGACTTGGAAGGCCAAGGGCTCATTATTTATTTTCATATCTATATTTATATACATATACATATTAGACAATATATACTATTAAATATCTAAGTTATTTAGCATGTAGAGTACTGGTGGATGTATACGAATCATGTTGGGCTTATGAAATTGTCATTTAGGATAAGCCTGATTAGATGAGCTTGTAGTACCCCCAGCCATCCTTAGAACAGCCGGGTGTTGTCTGCTCCATTGACAGCCCTGGTTTGTGGGTCCTTGAGCATAATCTTGAAGTAACGGGGCATTTGTTTCTCTGGCAAGCATGTCCTCTAGATGCAGATAGTGAATGAAACATTGTGTTAAAGATCAAACTGCATCCATTGAGTTGGAAGACTAGCTGAGCTTTTATTGTTTCCTTTTCTTTTCATTTTCCCTATAAATCATAAGAAATGTGATGCAAGTAGCTTGTGCCTTTAGTGGTTTTGTGTTGTTTCTCTTCTTTAAATTTTGATAAACCCTGATAATTTATCATCATAGACTGTTAGAGATATGTTTCATCTATATTACAATAACATTTCAGGGAGTTGGGCATTCGAAGAATCTTTCTTTGGTGGACATGCAAGGGTTGGCAATCCAGAGACTTAAGGCAACAAAGACTAGCTCAATGTCCAGGTGAGCTGTTATAGCCTCCTCTAGTGCCATTTCAGGTTTTGGACATACTTTTATCTGTATTAACTTGTGCCAGAATTGTGGTATGTGTGATCTACAAGCTCAGCTAGAAACTGAGATGTGATGCACAGAACACTCTTTTGTTATCTTTTTTACAGTTACGCTCATTGGTTCAGTAGTTCTATATGGATTAACTCTGTATGCATTGTAGGCACATTTATGCACGGTTAATAAATCTTGCTCCTGCTTTACATGTATTAGTCCAATCATCCCATTGCATGTATAGGCTAGCATAAAGATATTACCTAAACCCTCTTAACTAGATAAGAGATCAAGCACTTATAGGAGTGTTGCTCTCCCATGGGGGTGTCGATATCAATAAGCAACATACTTTTTATTGGATGATCAGTTTTCCAGAATCCTTCTTTTATATGCCTAGTTTACTAATAGCATGATTGATTTAGTGAAGCATTTAGATATGAACATTTCCATTACATGATTAAGGGAGCTAATGGAACTTGCAACTTGTAGTAGGTTTCTTGTCTTATTTCCCCTGCTAGAAGAAAACTGAATATTTTCTCTGGGTGGATGTTTCCGATTTCAGTGGTTGCCAGTTAAGGAATATGTCTTGCCCTGTTTCTCCAATTGGCAGTCCTCTCTTGAGCTCATGGTCTCCACAACACCTTAGTGGAAGGATGTCTCCCTCTCCCATATCAAGCCCTCGGACTATGTCAGGCTCTTCAACACCGCTAACTGGTGGCAACAATGTTATCCCATTTAATCAATCAAAGCAGACTGGATTCCTTTATGAGAGCCTTGGAAGCTTGCCTAGGGCTCCAAACAATTTATACGTGAATGGGTCTAGTTGTCATGATCCCAAGTTGGAATTCTACAGGGGGATGCAACCGGGGGGTTCTGTTCTCAGGGAACCAATGATATCTGAAACTGAGATTCCTAGCCTTCCCTTTGGAAGGTCCGTCCCTGTGGAACTCCAGGAGCCATGTCATGGACGATTGGTATTGGCTGATCATGTGTCCCAACAGCTTCAAGATCAAGTGAAGTCGAACCCATCCTTGGAACTTGGTCTTGGTTCCTCCCTACATGCTCGCACCACAGGCATCTGACTATATTGGTCTGAGTAATGGGCTTACTGAAATATTTTGTCAGGTTAAGGAATGGTTTATCATATATTGCTAAGAGACTCATTTTGTACAATAAAAGCTTGAGCAGACTGGAATAACTTTTAGGGCTGTTGGATGCTGAAGTGGCCGAGTGGACTTCTGTACCTGCTCTACTGGGTGTCAACTTCATTAGGTAAGAAACAATTCCCCTCCTTCCACCACCAGCACCCCCGTTCTTGCTTTTTCACTGAGATGCAGTTATGTTCTGTTAATCTGAATTGTCTTGATTTTGCCTCCTCTTAATGTGGAATCCTTCCAATGTTGGTTTCTCGTGTGCATGATCTTTTGCTCATCATGATTTGCAGATTTGATATCTTGAGAAATGTATTCTTCAGATGCAGAGAACGACATCCAATGAGCACCGTATTCAGGCAGTTATTTATGGTGATAATAGGGCAAAGAGCTGTAAATTAGCTAGTGCTGCACAGAAATGTGAAAAAAGGAAAAATATCTATTTGGTGTTAGTAGGATTTGCATCTTTTTCATTACCCTTTTCAATTTGGGCTGCATCACCTGTACAGAAGCTGGGGGATCGGAGCTTCAATGGTCAGATCCTGGACCATAAGGATGGGTCATGCTTGCCTGAGCTGGTTTGTTTTTGCTATCTATTCTGGCCCAGGCTTCTCTTCCTGTAGATTGATCTTTGGTAGGCGTTCCAACGTGGTAAATTCATCTGTGGCAATGGTTGTGACTAGTTACTGGAGAGTGCCGAAGTTTTTACCTGTTCACCTGCAGGAATGGTCATCCCTATCATTCTTTCTGTTTGTTAAGTTACTTTTGTGCCTGGATTGTGATTATGGTCGTGTGCTGTTGCGGCGGCCTCTCCACGATCATTGGCAAACATGTCACACACTCTTCTTTTCTTGTCAGGATGTCTCCGTAGCATTTGATACTTGATCACCAAAGTTGTATCTATATTCTCCCGTGTCTTCGATGGCTTTATCAAATGTTGTTTGTAATTAGAATGATGACATTTCTGTAATCATCCTCAGGTTCCAAGGTAATAGCCGAACTTTGCCTTTTGGTGCTGAGGGGATCTTTTAACAAATCTTTGCCTCGTTTAGGCATAGACAGTCATGATAAAAGAGGGAAGTTCTCATCTGGTGGTGTCTTAAAAATAGCATGGATACATTTTTCTGTGATCACAAGGGCTCTAAAGCAGGGAAGGAGTGAAATCAGAGGAACTTTACTTGTAGCTGACATCATCTGGATATTTCTTTTGAGACTTCTGACTCCAGAACCATTTGTGCCTAACAGCAAAAGAGAAGATGTCGATTCAGGGAGAGGCTGGAGTTGGGCTGTCATTGGGCTGCTCCTATCCGTAGGCCATACTTGGGGCGCCAAATCTCAGGTAACCTCTTTAAGCCTGTTGGGCAAAATTGGGTTGAGTCCAACTCTTTTGCTGTGGCTGGAAAAGGAAAAGCTTCGGCCCGAGTCCGCGGGCCCACGCTTTCTAATCGAATAGGGCTCACATTCTTCCTGAGAGAAATGCTTGGGACCAGTTTGATCTTAGACGCCCTTGAATGGAGTTCTTGCAGCACCACCTACTTGTTGGTATGCTCGGACGTGAGATCCTCGCTCTTTTCCCGCAAGTGTCTTCAAGCAGTCCACGATGGCCTTCATGGAGTTAAAGGAGCCTTTGCAATGGATGGCGCTCTCATCTTTGCATGGGCAACTCCATCAACTATTGTCGTTGTCCCCTCCAGAAATTGCCTTCAGCGGCGGTTGTGCCACCACATTTCTTAGGAGGTAGTGGTGAGTTTTGATCAGGTTTAATCCTTAATTCAAATCAGATCCGTAGATTTGATTCGGTTCGGTTCAGACTAAAATTATAAAATAATTTGATTTATTTTATATTTTCAAAAATTAAATTAAATTATTTTATGGGTATTTTTGTTTATCTACATTTCTGTATGTGAAATAATAAATCAAATTGTTAGTCATGTTCCTCACTTCTTTACGAGGTATATTGGTGTCTCATTCTTGTGTAGTGAATATAGATTTTTTTTTCTAAATAGTGAATACTTTCTCAATATTATCGACGGTTAGTCACATTCTTCGATTTAGTTTGGTCTGATTTTAAATTAATTTGTTTTGATTAAGTTCTGCTTGAACTTTTTATGTGATTTTATTTAATTTTGTTTGAGAAAAAAATTATTCAAATCTGAACCAGAGTGAACTGTATTCACCCCGATTAGGAGGTGAGAGGAGCATGCATTTCTTAATTTGAGGTGACCTTCAGCTTAATTTTGGAATTGCATAGGTGAGAAAATGGTTTCAAAATTTTGTATCACACTTTTAAGATTTATTTTGTTAGAGAAGAATGTTCAATCAATCGTGAAAATTTGTAAGTATTAGAAAGATAGTGTCAGACGGAGTCATGTGCGTTATCTTAGGGAATAACTTTTTGATGTATAAGTCTAGATCATATTGAGGGGAGAACATCATGAGTAGAGAGAGAGAGTGCGAGAATAGAGTGAACAAGTTTAGAAGTGAGAGTCGGGTCCTCGGATGTGTTCGTCGTTTCTAGCGAGTGCTCAGAGAATGTTCGTTGAGCATAGGGTGTATTTGGAGAGTCACGGGGATGTGGTGGAACAATGGGACTAGTCTTCCTGAATGAGCTTTTACTTTTGTCTCTCTCTCTCCCCTTTTTATCTCTGTCTTGAGTCTTTTCTTCTCATGTGTCTCTATGTCTGTGTTCCCCTCTCGTTTGATCGGAGGTCTATTTATATAGATTCTCCTGGCGGTGAAGGTCCATTCCTTAACGGAGAAAGACGTAGGTCGTAGGGTAATGCCTCCTTGATTTGGGGGGGGGGGGAGAGTTTCTCGTTGTGCTCATGCTTAATCGGGAAGTATGGTCTCAAGGCGAAGATCTTGGCGTCGTGGGTGTGATCTCATTTTTGTCGGAGAAGAGGTCTATAATGGTGGGAGTAATGTTCGGTCGTTAGAGAGTCGTCCGACGTTCGAGATGTCCGCGTTGATGTCTCTCATGGGTTGGCGAATGTCTCTATTAGGCCGTTGAATTTTTGGGTTGTATGTTATTGGGTGGCCTGTTTTGATCTCGACTAGGCCAGATTATTGCGGATTCGGTGCTAGTGGGCCGCAATGTGTTGGGCGGGTTTTACCCTCCTCGGGAATCAACGACCTCTTTTTCTCGTCTTGTATGTCACTGATCACGAAGGTAGGAGGGGGCAAGGAGATTGGAAACTGGCACACCTCACGACCGAGAGCCCATACCACCTGTGGATGATGTGGGTCAGGAAGGAGACTGGAAATATGAGGGTGTGAGGGACTGGTAATGGGGGAGGGATGAGAAAGGTTGTAGCAGTGACCGATCTATAGTGAGGGACACAGGAAAAAAGGGCAACTAGGTTGGAGGGGATGGCACTGTGAATTTCAGATTGCTGGCGTGGCCACATTAAAAATCATTTGTTGTCGGATGACCATCCAATAGTGCAAGTTTAGGTGTTGTTAAGTTGTATTTAGATACTCAGCCAAAACATGACGACAAGAGAGATAAAAGGGTAGAGAGTGTGTGCGGATGATATATAGTGAACGTAAAGAACAATGAGGAAGGTCAGGTCCCATTTGGCATGGAGATAATACGGGATAAGCACCTTCCTCATTTGGCACAGCCATTTTCAATGGAAACAAGAGGAGTTAAAGGGGATTAAGATCATCCATATTTTTGGGGATAATAAGGGGACAACTCATTCTTCACTTTTTAAAAATGAGTTCTTCTCGGAATTAATTGTGTAATACAGTTGGTTCACCTCTCTCTCTCTCTCTCTCTCTCATTTGATGGAGATCTTAAGTTTGAACTTGATTATCCCCTCTCCATTGAATCAAAAAAAATAGTATCTACAAAAAAAAGTAAATCTCTCTCGTTTGCTCCTTCTTTTCCCCCCTTTCATATTTTTCACTTATACAAAAGTCTTTCACGTATGTGAAATCTACATCAAAGACGTGGAGGAACCTCTCTATCCTCTTCTTATAATGACACTTGTTAGTATGTTACTCTCTCTCTCTCTCTCTCTCTCAAATCTACATCAAAGACGTGGAGGGACCTCTCTATCCTCTTCTTACAATGATTCTTGTCAATATGTTACTCTCTCTCTCTCTCTCTCTCTCTCTCTCTCTCTCTCTCTCTCTCTCCTCCTTTTCCCCCCTTTCATATTTTTCACTTATACAAAAGTCTTTCACGTATGTGAAATCTACATCAAAGACGTGGAGGAACCTCTCTATCCTCTTCTTATAATGACACTTGTTAGTATGTCTCTCTCTCTCTCTCTCTCTCTCTCTCTCTCTCTCTCTCTCTCTCTCTCTCTCTCTCTCTCTCTCTCTCTCTCTCTCTCGTTTGCTCCTCCTTTTCCCCCCCTTTCATATTTTTCACTTATACAAAAGTCTTTCACGTATGTGAAAGAACTTACGTGAAAGAACCTCTCTATCCTCTTCTCACAATGATTCTTGTCGGTATGTTATTGTCTCTACTTCCCTTACATTTGGGTCTATTTCACCCTCCATTCCTTCTCATCTTCTCTCTCACACACAGAATCCATGTTCCCACGACCTTAGCAATGATGATATATTGTGCTTTGGATTCGGGAGCCTTTTTGATGATGCGGCAGTGTTCGGCATTCTGCTGGGCACTACTCCTCTCACAAGGTTGATTGCTAACTAGTCTGTTTATGTGAGAGAGATTTTGGATTCGAATCTGATTATCCCCTCCTCGTCAAATAAAAAGAAAAAATCTACCCAAAATAAAAAGACATTCTATTAGGGCAAAAATGTATTTTTGTGTATGATATGCTAATTCATAATTCATATCTATGTTTTTATCCAACAAGATCTAAGTTAAACTCATTTGGCCTATTTGTTTGTTTGAGGTTAGGTTAAGGGGATAAGTTTAACCTAAGGTATGATATTTTAAAAAATAGATTATTTTATTTTGATTGAAAGATGAGAGATATTTTCTCGAGAAATGTGAAATTTTTTTAACTCCTCTTATTCTACTTTTTTTTTCTAGACTAATCTATCTCACTTTTAACCCAGATAAGATTTCGTACAGCTTAACTTTGGCACGATATGTTGTATGCACACTCAAATCAGTTAAGATGAATAAAGTTGCGATATTTGCCTCTATCCTCCGAACGAACAAATCCATTGTGTACCAAACATTTACGTGAATAAGAATAAGAATAAATCGTACTCGGATGGATGTACACCTATTTATGTAGGAAACTTATCCAGGAGCCTCAATATATATGAGAAAAGGAGAAAAACCTCCTTTATATGGACATGGAAAACTCATATCTAAGTCTAAGTTAGAGCAACCCAAATCGGGTATATATATGTCGTAGAAAGATATCATCTACTTCTTTATATTTTTTGCGAGTGGGTTAGTGCCATTTTTTTATTTTTTTTTGAAAAAGTAGGGTAGAGAGAGAGAGAGAAAAAAAATTTGGGTTAAGAATATTTTTGAGAATTTTTCAAAATAAATTTATTTCTTCTTATATCTTTATACACTAAAAAGTTATATTTCAAAAAAATTAATGTGACAATGAAATATTTATTTAAATTTTTTGTAAGATGATTTTTGAGACAAAAAATCACTCACGAAAAGGCAATCCAAACGGTGCCTAACTGTCTAAGTTCGAGAGAGTCCTACTCTAAACTTTTCATTATGCATGCAAACGAAGCACAAAATTGAAAGATTTAAAAAATATATTTTACAAAAAAATTATTTTACACATTTCTAATATATATATATATATATATTCTAAAAACTAACCTATTTTTACATAGTACAATTTTCAAATTCATGTTACCTTCTAAAACTAAATCTTGTATATTAGAAACAATAACTCTATGTTCTCTCTAAACTCTTCTCTTAAAACTCTCAAATCTCTTTAAATTATTTATATAATTTATATTTAATCATCTAAGTATGTGAGCCCGACTTTAATAACCTTGTTACTTCGACGTTGTCAAAGAAAAATTCCAACAATTGTTACTGTCACCTCCCACTCTAGAAATCTCTCCCTTCTCTTTTCTTCTTCTCCACTTCGTCTACAAAATCTAAGGGCCCGTTTGGTTCCAGAATAAGACATGGATGTCCCTACCTCAACCCTGTTCTTTGTTTGGTAAGGTTAAAATTGATGAGAATAAAGAGGTTAAGGAGAATTAGATTATCCTCCAAAATGAGATTAAGATCGGGGATAAATCATTCCATCCTTATCCCCATTTTCTATCTCTATTATTAATGATAATTAATACTACTAGTGTTAATCAATACTATTAGTGTTAATTAATCATGTTAATTAATATTATTAATATTAATCAATAAATATATTATTTAATAATCATTAAATAACTAATTATAATGTTGCTATTTAATCTTATTAGTGTCATTGCTCAACACGATCATGTTGATGCGGACGAAGATCTTGATTGGAAGATCCCCAATCGTAGGCGTCGCAAGTCCAATCCTCGCTATCGCTCTTAGCTTATAGTTGGGTTCCAGTGGTCGTAATCTTTTGTTTCTGGCGAGCCTCTTTCTTTAAAGTTCCTTGTCCCCTCTTCCAAAGGGTGTTACTTTGTAGGGCCGAGTTGCTTGTATCTTCTTCATTTTATCATATTAATAAAACGCCTAGGAGATCTGTCTAGATCTGCCTAGGTATTATTTTAAAAAAAATATTAGTGCTAATTATCTGTATTAATCAATCTTATTAGTACTAACTAATCCTGCTAATTAATCTGATTAGTATTAATTAATAAATATATTATTTTATTATTATTAATTAATTATTATATTGCTATTTAAACTTATTATGCTAATTAACATTATCATTGCTAATTAATTGTGCTAACTAATAGTATTAATTAATTTTATTAGTGCTAATTAATATTATTAGTGTTAAATAATCATGCTAATTAATCTTATCAGTACTAATTAATAAATAGATTATTTAATTATGATTAAATAATTAATTATTACAATGCTACTTAAACGTACTATGTTAATTAACGTTAATATTACTAATTAATTGTGCTAATTAATATTATTAGTGCTAATTAATCATACAAATTAATCATATTTATGTTAATTAATAAATATATTATATAATTATCATTAAATAATTAATTATAATCACTTCGTCGTTATTAATAAAGAATTAATCATGTTAGAATTAATAATATTAGTATTAATTATGACTATTAAGGATAAATATATTAAATAAAATTAATGATATTAGTATTAATTATGATTATTAAAATAGTAATATTAATTATAATAAATAATAATGACATAATAATTTTTTGATTTTTACTTTTATTTTTATTAAATAAATAATAAAAATATCATCATATTTATCTCTCTCCTACCCACGTACGTGAGAATAAAGGTAGCGATAAATTAACAGGAAATGACGAACACCTGTTCTCCTCCCAAACGTGACCTAACAGACCAAACAAAGATCCTTTTTTAATTTCCTTTATGTCAGCGTGCTCTCCCCTTCTTCGTCCCTCCCCCCTCCCTCGGCGGGGGCTACTCCTGCAGCCATGGCGGACCCCAATAAGGTACGGAACTTCTGCATCCTCGCCCACGTCGACCACGGCAAGACGACCCTCGCCGACCACCTCATCGCCTCCTGCGGCGGTGGCCTCCTCCACCCCAAGCTCGCCGGCCGCCTCCGCTTCATGGACTACCTCGACGAGGAGCAACGCCGGGCCATCACCATGAAGAGCTCCTCCATCGCCCTCCGCTACGGCGACGGCTACGCCGTCAACCTCATCGACTCCCCCGGCCACATGGACTTCTGCAGCGAGGTCTCCACGGCCGCCCGCCTCAGCGACGGCGCCCTCGTCCTCGTCGACGCCGTCGAGGGCGTCCACATCCAGACCCACGCCGTGCTCCGCCAGGCCTGGGTTGAGAAGCTCACCCCCTGCCTCGTCCTCAACAAGATCGACCGGCTGATCACCGAGCTCCGGCTCAGCCCCGCCGAGGCCTACACCCGCCTGCAGAGGATCGTCCACGAGGTGAACGGCATCATGAGCGCCTACAGGTCGGAGAAGTACCTCTCCGACGTGGATTCCCTGCTCGCCGGGCCCGGCGCCGGCGAGGCGGCGTCGGCGGATCCGGAGGAGCTGGTGGAGGACGACGAGGAGGACACCTTCCAGCCCCAGAAGGGGAACGTGGCGTTCGTCTGCGCGCTGGACGGGTGGGGGTTCGGCATCGGCAGGTTCGCGGAGATCTACGCGACGAAGCTCGGCGCGAGCGCCGCCGCGCTGCTGAAGGGCCTGTGGGGGCCCCGGTACTACAACACGAAGAAGACGATGATCGTGGGGAAGAAGGGGATCGAAGGGTACAGCAAGGACCCCCAGCCCATGTTCGTACAGTTCGTGCTCAAGCCCCTCTGGCAGGTCTACCAGGCGGCGCTGGACGCCGACGGCGACAGGGGAGTGCTGGACAAGGTCATCAAGAGCTTCAACCTCTCCGTCCCGCCCCGCGAGCTCCAGAAAAAGGACCCCAAGGCTGTGCTCCAGGCCGTCATGAGCAGGTGGCTCCCGTTGTCGGATACGATCCTGTCGATGGTGGTCAAGTGCATGCCGGATCCTGCGTCCGCGCAGACCCTCAGGATCTCCCGCCTGATGCCGAAGAGAGATTTGCTGGTGGTGGACGAGAGTGGGCTGAGCGCCGAAGTGATCTCTGAGGCTGAACGCGTCAGGAAATGTGTCGAGGCTTGTGATTCGGGCGCCGAAGCATCGTGCACTGCTTTCGTTTCTAAGATGTTTGCAGTGCCCTTTAAGATGCTTCCTCGGACAGGTCCAGATGGTGAAATGTTGAATGATCCTTGCACGGGTGAGGTTGGGGCTGGGGAGGCAGAGGAGTGCTTCCTTGCATTTGCCAGGATCTTCAGTGGGGTCTTTCGCTCTGGGCAGAAGGTTTTTGTGCTTTCGGCTTTGTACGATCCACTGAAAGGGGACTCCGCACAGAAGCACATTCAGGAGGCAGAGCTGCATTCTCTGTATCTGATGATGGGCCAAGGCCTGAAACCAGTGTCTTCTGCAAGTGCTGGGAACATTGTGGCGATCCGGGGCCTTGGTAGGCATATCTTGAAGAGTGCGACGCTTTCATCCACCAGAAATTGCTGGCCTTTCTCAAGCCTGATATTTCAGGTGGCCCCTATGTTAAAAGTGGCCATCGAGCCATCGGATCCGGCTGATATGGATGCGCTGGCTAGGGGGCTGAGGCTGCTCGATCGCGCAGACCCTTTTGTGGAGGTCACAGTTTCTTCGAGAGGGGAACATGTGCTTGCTGCTGCAGGCGAAGTTCATCTGGAGAGATGTATAAAGGATTTGAAAGATCGGTTTGCGAAAGTGAGGTTGGAAGTGTCTGCTCCCCTCGTATCATATAAAGAAACCATTGAGGGGGATGCCTCTAATCCCCTGGAGAACTTGAAGGTTTTATCTGGAACTGCCGAGTGCATTGAAAAGACTACTCCCAGTGGTAGATGTCTTGTCAGAGTACAAGTCATGAAACTCCCAAGTTCTCTAACAAAAGTTCTTGATGAAAATGCTGCTGTACTTGGAGATGTCTTAGAAGGTAAGTCTGCAGAGAGAATTGCTATAATGGGGGATAAGAGGGATGGCAATCAGGGGGATAATCCAATTGCATCACTTAAAAAGAGGATTATGGAAGCTATAGAAAGTGAGATTGAATCTAATTCTGTACAAATAGACAAAGACAAGGTTGAAAGATACAGAAGCATGTGGTTGCAGCTCCTTCAAAGAATTTGGTCACTTGGCCCTAGGCATGTTGGCCCTAATATTCTCCTTGTTCCAGCGGGTGGGAAACGGAGTGCAATTATTTCTAATGATGGAAAGGAGGGTGTCCTCGTAGGTGGGTCACCGCATGTGTCTGAGAGGTTGGGCTTCGCAGATGGTTCTGATATAAAAGTGGAACACAGTTGCCCAACTGGAGATAATGTCACAGGGGAAACAGAGTCTCTGAATTTGGAAGCTGAGAGTCTAAAGAGTAGCATTGTCTCTGGTTTTCAGTTAGCAACAGCAGCAGGTCCCTTATGTGACGAGCCATTGTGGGGTTTGGCCTTTCTAGTGGAAGCTTACCTCATGCCTGACAATTTGGAGTCTGCTAATCAACATGACCAGTACGGACAGCTCATGACAGCTGTTAAGGATGCTTGCAGAGCGGCTGTGCTTAAAAAGAAACCCCGACTTGTTGAAGCGTTGTATTTCTGTGAGTTAAATACTCCAACAGAATATTTAGGTCCAATGTATGCTGTTCTGGCCAGAAGGCGGGCCAGAGTATTGAAAGAAGAGATGCAAGAAGGTTCTGCATTATTTACAGTTCATGCTTATGTCCCAGTCTCTGAATGTTTTGGATTTGCCGACGAACTTAGGAGATGGACTTCGGGTGCTGCAAGTGCCTTGCTTGTGCTTAGCCATTGGGAAGCACTTGCAGCGGATCCTTTCTTTGTTCCGAAGACAGAGGAGGAGATTGAAGAATTTGGTGATGGTTCTAGTGTCCTTCCCAATACTGCGAGGAAGCTTATTGATGCAGTTAGGCGAAGGAAAGGTCTTCCTGTGGAGGACAAGGTTGTTCAGCATGCCACGAAACAAAGGACACTGGCACGGAAGGTTTGATAGTGCCCTTTCCTTTTTCTGTTTATAGTATGGAGATATGTAATCTTCATTTCCTGGGTATTAAATTATCCAAATTCAGTTTTCTTGAAAGGGTTCAGTACTTGTTTTGTTTGCAAGATCAAGAAAAAGTAAAAAGTTTTGTCCAAGTTCAAAGAGAAACCAGAGAAAAATGAAAGGTTTTATTTTATGAAATGGCTATGTGACATGGTTGGATATCTCCCTTGAATTTTTAATTCTACTTTCAAGTGCTTCCTAGAAATTTATCTTAAAAAATGCTTTTCAGGAACTTGTGCCGGTTGATCCCAAGAGCAATGTCATGGTGTCACATTTTTTACTGCTCCTTTGGCCACTTATCTCAATCATCCAATTATGAGATCAGACGACTGAGCTGAAGAACTTAAGTTCGCTGCTCTCAGAACCTAGGATTGGTGCTCCGGAGCTTGGGAGCAGCAAACTCTTCCACCATCCAAAAAGAATGTGGCAAACAGGGTGGTTCACTGTTGAAACCCAAAAATGTTGCTTAAATTTTTTGAGAAGAGTTCGGGAAAATGAAGGAGGTTGTCGCTAAACGGCCTTAAAATGACAAGAGTCGCCCTCGCCGTGAATCCCTCCGACAACCCAGCAAAATATATATATGTGGGGATTCGTACTTTTATGCGCATATACGTGCATTAAAAAGTCTTGTTAAAAATATTTTCAGGCCTATAAACTTGCGTGAGAATTATTCCGCAAAAAGATAACTTTTTTTCCGGATGTCCGGATGGTCAACCTGGATGTACCGGGACCACAAAGAAAGCACAGCGATTTCAACGCCCACCACTCGGCCGTACTGAGGTGAAAAGGAAAATTTTTAATCCCTGGGATCCTTTTATAGCCAAGAGAGTGGGGGCCAAGCTCCCTCCGCCCCTTTCTCTCCCTTGACCGCACGTGGAGGAAGGCCCGGAGGGACCCCCTCCGGTCCTTGTACCGGAGGGAGGTCTCCCCTGTTGCTGCGGACCCGGAGGGACCCCCCCTCCAGTCCTTGTACCGGAGGGGGGGGGTCTCCCCTGCTGCTGTGGACCCGGAGGGACCCCCCCTCCGGTCCTTGTACCGGAGGGGAGGGGCCTCCCCCGCTGCCGGACCCGGAGGGAGACCCCCTCCGGTCCATGTACCGGAGGGGGGGGCTCCCCCGCGGCTGCGACCCGCCGGAGGGACCCCCTCCGGTCCATGTACTGGAGGGGGAACCCCCTCCGATTCTTCCACAGCGGCGGAAGGGGGTTCCCCCCTCTCCGTTTCATCCGCAAGCCCAAAAAAAAAAAGGAAGAAAAGAAAAACAAGAAAGAGGAGGAAGATAGATGATGCAGTAAAAAAAAAATTGAAGCAAGGGAGATGAGGAGTTACCTTGGCTCTTGGTATTCCACCGGAGGAACTCCAAGGGATTTTTTACCACCCCCTCCGTCATTTGTGGGAGCTACTATAAAAGGGAGACCACTCCAAGGAAAGAAAAGGAGAGAAGACCGAGAGAGAGAAGAGAGGAAGAGAAGACTTGGAGAGCTTTCTAAGGCCCAAGTCAAAGGAGAAAGCAAGAGGAAGGGTGCGCCCCTTTCCCTATTACTATAATACCATGGGTTTTTCTATTTCACATAGATACCCCTCTCATGTGTATGCACTTGACGAAATACCCTTCTAGCATGTAAAAGGGGGGCTTCATGATGTTATGTAATGAATAAATGATATAACAATTTAGTGAAATCAAGTGAGCATGAAAAGCTTGTTGTCATGGTTCTTTCAAAAATTATACAAAGGTCCCTCTTGGCGTCAAATTACGCCATTGACCCGAAGGTTCTTAAAACTGTGTACATATATGTTCATGAGCTATGAAGATTCAAGAAATAAAAAAAATGGAAAAATCTCCAACAAGTGTTCTTATCATGAGTAAATTTCTATGGGTTAAAGAAATATCCTCTTTCAAGATCAATCCTTACAAATTGCATACCCTAAAGTTTTTTTTTGCTTATACTCATGTATATGTCTGTAAAAACAAATTAAATTCATCAGAATTATAAAAGTTATATGTCATTCAAAATGACATATTCCCTTCCAAATATGAAAGGACAAGGCCGCATAAGAGGGTAACAAAAAAGGGTCATAATCAAGTTTCCGCTCCGAAGGAGATTAAAAGGGACCTTTTTTCGTCAAGGGTAACAAAAGATCTTTAGCAGTTTAATCAAGGGTATTCGGACTCGTCCGATGTAAATTAACGCCGACTTCAGTCGGTGGGGAAGGGTCCTGTACCCGAACCCTAAATCGTCTGATAAACTTAAAAAAACGTGGAATTCATAAATATACCAAATATACGCATATCCATCTGACGAAATCGGCGGATGTTCCAAAAATAATTCCGCGTGTAAACATTCACCATAGAGGCATAGAATTCCTATCAAGTCAGCTTATGTATATGTTGAGGAGTGCTATGGACCTTAGGTGGAGCCTGGCACCTGGGCTCTTCCTGCATGAAGAAGCCCAGGACTCTTTGAAAAGGGTTCAGGGAGTGTGGGCAGACAACGTGCTGAGCAGGGCACTTATCATTCTGGCCAATTGCACCCTCGTGCATGATTGGATGGCATGAAAAGTAGCTGTGCACAGTCACTGCTCATTGCAGATTCTGCTACAGCATTAAATGCAATGCCTGCTGCTTGCTTTAGATTCTACTGCAGCATTATGCTGCAGCAGGCATTCTAGCATACCGGCTGCCATCTGATGTCATTCGGTTAGCAACATAACCATGTGGAACAGATGGGTTCATGCTCTATACCATCTGATCATGATTGGATGGTCCCTGATAGGGTGGGGCCAGGCTGCACAAAGAGTCATGAGCACATCCTAGCAGTCCTCTATATATCTGTATACCATGACAACCATAAGAAATGTATGATAAAGATGTCATATGGAATTTAGTGTCCCTTTATGTGAATCCAATTGGGCAGGCTGAAGGTACCATCCCAGGTGGGAGGTGAGGTAATGCTTCTCCACTATGCTCAGGGAAACTTAGCACTTTTGAGAGAAAAAAGGGGTGGGGTTGGATACTGCACTAGCCTATCATGTCACATTCACCTCACAATCAAGAAATGCTGATTGTTTTTTTTTTGGTGGGGGGGGGGGGGGGGGGGGGGGGCTGACACAATGCTTCTTCACACGACTGAGGGAAAACTATCACTTTTCACAAAAAAAGAGAAGTGGATAGTGTACTTGTCTATCATGTCACGAGCAAAGGCAATGGTCAAAACTTTCATAGTTTATGGTTTTTCCAAATGTGAAATCATGCATTTCTTGATTCCTTCTTGAAATACTGAAAGATAGTTCACATGACAAAACAAGTCAATGGCTAACATGCTTTATAGTCTTTGCTTTTTTCATGTTTCAGAATTATCATCACATTGTCTTGAGATGTTAAAGGATCACTGCAACAAATCCATTATCTTCCCTATGTGGCTTAGTCCCAGTTAGATAAGTCATCTAGCTGAGGTCTTACTGATTTGATCAGGCTGGATCGGCCAGTCCGATCAATTCTTGGCCCAACCAATCTGATCGTCCTCTCATAATGTTCAATCTCTTTACTTGGATTCGCTGGGTTAGATGGAGTAGGCTTGGATTGACTGGTTTGGCTGCAGATCGACCCCAAATGGTTTGGATCGGCCTGATCCGGGCCACAACAGCTAGCATTCTGGCCCTTGGAGATTTTCTCCCAGCTGTTCCTAGTCATTTTAGATGGTTAACAGCTGCTGGAGGGACATGAGACTATAGACAGTCCTCATTTGGCCCCTCAACCCCCTATATCATCTTTTTCACTCTCTTTACTGCTGTTGCGGCATGAAATCCACACACACACACCAAATGAATAAATACATAAATAAAAATATTTTTTGCAAATGAACCACTGTTAAAGTTAAAATGGCAAAAAAAGCATGCTTGGAAATACATTAGTTGGGATATCATTCCTTCTGCCAAAATAGTGCAAAAATACCATCGCCGTAACCCCCCGTTACCAGCTGTGAATCTAACCCTGGTTAACTTTAACTCGACGCGAGAAAAGGCGATAATGTTCATGGTTAAAAAAAGACTCGTCTCTCTCCCAATTTCATCTCTCTCACCCCTAACTCTAGGAAACCCTAATCAACTAGGGAAGAGGAGGGCGTACCAGATGGGAGGCCATCGGGAGGAGGGGGTGCGTACAGGAGGGGGATGACCGGGGTGGCCACCAGGAGGAGGGGGGGCATTGGGAGGGGGGCGGCGTACAGGAGGCAGACTTCGTTGGGAGAGGGGTAGGAGGGAGGGGAGGTTGGGAGGGGGGTTGTAGGGACAGGAGGTTGCAGGACAGGGGGAGGGGTTTCGGCGGGAGGGGGGTTGGAGTGGTGGGAGGGGGTGTAGCAGGGAGGGGAGGTCGCAAGGAGGGGGGACGAGGGGGTTGCAGGGTGGGGGGGACTCCGGCGAGAGGGGGTGGTAGGGGGGGTTTCGCAGGGTGGGAGGAAAAAAGAAGGCCATCACCTTGCTTTCTCTCTCTCTCTCTCTCTCTCACTCTGTGTGTGTGTGTGTGTGCAGTTTTATCTGTACCGCTCTTCTTCCCAGAAGCTCTCATCAGCAGTTGCCGCTAGAGGGGAAGGAGATGACCTTGAGACGGTGGGGGCGGTGGCCATGACGACGGGAGGCGAAGGAATCTGAGATCCATCGGACGTCCCTAGCTAATCCCAACGCCAGATGCGAACCAGTGCCAGGGTGGCTGCCATTGGCTCATGGCGACCTGGCGTCCCCATCGGCCAATGATGTCGATGCAGGTGGTCCCCTGATGTTGCCCTGCTGGGTGATGGTGTTGAGCCTGACACTGTCCCTGATCCCATGCCCTCGTCGTGGTGGCATGGCGGCTGTAGAGAAATGGTTGTTCACGATCCTCGCTGCGGCCATCGCCTCTCTCGTGCTTCTTGTGATGTCTGTCGTCAGCTCCCCTTCCTCCACCCCACACCGGTGGGCACCGAGGGGGCCTTCGCCGCCGCCGGCGTGGCCGCTGTGCAGGGCCCCGGCCTAGCGTTCGTGTACTACATCTCCAGTGGTCGGGGCGATCGCGACAGGATCTTATGCCTGCTGCTCGCAGTGTACCATCCCATGAACTAGTACCTGCTACACCTCTCTCTCTCCCCCTTCTCTCTCTCTCATAGTTTCTCCCTCTCTCTCTCTCTCTCTCTCTCTCTCATCTGTGCAACTTATCCCCACTGGGTGGGTTGCTGACGCCGGAGGGGGAATCCCCTCTGACGCCTCCCTCCCTTTCTTTCTCTAGGTCTCTCTCATCTCTTTTTTGATTAGGGTTTTAGAAGGTTATTTTAGTCATTTAATTATAAAATAAAGGGAATATTTGAATCTTTATAGAATATTCACCTTTCTGTCGACGGAAGTTAATCGTGATGGCATTTTTGCACTATTTGGACAAAAGGAAGGATATTCCTGCAAGGGTTTGACAAACCGTTCCGGGACGGGCCGAACCGCCCGTCCCGGACCGTGCCAGCCAAAAATCGGGACGACCGGTACGTGGGACGCAACCGGGATGTTTTATATATTATTTTAAAATTTTTATAATAGAAATATTTTGTAGGTCGGTTGGTTGAGGATCTCACGTTTGAACGTGAGATCTCCGGTTCGAAACTCACAGTTGACACATTTTTTGTCGGTTTTTATAAAAACATTTTTAATAAAAACGTTAAAAACAAGTGACGGAAGTGAGATTCGAACCAATATCCTCCGACTAAACGGTCACAGACGTAACCAACTAAGACACAAAGGCGTTTGAGTTATATTATTCTATAACATATATATATATATATATATATATATATATATATATATATATATATAATATAATTTTTGTATCTCGGTACGCAACGGGACGGACCCGTCCCGTACCGGCAAAAAATCGGGATGGCCGGTACGGCCGGTCCGACAAACCCTGATTCCTGCTAATGTATTTCCAGACATGTTTTTTGTTGCCATTTCAACTTTAACAGTGGTTTATTTGCAAAAAAATCCTAAATAAAATTTCAACTTTTGTCATTGTTAGAGATCCGAACTCTAACCCAAAACCTAGGTGTTGAGTTGAGGGAATCCCCCACATGTATAGAGGGAAGACTTCTATGGATTTCTGATATGGAATTAAACCACAACACCCTCCCTTGCGCCGAACCAACCTGTTTTGGGGCACATCACAGATAAGGCCAAGTGTCCACAAACGGATATAGATCCAATAGGTAAATGAGGCTTTGATACCATGTTAAAGGCCCGAAATCTAACACAAAACTTAGGCGTTGAGTTGAAGGAATCCTCCATATGTATAGAGGAAAGATTCCCATGGATTTCTGATATGGGATTAAAGCACAACATTCATTTTAGTAATGCTACATCAGCCCGTGAATTGGTGGTACAATTTTGCCTTTCCAAAACTCCTTCATAGCTTCCCCTCACTCTCTTTCATTTCTCTTTCATGGGGCATCTGACTTTTTTTAAAGAAGAATTCAGAAAGAAATCCACTTCTACTAGTGAGAGGCAAAAAGAGTTAGGAAATGCTGCACTGCAGACTGCGAAAGGGCGCTGTTGTTACCACTTGTCAATGAAGACATCACTTTGTCCATGGAGAGTAAAAAGGTATACAGAAGAAAGTAGAAGAAGGGAAGAATGCCTGGACAGCCGGTCAAAAAATTTGACGAGCTTTCTTTCCTTTTTTCATTTCTCTCATTTTTTTCTTTACTCTTTGTCCATATGTTGCTTGATAGGTTGTGGAGACAAAACCTTTTGGCAGTTTCCAATCTAGTAGATCCAAGCCTACCTTGGGTCAGCCAGCATCAGCCATAATCAGGCTGGATCTGATTTGGACCAGCTGATCCAAATTAGCCCAGGGCAATCCCGACTCTGATTCTGATGCTTTGAGCGTTACATCTGGATGTTGCTGTAGAATGTACTTGGACAACATGATGCATATTTGATGTGTTATTGAATCCTTGATTTTTTTTTTGAAGTGGCCAAGTGGTTAGTACTACTAATTGTATTAAACGAAAAAAGGGTTGTACAAATATAGTCAATGAGCTCCACAAAAAATCTCTATACGAAAGGTTACACCAAGATAGTGCGAAGGACACTAACCCCCCAGCAAAACTGAAAGAGGGGAGTTGAGGGAATTTACATTATAAAGCAACTCCGCTCATTCCCTCACTTTATCACAAATGAAAGATACAAGCGATTCCTCAGTTGTAGCCTCCCTCCTAAAAGTCCTATTGTTCCGTTCGCCTCACAAAGACCAAAGACTGACATGCAGGATCAGCCACCACACAACTCTATGCCCCACGACCCAATGAAGTTATCCACCTTTCTTTGACTGTGGATGGCACAGTGGACTCTCCTAGCAAGGCCTTCCCACACCTTTTGTGAGTAGGTACTAGGTACAACCTACAAATCCTTGATTGTAGAGAATTTCATGGCTTTATAGGATGCCGGAGTTCAGAAATGAAGTGTCACGCATGGATAACATCCTTTGAGTTTCATAAAAACCAAAGTTATAAGGCTCACCCTCCTTCAACTTTTGACGAAAAATATTCACTGCATTAACTTAATGTTTTTTGAGGTCCACACGATAGTGGTAGTGTGCAATTCATTTAAATCACAACGCAACTCCCAAGTTTGTAGATAGGGGTGTAAAACAGGTTTGATGCATCTGGATTTGACTCAACCACTTTTAGTTTCTCTCATATATGGATCGTCCCACATATCCAGATATAAAAAATGGATGGCCCTTGATGTCTGGTTTTCAGAAAGTGGACCTCCCTCCGATGTCCGATTTTCTTAAAGTAAAACCCTTTTTCCTCTGCTGGTAACCCTACCTGCCCATCATCTGTCTCATATTTCTCAAAGCAAGGGGGCGGAGAGGAGAAGGGGGAGGAGCAGGATGGCAATAGCGTGGGGGCGGGGGGGCCTTCCTTGCGGCCACGTTCTCCAGCACCATCGCCATCTTCATCCAGGTACAGGTTGGGCACCTTCCTCATTGGGTGGGGGGGGGTGTTGGAGCAGGTTCCTCTCCCGAAACTTCTCAAACATGGGCAAGGTGGTGAAGAAGATGGAGTGGCTGTTGCCGTCGGCGTTCTGATCGTGGGGTCAATGGGTTGCAGCAGGAGTCAGAGATCCAAATTCAGGTCCATAAAAAGGATAAAAATCTGGATCTGGATCCCTTTTATATAAGATCGAACGTTATTCGGCTTGGGATCCAAATCCAAAAATTTGGATACGGACCATAATCGGGTCTGCTTTGGATCTGATCCGGATTTGACCAGTTTGAACCCTTATTTGTACATGGACACTCCATCCATATCCCGAAAATTCCCCACCTCTATACCAATTGAGCCATGCTTTGTTGGTGCTCATGTTGTATGGCTTGAAGTGCATGGTTGACCTCGCTTGCAATTTATGATGAAAGATCACCGGTTGTTTAATAAAAGCACTAGAGTGGATTCATTGGGTTTATTTTGTCCAGGTTGCCATGAAATGCCTACTTTGCTCCTATCCAAACACATTTGATGATTGAACTGGAATTCATTGGGGATTTCTTTGCATATAAACCATTGTTAGAAGATAAAATGCAGATCTATCATTCTCGCATTGGAATTGCATGTATATCAGTATGAATGTCAATGATATGCAAAAAGACCATTTTATGTGCGTAGAAGGACCAATTGGACATGTGCAAAAAGACCATTTTGCAGTGTTTTTGCACACCATAGCATTCTTAATGATATATGTGCAACTTCAATGCAGAAGTGCTAATTATGCAATTTTCATTCTAACAATAAGTAACATGCAAAACCCCTTTCTTCCTATCAGAAATGGAAAAGGTAGCTGGGAACGAAATTTCAACTCTTAAGCACATAATGTCCAGCTGTATAGATTGGGTTTTCTTTCTTGTCTTGTATCATCGATTCATCATTGATGATTCCCCCAAAGGGGAAGGGAGACAAGATTATTTGGGATTTGAGTTTATAGGAATAAGGCATTGAAGAACTATGTGGTCAGAGGCACACCGAGGCGCTCGCCTAGGCGTTTGAGGCGGTCCCAAACCACCTCGCTTTCACCTCAAACGTCTCATTCTCATTCTTTTTGTTGTGCTCTCCTTGGTTTTGATGATGACAATGTTCCTTGAATGATTGAATAAATCATCATGAGAGGCCATGCTCTTCACATTCATTTCTCTCTTGTTTAATATACTCCACTTTCATAAGTGATCAACAATCTTTTGAGATGCCAAATCGTCGATCTAATCTTTATTTCACCAATCATATGACAAAAGGAATAATGCTGACAGCAAGCTTATCTTATCTCAATGGTGAGGTTCAGAAATTTTGGAAGAAGGAAGACAAGGTAAATGAAATGAAGAGTCTCCATGAAAGGTGAGTAGATTTGATTTGTTCAGATCAAACTTGGTAAGAACTTCCACTAGAACAACCATGTATTGGCTTGACCTAAATTCCCTTTAACTGGTTGTGATTAATGAATTTTTTCTGGTTCAACCTGAAGTGGGTCGACCCCCCCAGTCAGATGGGTCGACCCCTGTTGCAACAGAAGCCACTCTTTTGGCTCTGGCAGAGATGGGTCGACCCAGCTGACAAAGTGGGTCGACCCCTGTAGGTTCACAGAACCTGTTTTGGCCCCTGTGTAGAAGTGGGACGTCCCATCTATCAAAGGGGGTCGACCCCCTGTAACAAGCAGAACCTGGAAACAGGATCTGTTTGATACATGGGTCGACCCACTTGGCAGATGGGTCGACCCACTCTTGGTTTTCTCTTTTTTCTCCGAATTTCGCAATACAATTTCATTAATTAAGTTGTGGGCCATACCTCATGTGCTAATCACTTGATCACAATTGGGATTAACCAGTAAACAAGTGACTAAGCCTATTTAGCTGTCCGAACACGATATGAGTAAAACTAACTCACATATTGTGTGTTAATTACAGGATTAAGGTTGGACGGCCCATACGCCATGTCATCCACGAAGGGCCAATCAAAGAAGAGATTCCTCATCTCTTACCTCCAGATCAGTGCCTCGTTGTCCAAGATATAAATGCCCATGATTAGGGCGTCCTTCATACACACGACCTGGAGTGCCTTCGCTGAAACCCGAGCCTGCGAGAGTATCATCCGAAGAAGCAGGGCGGAGGCGGACGAACCAGAGAGAGGGTCTTCTTCCTGAAGTGAAGGTCGTGATTCAAGTGAGCATCATCGTCAACAGCCCCAGACCGCTCCAGGCTGCTCCGATCGTCCTCCAAACTTCAACGTCCTCTGCAGATCAGCAAGCAGCCAATCCACTCTGACGAAGCACCTCACGCCAGCATTTGGATAAACAGGGGGAGTCGTCCATAGTTGTTCTTCACTAGATCATAGATTAATGTTCATCTGATTTCAATTTCTTTCGAACTCAGAAACTGGTGTGTGTGTATTAGGAGATCTTATCTCCGTGGATTGTCCTTGTCTGGACGTGTGTGTGTGGATAGAGGTCATTGACCTCGTGCTTGTGTCGGTGATTGCTACCCTTGTGTAGCTCATACTTAGTGGAATCCTCTCGAGTTGAGAGGGGTGGATGTAGGATCGCACTTGGGTGCATCCGAACCACCTTAAAATCCTCGTCTCCAGTGGTTTGCTTCCTTGTGTGATTGCCTTCTTCCAATATTGCAGCGTGGTTTGTTCAAATTGTTGGTCCGAGTTTCTTCTAGTATTTTAAATTGTCGGCAACCAATTCACCCCCTCTTGTTTGCCATCTCATTGGGACATCAATTGGTATCAGAGCCTCGACTCTTCTTTTCTGAACCCCACGGTTCATAGAGTGATCCTTTGAAATGGCAAACAAAGGGATGATGCCCGAAGGGCATTCGATTCATAGACCGCCATTCTTTGACGGGACGAACTACAGTTATTGGAAAAATCTAATGACTGTATTTCTTCGCGCTCAAAGTCATGAGACCTGGACCGTTGTTAACAAAGGTCCACATGCTCTACCTCCTGATGAAGGGAAATGGTCTGACGATCACATTAAACAGGCTACTGTGAATTTTAATGCCTTGAATATAATCCAATGCGCCATTCATCCTAACGAGTATGCTCGTGTTTCTATGTGTAACAGCGCTAAAGAGATGTGGGACAAATTGAAGCTGATTTATGAAGGCACGTCTGAAGTTAAGGAGACTAAAGCTAACCTGTTGATCCGAGACTACGAGCTATTCCAGATGAAGCCAGAGGAGACAATATCTGAGATGTTTGCTAGACTCGTCGAAATCACGAATGGGCTGAAGGCACTAGGAAAGGAATACTCAAATTCAGAGATGGTTCGCAAGGTGCTGAGATCACTGTCACCGGCGTGGCACACCAAGGCCACGGTGATTGAAGACTCTAAGAATTTATCTGTGCTGACCTTGGATGAGTTGATTGGGTCACTTATGACCTACGAAATTAATGTCAAGAGGTCTGAAGAAGAGGGCAAGAAAAAGAAGACAGTTGCTCTAAAAGCAAATCCAGAACAAATCAGCACAAGTGATGAAGACTCAACGGAAGATAGCAATGAGGAGGAAGACATTGCTATGCTAACCAGGAAAGTGAGGAGATTCTTGAGAGCAAGAAAAAAATTTCTAGGGAAGTCTAAAAGGCCATGGAAGAAACAGTCTATGTGGAAAACGGAAGGAAGCAAATTGAAGGATGTGATATGCTATGAGTGCAAAAAGTCAGGCCACATGCGTGGCGAGTGTCCAGAGATGAAAAGGAAATTTAAGAAGGACAAAGAGAAAAATTCCAAGGCAATGGTCGCTACTTGGAGCGACGATGAAGAGGACGATGATGATGAAGGTGATGCGGAGCTGGAGGAGCTGATGAAAAGCATGTGTCTTATGGCACATGAAGAAGACTCAGAGGAGGTAAATTCTGATTCAGAAACTCTTACAGCAGAACAGTGGGAGTCTGAGTATGTATCTTTGTATGCAAAATTTAAGAAGATAAGGTCTGAAAATAAACAGCTGAAAAGTAAAGTAGAGTCCATGAGTCATGCTGATGTCACAAGTGAAAAAATTGTTGAACTAACAAAAACATGTGCAATTATGAAAAGTGAAAATGAAGTCATGGCTGAGAAGATTAAAAGTCACGAAGAAACTGAGCAGCACCTTAAGAATGAGTTAGAACACATAAAAAATATTCAACTCCACAATCTTGAAAATGAAGGCCATAGTGAAGAAAAGGATGATAGGATTCATGCTCTTGAGAATGAGAATGAGAAAATGAGAGATGACAATAAAATCTTGAGGGATCAAATTTCTGTAAGTCATGAGAAATTAGATCAGTCAAATCAAAAGATTCTCACTCTCAACCAAGAAATTGACAAATTAAAAGATGCTTTGGCAAAATTTGTGAGAGGAAGGGATAACCTTGAGAAAGTTCTTGGAACTAGAGTTAATTATCAAAAAGAAGGAATCGGTTATGAACCGATCAAAAAGAAATCATTTGAAGATAAGATGATGACATCTTTTGTGTCCTTTGTGCCTGCCACAAGCAGTACATCTTCCTCGCATGAGAAAATCAAAGATAACTCAACTAAGCATCAACAAAAATATTCAGAGTCAAGGAAAAGAAACTCAAGAAGAAACAGAATCTTTTGTCATTATTGTGGTCGCATTGGTCATGTCATGTCATATTGCCGTACATTGATTCTAGATGATGAGTTTTTTGCTCGAAAGTCAAGAAATGCTTTCATGAATAACAAATCTCACAAGCATGGACCCAACTTAGCTTGGGTACCAAAACCTGTTCCTTGAGCTCAAGTTTTGTTGTAGGGATGCCTCAAAGCCGAAGATTCGCATTGGTTTCTAGACAGCGGCTGTTCGAGGCACATGACCGGAAACAAAAAGATTTTTGCTGAGTTCAAAGAGAAAGAAGGAGGTCTTGTTGCATTTGGAGGAAGCGACAAAGGTAAGATCGTTGGTATTGGCAAGGTAAGTGTAAATAACTCCAATACCATCGACAATGTTCTGTTAGTTGATGGACTCAATCACAATCTTCTAAGCATTAGTCAGTTATGTGATAGAGGACACAAAGTAATTTTTGAATCTTCTTATTGCACAATTGTAGATAGTCACACTAACGAAATAAAATTTCTAGGCCTTAGGAAAAATAATGTTTATACAATTGACTTGAATGAGATTACATGCAATCATCTGTGTTTAGTTGCTAATGATGCCGACGGTTTTTGGATTTGGCATCGGAGGTTAGGACATGCTAGCAGTAGTGTTATTTCAAAACTGTGCAGAAATGATCTTGTCATAGGTCTTCCCAAAATAAAGTTAAGTGTAAATAAGGTTTGTGAAGCATGCGCCAAAGGGAAGCAGACTAGAGCTTCATTTAAGTCCAAAAACATCATCTCCACAACTCGCCCCTTGGAGTTATTGCATTTTGATCTATTCGGTCCAACTCGGACTCATAGTTTAGGGGGTAAGTGTTATGGTTTTGTTATTGTTGATGATTTTTCACGCTACACTTGGGTTCTATTTCTGAGTAATAAAAGTGATGCTTTGCAGGAATTCCAAGCCTTTTGCAAGAGAGTTCAGAACGATAAAGGATATATGATTACTGGTTTACGAAGTGATCATGGGCGTGAATTTGACAATGTTAACTTTGATGCATTTTGCAGGAGTGAAGGATACACTCATAATTTCTCTGCACCAAGGACGCCGGAACAAAACGGCGTGGTTGAAAGGAAGAACCGCACACTAATAGATATGGCAAGAACTATGTTGAGTGAGCGGAATCTTCCTCGATACTTTTGGGCTGAAGCGGTGAATACGGCATGTCACATTATCAACCGTGCAATGATAAGGCCGTTTGTAAGTAAAACACCCTACGAACTCTACAAAGGTAAGAAACCAAACATCTCATACTTTAAGACCTTTGGGAGTACTTGTTACATATTGAATAATGGTAAGGACGATCTAGAAAAATTTGATGCAAAGAGTGATGTTGGAATTTTCTTAGGTTACTCTAACAATTCACGGGCTTATCGAGTTTTCAATAAAAGAACCTTAGTGATAGAAGAGACTCCACATGTGATTGTTGATGAGAGCACTTTCAAGAATTCCACTTCATTTAATGAAGAATCTGATTTCTTGCAGGACAAAACTCAAGGGGACACAAATCAAGGAAAACAAGAAGATCCATCCACTTCTGGAACCAAAACTGATAAGAACCATGAAGCTGAGGAAAATAGTACAGAAAAATTGAAGGATGCACCTCCAACTCACCCAGATCTGCCTCCCTCATGGAAATATCTTAAAGACCATCCAGCTGAAAACATTCTGGGTAAGGTAGATGAAGGTATAAAAACTCGCTCATCCTTAAAACTCTTGCTTACTCTGAATGCCTTTGCACACACGTCACAAGTTGAACCAAAATGTGTTGATGATGCACTAAAAGATGATTTCTGGGTAATGGCAATGCACGAGGAACTACACCAATTCCAACGGAATGAAGTGTGGAAACTAGTGCCCCGTCCTAATAACCACAACGTGATCGGAACGAAATGGGTTTTCCGAAACAAATTAAATGATCAAGGTGTGGTTGTAAGGAACAAGGCCCGTCTTGTGGCCAAGGGATACTGCCAAGAGCTCGGAATCGATTTTGATGAATCATTCGCACCGGTTGCTCGCCTTGAAGCCGTGCGCATCATTCTGTCTTTTGCATGCTCAAAAAATTTTAAACTTTATCAAATGGATGTTAAGAGCGCATTTCTAAACGGCTTTATTAAAGAAGAAGTTTTCGTTGAGCAACCTCCGGGTTTTGAGGATTTAAAAAACCCGGACCATGTGTTCAAACTAGAAAAAGCTTTGTACGGTCTAAAACAAGCCCCAAGGGCTTGGTATGAACGTCTAAGTTCCTTCTTGATTGAACATGGTTTCAAAAGAGGTTCTGTTGATCAGACTTTATTTTCTAAGCATTCTAGAAATGATTTGCTTCTGGTTCAAGTTTATGTGGACGATATCATTTTTGGGTCTACTAATAAGAAACTGTGCAAGGAGTTTTCTGAGTTGATGCAGGCTGAATTCGAGATGAGTCTGATGGGCGAGCTAAATTTTTTCTTGGGGCTGCAAATTCAACAAAGGGAGGATGGAATTTTCATCAATCAAAAGAAATACCTGTTGGAGCTTCTAAAGAAGTATGACTTTGAGGGTGCGAAACCTTATGCCACACCGATGTCAACAAGTATAAAGCTGGAGAAGGATTGCAAAGGTAAACAAGTTGAGCAAAAGCTATTCAGAGGGATGATAGGCTCACTCTTATATTTAACAGCAAGTAGGCCTGACATACACTTTGCAGTGTGTTTATGTGCTAGGCATCAAGCTAGTCCTCGTGAGTCTCATTTGAGTGCCGTTAAAAGGATTTTTCGTTATCTTGCTGGTACTCCTGATCTAGGACTATGGTTTCCTCGTAGATGTGATTTTAAACTTGTGGCTTTCACCGATGCCGACTATGCTGGGTGCCTTCTTGATCGTAAAAGCACAAGTGGCACATGCCAATTTCTCGGAGGTTGCCTAGTTTCTTGGGCCTCCAAGAAACAAAATTCCGTGGCATTGTCAACGGCCGAAGCCGAATACATGGCTGTCGGCAGTTGTGGTGCACAGGTCCTTTGGATCAAACACCAGCTAGTCGATTATGATGTGTTTCTGAATTGTGTTCCCATCATGTGTGATAATAAAAGTGCAATTGATCTGTCAAAAAATCCAACTCATCACTCAAGGTCTAAACATATAGACATCCGGCATCATTTTCTGAGAGACCATGTAAATAAAAAGGACTTTGAGCTGAAATACATTGAAACTGATAAACAATTAGCGGACATTTTTACAAAACCTCTTAGCAAAGAAAAGTTCATCTCCTTAAGAAGAGAGCTAGGAATATGCAGAGTGGAGAACACTTAGATAGACCTGCAAGTCTGCATCCTATTCAATTCATGAAATACTCTTTTTGTCCTGCTTTCACATAACACATGTTAATAACCTTCATCACCTATCTTATTGCATTGAGCCTTTCAGACTTACTCCTTCCATGTTACTCATCCATTTCATTTGACTCCCATCACTATTCACATCACATTTCTCTTGCATATACATGTTACGCGTGCCACACATTTATCAATAATTCCATTATTGCTATTATTGCCTGAAACTATCTTGCTTGAAATAACCAAGTAAATTCTTTATTGGGCCTGTTTGATTCCTTGATATAAATAAGGTGCAGCTTCAATTAGACTGATGGACTGGTATTTTCTCTGCCGGACAAATCGGTTAAGTCTCATAAACAAAATCCCAGATTCGGTTATAGTATTTTCTCACTTGGACCTATTTTTTTGAGTAACCTATCCTTTTTATATTCACACTATCACTAGGTCCAGTGGGGTAACCTTCAGCAATTTACCATCCTTCCATAATCTTTTTTTCTTTTCTGGGATGCCCAAATGGGTCGTCTCTTACGGACGAACCCATACCCCTCTTGTCTCACATAACCGCACCAAACCAAAAAGGCAACCGGTCAATACACCCTACCAACCTGTTTGACCGATGCATTTCATTTATACGGGCATCTCCTCCTTATAAGCCAGTCGCACCTTTTCTACACGGGAAGACCTCTTCCTTGCCCTTCCGCAAACCCTCGCACCGGCGGACATCCCTGCGGCCACCGCCAAACCCTCCATTTCGGGCATCAACGTCTCTCCTTCCAGCTCCCCACGACGGTGCCAAGGAACCCTGACTGGTGGAGGGAAGCTTTCGTCCAAGGTCTGCTGCTCGCCTACATCTCAAGGAGAGAAAGACAAGGTTCTGCGGTTCAAGTCCAGGCTCTTCACATGGCTCCGAGGACTAAGGCCATGGCTAAGCGTCCAAGACGTCAGGCTACTAAGAAGGTAACCTCGTATGCTGTTGATCCACCTTCTTCGAGCTCAGAGGAAGAAGCTCCGCAAGCAATCCCTATACAAACTGGACAGACATCAGAGTTGCGGTCCAAGAGAGTACATGATGAGGTATTACAAGGTTCCACCTTTCATAGTCTATATCCTCGTCCAATCATGCGTCCCAGGGCAGTGGATCTTGAAGATGTCACCAATTTGGTCCCTGATCTATTTGATTTGCTGAACACCCAAGTAAATTGGATACAGTTTATGTCTAAGCATCGGAAATTTTATCCCTCACTTGTTCTGCAATTCTATCAAAATATGGTGATAAAGAACAACAAGCTCTACACTGTAGTAAGCAACAAATCTGTCTTGGTTTCACCCGGGCTATTCAGTACAGTTTTTGGTTTTCCAAGTCGTCATACAACCAACATAGCAAATACAAAATTGGATACAGTATCTGTTTACAAAATTATGATGGGCATTGATGACTCAGTCGTCTTAGATGCAGATGAGATTCCAAAAACTTTGAATGCAAATATCTTTCCTCCTGCTCAGCGCATTCTTCATCACCTCTTCACCACCATCATCTATCCCAGGGGAGGCAGTAGGAACAAAGTCAACAAAGTTCATAAATTTCTGTTCCACTGCATCTACAATGGTCTTATAGCTGATTTCTCCAGTCTCATGTTCGACTTAATATTCCTTTGTTATAAAGAAAAGAGACGCAGTCTTCCGTATGCTTCACAGTTAACAGCTGTTTTTACGCATCTTCGTATCGACTTGGATAAGGAAATCTGTGAAGAGCTATTAGACAAGAATGTCTACACTGCCCAAAGTCTTTGCAACAACATGGGCTACAAGAAAAATACCGATGGTCAGATAGTTCGAAATTTACAAAAGGTCAAAGGAAAACAAGTGGAATCTGAGGAAAGTGGTGACGATGATAAAGAAGACGAGGCCGATGCTTCAGATGATAATGAGCAACCTCCAAGTACCCCTCCAGCCACTCGAAGCAGTTCTGGACAAGAGTCGTTTGGATCTCGTCTCGATCAAATTGATCACAAGGTCGATCAGCTGACTGAGAATGTGGGTGGACTGAAGCTGCATCATGAGTTGTTCCTGCACCAATTTGAATCCATATCGAAGACTCTTGATGCCCAAACCCAAATGCTTCACCGAATATGGGATTCTGTTTCAGGACCAACTGACCAGTCTGACTAGGATTCTATCTTTTCTGTCTGTTCTAATGTGAAGCTGCCCATTTTGTTAACCCCGTACTATCGAATCCTTGCTTATATATATGCTATGCTACTAGCCGCATGCCTGCCTGCTTGTATGACCATCTTCAACTCTATTTCCTTGGTCATTTCACTTCTTACTAATTTACTTTCATTCAGACTCTGCAATCTACCTTTGGGAACTTACTCTGTGCATCTCCTTTTTGCTCATGACAAAAAAGGGGGAGGACTAGCAATTTGCTGACAGTCTTTTGTGATCATGTCCTGCTATGTCCTGTTTTGATGTTGCAAATGTTTTGACGTTCAAGTCTTAATATGCTCATGGTTCAGTAAATATATGAATATGTTTTTGAAATCTGGAGTGATGTTCCTTAATCCTCATTGGAGAATAAGTTCTTTGTTCTCATGTCTATTTGGCTGATAAAGTAGTGGAGATGTCTCAGTTTCTTTTGTGTTATTCAATCTTCCCTCATCTAGCTTAAATTGCTTTAGTTGTTTTGTGTGTTTTTTTGTCATCATCAAAAAGGGGGAGATTGTTGTGCTCTCCTTGATTTTGATGATGACAATGTTCCTTGAATGATTGAATAAATCATCATGAGAGGCCATGCTCTTCACATTCATTTCTCTCTTGTTTAATATACTCCACTTTCATAAGTGATCAACAATCTTTTGAGATGCCAAATCGTCGATCTAATCTTTATTTCACTAATCATATGACAAAAGGAATAATGCTGACAGCAAGCTTACCTTATCTCAATGGTGAGGTTCAGAAATTTTGGAAGAAGGAAGACAAGGTAAATGAAATGAAGAGTCTCCATGAAAGGTGAGTAGATTTGATTTGTTCAGATCAAACTTGGTAAGAACTTCCACTAGAACAACCATGTATTGGCTTGACCTAAATTCCCTTTAACTGGTTGTGATTAATGAATTTTTTCTGGTTCAACCTGAAGTGGGTCGACCCCCCCAGTCAGATGGGTCGACCCCTGTTGCAACAGAAGCCACTCTTTTGGCTCTGGCAGAGATGGGTCGACCCAGCTGACAAAGTGGGTCGACCCCTGTAGGTTCACAGAACCTGTTTTGGCCCCTGTGTAGAAGTGGGACGTCCCATCTATCAAAGGGGGTCGACCCCCTGTAACAAGCAGAACCTGGAAACATGATCTGTTTGATACATGGGTCGACCCACTTGGCAGATGGGTCGACCCACTCTTGGTTTTCTCTTTTTTCTCCGAATTTCGCAATACAATTTCATTAATTAAGTTGTGGGCCATACCTCATGTGCTAATCACTTGATCACAATTGGGATTAACCAGTAAACAAGTGACTAAGCCTATTTAGCTGTCCGAACACGATATGAGTAAAACTAACTCACATATTGTGTGTTAATTACAGGATTAAGGCTGGACGACCCATACGCCATGTCATCCACGAAGGGCCAATCAAAGAAGAGATTCCTCATCTCTTACCTCCAGATCAGTGCCTCGTTGTCCAAGATATAAATGCCCATGATTAGGGCGTCCTTCATACACACGACCTGGAGTGCCTTCGCTGAAACCCGAGCCTGCGAGAGTATCATCCGAAGAAGCAGGGCGGAGGCGGACGAACCAGAGAGAGGGTCTTCTTCCTGAAGTGAAGGTCGTGATTCAAGTGAGCATCATCGTCAACAGCCCCAGACCGCTCCAGGCTGCTCCGATCGTCCTCCAAACTTCAACGTCCTCTGCAGATCAGCAAGCAGCCAATCCACTCTGACGAAGCACCTCACGCCAGCATTTGGATAAACAGGGGGAGTCGTCCACAGTTGTTCTTCACTAGATCATAGATTAATGTTCATCTGATTTCAATTTCTTTCGAACTCAGAAACTGGTGTGTGTGTATTAGGAGATCTTATCTCCGTGGATTGTCCTTGTCTGGACGTGTGTGTGTGGATAGAGGTCATTGACCTCGTGCTTGTGTCGGTGATTGCTACCCTTGTGTAGCTCATACTTAGTGGAATCCTCTCGAGTTGAGAGGGGTGGATGTAAGATCGCACTTGGGTGCATCCGAACCACCTTAAAATCCTCGTCTCCAGTGGTTTGCTTCCTTGTGTGATTGCCTTCTTCCAATATTGCAGCGTGGTTTGTTCAAATTGTTGGTCCGAGTTTCTTCTAGTATTTTAAATTGTCGGCAACCAATTCACCCCCTCTTGTTTGCCATCTCATTGGGACAACACTTTTTCTTCTTTTGGTCCAGTCTTTGTTTAAACCTCCTTTATTCAAATCTTATTTTATTTGTATGTATGTATTTTTGCCTCAAATCTTGATTATTGTTAATTTTATTGAAAATCTTGATTGTATGTATGCATTTTCTTTGATATTTAGACATATATTTATATTTTTTGAATTGTATAAATATATTTTTAATAAAATGCCTCAAATGCCTAGGCCATCACCTAGGCATTTGGGACTTTGAGGCATGAGGCGACCCCCTTGGTCGCCTTAGTCGCCTCGCACCTCGGACTACATAGTTGATGAAACATCTGTAGCTCAAAACCTATGGGTCCTTTGTGCTCAAATTCGTGGGGAATGGGCCAATGAGGCAATGGTTCCCGGTGATCACTTACAATCTCCTCTTTGATGATATTCCTTTACTGGGAAACTTTTCCCGTTAGTGGGGGTCTAGAATTCATTCTGGGGGTTTATTTATCTCTATCTCCAGAAATATCTTTTCTTTTATGAACTGTTAAGAGCCCTCAACAATCACTATACTTCCATATCTGAAGATGTAAGTTTTCTTTGTTCCTTAAATTGATGCTTGTTCTTCTGAATGCAGTAATTAATCACTTCTTAAAAGGATTGTTCCTCCAAGATGTATTGTGATTCTTGCGTTATTTTTTAAAATGAAATGCAGAATAATCAAAGAGTGTTGGACAGAGTGAGTTGCTGACATAAGAATGAAGTATGATATATTCACTAAGGTGTGGAAGGTCATAGGTCATAGTTGCAAGATCATGAGGGAGTGGAAGGAATGAGAAAGCTCAGAGGGGCATAGTTCTGGCAAGGTGCCAACCAGAAAAGAAGGAAAGGTAGCAAACATCAGAAAATGAAGGATCTCTCCAGGTTGGCAACGGGGGATGGGAGATCAGAGCTTGACTGAGAAAGAAAAAGTAGTACCATGGAGACCACATATCAAGAGTGGCCTTTCAGCCTATGTCTCCAATGCCCTAAAAAGGGTTGTCATGCAATAGTATGCTAAGATGCCATCATTTGTTGGAGGTGCGGGTGTGACAAGGTGGGACGCAGAAGCATCACTTGTTTGGAGAAGACAATCACATATTCACAGCATTTTGTGTTAATGCCCCAAAGAAGGGCTTGAAGCCCAATGATGACCTAGGGAAGATGGTCTTCAATGGAGATTTGATGAAGAAGGTGCTTGCCATCAAAGTGCCTTGGTTTCCTTACTTGTCAGATAATAAGTTTTAAGCAGGAGTCTAGTGGCTGCAGTTCAGAGAGGGTGTCTAGATGTGGGATCGATGTACAAGAAACTGCAAGATACTTAGCCAACAGAAGATGATGGGAAGATAAACAGATCAATTGATGAAGGGGCTTTGATATTCTTCATTTCAGAGATAGATAAGAATTAGTCTCTTTGTAGAAAGAAGTTCTCTGTTGGTGACTGTTGTCAGCTGGTCGAAGTGGGAAGGCAAGCTGGATGTGCAGCTAGCTGAACTGGGTAGATGATTCTATTGTTGTGCTCATGGTATCCCTCTCTAATTGTGGAATGTCCCGGTGACTAGGCCTGTCAACGGAGCCGATACGAAGCGAATATATGACTATCTGTATCCGCTCTGTTTTTCGATTCGAATTATCCGATTTTGATCCGCTCCGATTTGACTCGGATACAAAGCGAATATATGACTATCCGTATCCGCTCCGTTTTAAAATCTGAATTATCCGATTAGAATTTAAAAGTATATAAATATAATTATGAAATATTAAAATTATATAAAATATAATTATAAAATATCAAAAATATATAAAATAAATTTTAAATTAAAATACAACTATAAAATATCTAAATTTCTCTATAATATCATTTATTTTATAATATATTATTTAAAAATATGTATTATATGATATATAATATTACGGACGGATATTTTTCGAAGCGAATATTATAATATCCGTATCCGCTCCGATTCAAATTCGGATATTATCCGTATCCGAAAAAATGAATACGAATCGAAGCGGATCCGGATAATATCCGTATCCGTTGACAGACCTACCGGTGACCCTACTGGATGTAAAGGCAGGGTGTGCAGGCATATGAGAATTATAGAGGTAAGAGAGATGGGCAAGAGCCTGGCCCCCTGGAGGAAGATAACGAGTCTAGCTGTGTCAACTCACCACACGTGTAGTTAAGACTTGGTCGAGTGGAAAAAAGATAGCAGTCCAGCGAGCTTCAGGCCAGAAAAGTAACTAGTATTAAAAGCAAAGTGAGCCAGACTTGTTTTACGTGGTGCATGACCAGAGTCACTGGCCAAGGTAGTCATTTTCTGGGAAGGTAACTGTGGGAATAACTAAGGACAAACAACCCCTGGAGGAGACTGTACCATCAATTTTATTAAGATAAACAGAGGTTATACAATCAATGAAAGAGGAGAGGCCCCTCTTTCTTAGTAAGAAAAGCTGTAATAGATTATGCAATGACAAAAATGGAAATCTCCTTCTCCCAGTCTTCTGCAGTATGTTAAGAATATACCGGCTCCAATGGTAAAGGGAATAAAATACTCTGAGGCAGATGTTCTCGATGTGAAATCTGGAAGCTCCGAAAGTGACAGCAATCCGTTCTTTTCAAATACTCCAGCAGACAGCATGAGGGACGATGCTCAGCAATTGGGAGCTGCAGCATTTTCCCAGATCGGATTTTTGTGCTCCGAAAGAAGACCATACTTCTTCCAACCTCTGAAGGTTGAATTGAGAATTAGCTAACTTGCCAAAACTCTTCCAGATATCCTTATTAAATGGACAAAAGCTGTAAACAGATGATCAACGTTCTCATCATGATCTCCACAGACTCCACACAGAGTGCGTAAGGTTTCACAACTTGCATCCCATTTCCTTCGATACATCTTATTGACGATGCGGTGATGGAAGAATAACCACATGAAAGCTTTGAATTTGAGAGGGCTATTTATTTTCTGGACTCAATGATGTTTGGAAACGACACAATTATCGCTCTGCAGAATTATATAAGGCTTTTACTGAAAATTGCCCATTATGTGTCTCAAAACCAATTTATCTTGCTCCTTGTGGGTGGGTGAACAGTAACTCCTGGAGTAAGTGGAGTCCTTACTCCTGTTCCTCATTTTCCTACAGCCCTCGTCTGAAAATAACAGACCAATGGATTCTCTCTCCTTCAAGATAGTAACATTCCTTCACTGTTTGCCATTTCCTAACAGCCAAAGTAAAGATTCTAGCTTGTGTTGGGAGTTGTTTGTTTGAAGCATCGCTCTCTTATGTAGCAAAAAAAAAAAAATGTCATACTCGTACCTTATTATCATGTGGCATATGTTGTCTATGATTGTTTTTTTTAGTTTGATAATAGTAGAGAACAATGTTTTTGCATATGCAGAAAAACAACGAGATTCGTATTTATCATTTTTTTTTACATATCATTTCTGTGCAATAAAATTATGACTATTCAATATTTGAATATTAACGTTGTTTTGATCCCGTTAATAAACTTTTGAGTAATGTGGCAGAGCCCTATTCTCATACATGATTTATAAAGCATGATGGTTACATTCATTTACGGCAGAGTGTCTATCTTCTTTCCTACTCCTTGGGAAGTTATTTTTAAAAGGAATGTTATGAACACTTATTGTAACAACAATCGTAGACAATTGATTTTCGATGATCATAACATAAGAAACATGTGTGCTCTTAATTACACACACGCACACACAAAGAAGGTGCTCTTTCCCCTACCCTTTAGACAATCTTTTTTATGTTACGCCGGGGATAGCGCGGGAATATCTTTATTTTATCCTCGTTCCTCTTTTAACTAGCATGGCCATATTTTAGAATAAGAAGAATAGGGTTAACTTTGAAAATATGATCAAAATTAGGAATAATTCATTCCAACTTTTCGTTAGAACGACTTATCCTCATTTTTATATTTCACCCCTCCCCTCTCCTCTTTTTATATATTCATTAGTGTTAAATATTATTAGCTTATTAATATTAATTATTATTATAAATTAAAAATAAAATAATAAATATATTAGTACTGATCATGATTAAGAAGAAAAGTATATTGAATAGTAACTTCATTAGTGTTAAGTATTATTCATAATAAAAAATTATTAAATAATACTTTATTAGTGTTGATTATCATTATGAATAAAAATATTAAATACTAACCTCATTAATATTAATCATGATTAAAAATGTTAAATAGTAGCCTTATTGCTAAATATTATTAACAAAAACATTATTAAATAATATCTTCAGCAGTGTTAATTATCAGTATGAATAAAAATATTAAATATTAACTTCATTGGTATTAGTCATGATTAAGAAGAAAAATTATTAAACAAACGATAAATTATTAGTGTTAAATATTATTAAAAGATTTATTAAATAATAATCTCATTAGTGCTAATCATAAAAAATATTACATAATAATTGCATTAGTGTTAAATATTATTAACAATAAAAGTTATTAAATAATACTCTCATTAGTACTAATTATTATTATAAATAAAATATTAAATATTAACTCTATTGGTGCTTCTTATGATTAAGAAGAAAAAATATTAAATAGTAACATCATTAGTGTTAAATAAATATTATTCGTAGGAAAAAATTATTCAACAACATCCTCGTTAGTGCTAATTATCATTATGAATAAAATATATTAGATATTAATTTTATTAGTACTAATAGTTAATAAAAGAAAATAATAAATAAATGCCAAATCATTAATGCTAATTATTATTTAAAAGAAAAATATTAAATCATAGTCTCATTAGTGTTAATCATCATTATAAATAAAAATATTACATAATAATATATAGTATATACTATAAAAGAATTGTCTGATTTTTTTCTCCAGTTCAGTTAGAATTTTTTGATTTTTTTCTCCAGTTCAGTTAGAATTGTCTAATTTTTTTTCTTCGATTCAGTTACGTGTCCTCCGCTTCAATTAGAATTGTCAGATTTTTTTCTTCTGTTAGAATTGTCCGATTATTTTCCACCGGTTCATTTAGTTCCTCCGATTTAGTTCCAGTTCGAAAAGAATTGTCTAGTTGTTTTCTTTCGATTTAGTTAGAATTGTCTGATTTTTTTCCTCTAGTTCAACTTTGTGTCATCCGATTCAGTTAGAATTGTCTATTTTTTTTCTCCGGTTCAGTTAGAATTATTCGATTTTTCTCTCTAGTTCAATTAGAAGTGTCCGATTTTTTCTCCAATTTAGTTACGTGTCCTCCGTACTGTTACATAATTTTTCAAGTTATTTTTCTCGTTCAAATTGTTGAGTCATTTACAGCTCATTATGTATTCGATTCAGAGATAGTCATATTTTTTAATTGTGCATATTGACTTCTATAACTTTGATTCATAAAATTTTAGGCAAATGGTATTAATTCATTTTATATTCTTAGATGTCATTGACCTTAAACATTAATCTGAACTAAATTTTATATAGTTCTAAAGACAGTGGTGGGAATATTTTTATGTATTCCTAAGGGGAAGGTTGGGAATGCAAATTTTATTATCATGCATTATCAATCATTTGGTGTCATTAGATGATAGAATGTTAAAAAATATTCAAAATAGATGAATTAGCTTTAATATTTTGTAGTTATATTTTTTAAGTTTTTGAATTTATCTGACTTAAGAGTTTGATTCTTCTGTCGACTTTAAAAATCAAGTTCACGTTCCTTTAAACCGTCTTCAAATATTTTTACTTCTAAAAATTATTTTTATTTTTAAATTTTAAAAATTAATATCACTAATATATTGACAAAATTTGATCGCCTATATTTTTATGATATAATATAATTTATTTTTTTTAATTTTATTATCCACGTAGTGCGTTCCTTTGACTAGTCTTTTTAGTGTTAAATATTTTAATAAGAAAATTATTAAATAATATCATCATTAATATTAATTATCATTATAAATAAAAATGTTAAATATTAATTAGTTTAATAAATGTAAAATGATTGTTTTTTACATTTATATTTATTTGTATCTTTATTTTTTATCGAATGAGAAATAAAAATAATATTATTTTATCCTCTTGTATATTAAATATACGTGAGAATAGTTATAATGATAAATTAACTCAGGATTAGTTATACGTATTGTGTTCAAAATTTATTTCGTACATTTAAAATTCTACCAATTTGACTTTACTCCTACTTTGAAGCATTTAAAGCTCTTCAATTAGTGCACGACTGCTACACATCTGCCATAGAACTTCCTTGTAAGCTCGCGATCATCGGTGCCCGGATTAATTCCCCCATTTTCTACCGCTCTGAAGATCGTAGAAGATCTATTTCACATTCTCGAATTCCCCCTCCCCCGAAAAAGAGGAGGCAACCACCTTTCTAAAGCAATCACGTACTCAGCCGTTGATGTTACACGCTGTGCCAAACGATTGTTTTTGAATGCTTTGCGAAAGTTGATTTGTGCAAACAAAAGACTTTTATTAGATTGTTTAAATATTATCTGTGTAGATATGTCGAGGATCATGGAAAAAGAGGAGGACTAAGTGACCTCTTCATATCTCTTATCTGCACTCTAATACGCATCACCAGGATAAGATATAGTGAATAGCTTCTCAAGATAGAGACATCCCTTATTATTATGTTTTAAGATTACCACTACAATAACATGTAATCCATCAAGGCATATGATACATTGGGGCCATGCGATATGTGAAACATAGAGAAAATCCTTTTTCTCAAAGTCCTCGGTGAAATTAGCTTCCCAAATAAGAACTTTCTTGAGAGATAAGTTAGAAGAGTCAGGCTCACCGCTCACCGCTCACTGCACCTAGGCGTGTAGGGTTTTAAAATTTCTTATTTTTAAGTTTTTTAAAATGGTTTTAAAGATATCCTAATTTAGAGGATAGGTCACGTCACTAGTGAATTATCTAAAGAAATCAAGTCAAATGAATAGGATATATTTTATTTTTTTTAATTAGTTAATTTTATTTTTAATTTTTTAGATAATTAGATAGTGATGTGATTTGAATTTCAAATTAGAGTATCTTATCGATCGTTTCAAAAAGAATATTTTTACAAATATATTAACACATATATTACCATGTAAATCTTAAATATGTAAAAATATTATATTTATTTACCATCATGTCACTTTTTTGTTAAAAATATAAAAAATGATGTTTAAAAAATATTTATATATTATTTAAATTAATCTAGTGATATGACTATTAGTATATTTTTAGAAATATTTTTTTTTATAAATTCAACTATAACAATAATTTTATTTAAAAAACCCCATATATAATATGTCTTGCATGGCCAACGCAAACTCCGCCCTAACGGTCGTGCCGTCTTGCAGGTCGTTACTTGTGAAGTAGCTCTGTCCTTCTTGTGAATGGTACTTTTGCCGCAACATATGATCCATACAACATGAGTTTGAGAATGTTCATTTCTCAATAATCCCCCGGGGATCGCGGGATGGAAGCGGATCCCCATCCGACCGTCGGTCGGGGATCCACCTCGAATCGGCCCGCCGAAAAGTATAGACCGTCGATCTCGTGTGATCGCGTCCTGGGACGAGCGTCAAAGTTTTGGCCGCCAACCGTTGAGAGCCGAATCACCTACCATGCAGTGACAATAAGATGCTAATGACTGCCCCATATGGAGAGAACATCTCGGCCGACGTGGAGGAGCGAGAGGTGGTGACCGGACCGCTCCCCACCGGGCGAGGGTTTACGACATTTTCCCTTTCACCTCTCTCTCTCTCTCTCTTTCTCTCTCTCTCCTCTGCCCGCGTGTGTGGGGTTTGGGCCATGGCGACGGCGGCGGAGGAAGGGCAGCAGGGAGGGGTCGGGGGGAAGCTCCGGACGAGACAGCCCCGGAGGGCGCAGGCGACGCCGTACGACCGGCCGGCGACTGCGGCGCGGGGCCTCCGGGGGACACCCGTTGGTTCGGCGGAGGAGGGGCGGGGGAGCCGGTGGATATCCAGGCTGGTGGATCCCGCCTCCACGCTCATCACCAAGGGAGCCACCAGGCTGTTCTCGTCCGTTCTCCGGAAGCGGTTCGGGGCTCCCCACAGGGAAGAATCTCCAGGTCGGCTGGTTCTCTCTGTGTGAACCTGATTTCCGCACTTGGTTGATCAATTGTTGGCTTTTGCTGCATCGTTATAGGGGTCGTGGTTCTCTCTAGCTAGGGCTTTTAGTTGCCGTCTTCTGTTTGCTTGGTGATTGTTGCGTTGGTTTCATGATCACCGATCAGCGCAGAGCGATTAAGTGGGGTTGGTTTTTTGTGTGGAGAGTTGGGGGTGGGTGGGTCATGTGGCTGTTTCTGCAATTCTAATGGGCGCTGCATATTCTTTTTCCTTCTCCAATATGCCCTTAGCAACTGGCTTGCTGTCGGCAAGGATGCAGGGGGTTTCTTTGTCGCAGTTCTTTTGAACATGGACTTGACGGTGCTGTGAAAACTCCCTCGTAATTCTACATCGTATATCTTATGCCAATATGTCTAACAATTGTCTGTGCTCTTTTCTTTTCCTTATTCAATTGATTGGAGTTCACAGTTGTTGTAGTTTTCATATCTTAATGATCCGAACCTTTTTCTTTGTGTTTCCACAAAACTCAAAGTGCTATGTCTGGAAACTTATCCTTTTTGGATTATCCTCTCTTAACCACGCAACCTCAGGCGTGCGCCCTCCCACCTTTCAGTTTTATTTAGACAAAAGGACGTGATATCGTCCTTGGCATATGTGAATAAAGTGAACCATTTACAATGCCAGTGCTCGTGACCTTGCTTTTAGTGATGTCTTGTCACTTGAACGGCCAGAGCTGTTATAGTAAGGGCCGGTGATTTCCAAGGGATCGACCTAATATAGAGTTTGTCTTATTGATGAAGTTCTGAATGATTATCCTTTTCTTTGGAAGAATCATGGAGTTTTTGTGCACTTATCTTTGCTTCGGAGTTAACTGGTTACATGAGCTTAATTGTGCTGATAAAAAATAGTCCTCTGACTATTCTCACAGGACATTTGATAGTTTCCCTTCTATTTAAGGTTTACACTGTAAGCACTGGCATTAGGCAAGCAACCAGTTGCAAAACTGTGCCACATACTTGGACATATTTGGACCCAGTTGACCAGTTCCAGATGGGGGGAAAATGTTTATGATGATGAGGTCAGCATATACATTTTCCTATCACCATGATTATCTTCTATGCATTATAGCTTGCAACAATGATGGTGATAGTCTGCTTGTTTTTTTTGTGTGTGTGTGTGGAAAGCTGTTAGTCATGTCATCTTTAATTAATTGAGTTTTTCGCAATTATATGTATGTCATTTCTTGTCATTCTCATTCTTGAGGTGTGCTGGACTTTGTGGAATCGAGGATTTTGAGGACCTTAGAAATGAATATACTTTGAGTAGTCAGCAACATTATGAAGCCGTTGTATGTGTTTGGAAAACACATTGCAGATATTGATAAACATCTTCTTAAGGAAGGTTAGAAGGGGATGGTGGGATTGGGTATACTGCTCAATATCTGGGAAATTTTATGTTATTATCATGATGCAGATGCCAGCTATCTCTCTGTTTCTGTTTCCTTTTCTTTTTAGGATGAATTTCTTTCTTGTGCATGTAGGTGCCTTAGTATATGCAAGATAATGTTTCAGTTTTTCCTCTCTCCCTCCTAGTCTGCAGTGCCAGAAGTTCAGGTTGGGGATGTTGTGATGCTAGCCCCAATAATCTTCTTTACTTAGATATAAGCCCCTTCAATCTTTTTATTTTGTTATTAATCCCCCAAAGCTACCCTACTCTGAGAAAAACATGTATACAGTTAACAACTGCTTGAGAAAGGGGGCCCAACTTGAATTATTTAGGAATATTTCATCTGAAGAGACCATTATTTTCACCCCATGGATTTTTCTTTTTCCTCCCCATGGAAAAATACCTGGAACTTCAATCTTTATCCCATTGAACTTCCCCTCTCCTTGGTGCCGACAAGCTAGCCCCAATGATGAACCCCCTCCCCCTGTTGACCAGCAATCCCCTTGCCTCCTAACACCAATGCCAATGGTGACGAGCAACCTGTCATTCCAACTCTGAGAAGAACAAGCTACCTATGGTACCAATGCAATGGCACACCATTGCTAACAATGGACATCGATGACCCTACGTAGACATGGTGGTGGGTGCTCCCATTTCGTCTTTGATGATCTTAACAAACACAAGGAATGTCTGAGATGGTATTTTGGTGAATGGGGCATTTGAGATAAACTGTAGTCCTTTGAAGAGGGTGATGAACAAACAGCTTGAGCTGCAGTAAGTGCCAGTGGGGGAGGGACCTCTCCCTTCATCCCTCTTCTGCTTTGTTGGCTGTGGAGGGAGGGCCAGGTTCTAGGGTGAGGGCCTCCCGATAACTGGGGAAGGACATTCCTGTTGGAGAACCCTTCATTCTGAAAGGGGCGAGAACAGAAAGCTCTATAGGGGGGGGGAAGAGAAGGTGAGTGTGTAAGGGGGTTCTTTAACTGGAGGTAGATAGGCCTTTCTCTGGCTGGATTACACTTAGTTTGGTTAAGCTCGGGTAATGTCTGCATACAAAAATAGATAACACAGGTTCTTTTTTGAAGAGTAGATTTTGGGGAGTAATAATGAGATAGTAGGATTGGAGTGGCTTATATCTAAATGAGGAATATTATAGGGGATAATATATAAAAAAACCCTTAATTTTGTTTTCAACATTGCTATCATGAAATCAGATAAATCATGGTTGCAAGTAATTTAGGTTCAATGAAAGCGTTCTTTTCCAATGGAAAAAGGTTAGCATCTTACATGCCTGGTCACCAGTGCTGTAACTAAGTTGAATGTTCCATCTAAGATTATATGGGTAGCAGTTACCAGCAAAGCTGTCTTAGGTATACAACTGGTTGCCTCTTACATGCCAGTTTCCTGTGAGAGCAATACATTCATCCATAATTTCTTCATGTTACATTGTATTGTTAATTGGGTGTAGAAATGTTGTCTAAAAATACAGACAGCTATAAACCATGTCTCATTGAGAGACAGAGAGTTACATTGGTTTGAAATTTTTTGTTTATATACTTTTAACTTTAGAATCCTTTTGAATTCTAACAACAAATTAAAATTCTTTTGAATTATTGTTTAAAGAATGTTCTGGGATGTTGGATGCAAGCTAGGTTTGCCTGGTTAATGGTTTTGACCTGATAGCATCAATAACGTGTCTGCTGAATGTTGATGCTACATGCAAATGAGGTTGGTTGGTGCATTGACAATGGAGTCATAAATCTGGTTTTGACCCAACGGCATCATCCACATTATTTATCTGTTGAAGGTTGTGGAGGATGTCCTTTTCTATCATTTTTTATGCTACCTTTTGACTGAGTGGTCTTGGTAGTTGCATCTTGTCCTACCATTCTGATTCAGATTATTCTGATTCTGTGGGCTATACATGCTGCTTTAGAACTAATTGAGATTCCCTTACTCAACATGGTCAGTCATATTTTGAATCTACATATGTTGTTTGACATGCGTGTTAATTCTTTTAGTTCTGGAAGTGAATAAACTTTTATTCCCTCCCTGTCTCAGTCACTGGAGTAATATGTTGGTAAGTATTACTCGAATGGTCTTATGCCAAGTCAGACATTATAAGGTATTTCTACATGTAGTATATCAAACTAATAAGTGACCACTTTCTCAGTTTCATAAAAATGATGTGGTTTGACTTTCTCAAAATTACAGGAAAACCCGTATTTAGTTGTAACTTTTTCTTTGGCTAATTGTCATGTATGCAGTGGGAAGTTTTGAACCCAGACAAGCAGCTCCTGATGTTTCTGACAATGTAAGTCATTCTAAACAGTCATACTTGTTGTATTATCCATGCACAGTTAAGGTCTTCTCTGGCATGTAAATGTTTATTAATATTTTTCACAGGTTTGCGGTGTCAATTTAATTGTTTTTCTATTAGAAGTTTAGTGAGAAGGTACTTGTGCTTCATTATGGATGTTGTTTACGTTTTTAGGTTCAGTATCTATCAAGTGTCTGTTATCCAGATTATATTCATATGGTACTCGTCGAATGGAACATATGTTATTTTTATGGAAAAGTCTGCTATAATCTTCATTCATGGAGACAAGCGTCACAAGCCCTTTATGCCAAATGGCTTGCAAAATAGGTGTTTATCTGCCTGAATTACATTAGCCAGTGCATAGCTGGTGTACATGCTTTGAAGTTTTTTTTTTCCTTCTAAGATTATCTGTAGCGGTGCAAATGGGTCAGAATCAAATGCGGAATCAACTGATTCCAATTCTGATAACGATAAGAAAATCAAGGTTCCAATTTCGATTCCGATAAAGTTGGAAGATATATTTCCGATTCCATTCTGTTCCAATTTCGATTACTGAAAATGGAATCATTTCTGATAAGTATAAGAATGTTAACTCCGTCTGTAATTTTACATTTAAAATTATATTTTATACATTATTCAAACCTTAAACTCTCTTTAAAAAAATAAAAACTGAAATTGTGCAATGACCAACCTTCTTAACTTGTCAAAATATTTAGGACTAGCTTCAAACTAAAAGGTGTATTCTTTTTAAATGGATTTGTTAATTTAAAAAATCTAAATTTTATTGGAATGTATAAAATATCCCCTTTGGGCCTTATGGGGAGAAAGAAACAGTAGTCTTCAGAAGGAAGGCTAGAGCCAGGGAGCATGGTGTGCAGTACCGCCCGGTACATACCATACCGGGCCGGTATGTATCGGTACTGGTATTAGCCGTTACGGTTCGACCCATTTGATACTGGCACTGGCCGGTACAGACATTAAAAAAAAACGGATGGCCGCAGCAGTTGCATCCCCTCCAAACTCTCATCGAGGGAGAGGAACCTTAGTCGCTTGGCAGTGTGGCGGTCGTTGCCAGCGATGACGACCGTGGATGATGGCGATGGTGGCTGCGGATGACGGCGAAGGGGGCTATGGACGGTCGGGTTGACGGCGATGGCTGTGGAGGTCGGGAGGGGGGTGAGACTGTGAGAGAGGGGGGCATACAGAGAAGAAGCATACCACCGGTCTGTCGCCGATTGCCGCTGTAAGGGAAGCCGCCATCCGCCTCTTGCCGCTGGCCAAGGAGACACGAGAGGGGGGAGACGTGAGAGCTGGCCGAGGAGGAGCTCGGGCTCCAACGGTGGGGGTGGGGGGCTCTTTTATCGCTAACCGGGTCCTTATTGGGCCAAGTTGCTCAGGCCCAAGTCGGCCAAAGCAGACCAGGGCATGCTGGGCTGGTGGGCCCAAGTCATTCTCTAACTATATGGGGGAACCGGTACCGTACCAGCTGGTACTGGTTTGTACCAGTACCGCCTGAGACCGGTACAAAAATTGGTACCAGTTTTGAATATCATGCCAGGGAGGGTCATATCTTTTATTTGAAAGTGAAAGTGGGCTTTGATATCATGTAAAGTCAACACACACAACTCTTCTTTTTTTGTTTTGTTGGGGAGTTAGTGGGTGCCACATCACCTTGGTGTGGAGATTTTGCTGTAAAGGGATTTTTTGAGAGCTTTTGGCTTATATATCCCTCTTTTTTACTTTGATACAATTTAGAGGTACCAACTAATTTAAAAAAAAAGAATTCTTATTGGCATATCTAATTCCAATAGTGTACCGGTGACATTTTATGCATCCGAAATGTATAAAAATAATCAAAATCGGTCAGAAGTTTGGAATGTGGGTTTCATTTGCAGTCTTATTTATCTGCAGGATCTTTTGCAGGTTTGCATCTGCATTTATCTAAGATCATCTTCCGTGGGCAGAACAAATAGTTTACTACCATTGTATTTATCAGTTATAAATTCAAGATGCCAAGACATTTTAACAAAATATTGAAGACAGATACAAAACATTGGATTCATGCATTAGCTTCCTGAAAACCCAAAATGGTGGATGAGACTTGCTGATGTTGGGTTAGAAAGCTTCAAAATCTCACATTTTTTTCTGAACTACTCCATCTTATGTATCTCCCATTGTTTTAAAAATTGTCTGCCTAAACGATTAGTCAGGCTGCCTAGGTGACTCACAGCCCTTCCCTGCCTAGGTGGTTTCCTCCTCATTGTGTTTCACAAGTTTTTCATGGATGGGTGACCATTAAAACCCCATTAGTTAGTTTGTATAGCGTAGGATGTTATGGCTTATATTCACAAGTTTGTTTCTCCTCTTCCTTGTCACCTCTATGGCTGTCTTTTTTCTTTTCCCCCTTTTTCCCCCGCCGTTCACACGTTATAGCCCAATGAATCCCTTAGTTTGTTGGCACCATAGGTAACTTAGTTTGACACTTCTTCCTAATACACCTTTAATCTTATCTCTTTTTGTCATTTTTTATCCCCATCCCATGCTTGTTGGATGTTGGGTGTCTCTATAAGAAGATAGCGAGATGCAGACCATATTGAGTAATGAGACCAACACTATATCTTTTGAGCTATATGTTTATGTACACTTTTTTATTGTCTGCATGCTTGTTTTCTAATGCATGTTATATGATTCTTCAAAACATAGACGCATCAAATTAAGATTTATAATTCATTAATCAGCTATATAAGTATTAATAGCATTGTCTTTTGTGGAGGATATATGTCTGAAATTAAAAAAAAACATAAAAACTTAACCACCTCATAATTGAGGCGCGTGCCTAGCTGCGTAGGTAGTCTACCTAGACAGTAAGGGGGTCAGCCGACTCGCTGTGCCTAGGCGGTTTTAAAACATTGGTATCTCCGCATAGCAGGACACTAAGTATCCTTTGCTTGCTCGAAGGTGGGCTTGTGGGGTTGTTAGGAGGTGAGTTACATGTAGTTTCTGTTGCAAAAAGATAGGCAGGATTCAAACATAAGGTAGTACCTGTTGGATTTTTGCTCCCCTCCGGCTTTACTGTCTACAGATTTCCCCTTCACAGATATTCATTTTGGTGCTGGTGTCTAATACTGTTTGGGCATTCATCATGTAGAATCATTTTCCTGAAGTAGAGAAGCAAGAAAGTAAATATGAGGATGATTCGAGAAATCATTCAAATGGTGATGACATTTCAGAACTTGAGCAGCTATTGAAGCAGAAGACATTTACTAGGCAAGTACTTTATGTCAAACAATATTTTATGACAGCGATTAGTTTTTATATTCAACTAAAAGTGTGCAAATATTATACAAATTGGTCTTCTTATGTCACCATCCAAAGTCTCAATTTCTAACAACAATGTATTACTGGCAGGGCCGAATATGAACACTTGATGGAACTAATACATTCACAAACCGTTGATGTACCAAAAGTGGATGACAACAAGAGAAATGAACCAAACATTTCATCGCCAGCTGATGATTACAAGAAACAAGATGAAAATCTTCTGCCTCAAGAAAGCAGAATCGAAAGTTCTAAGTTTATTGGAATAACTTCTACTCCTGGTCCCACCTTGAAAGTAAGTTGAATTGTTATCTCCAAGATTCTTGTGTTCAGTGCAAAAGATTAATATATAGTTTTCTACCTTACAGGCTACAAGGATTGGATATAGACTATTGGGTTATTGTGTGCATGCATGAACCTATGGGGCTTGTGTACGAGTGTGGGTAGATGCTTTATGTTCATGTTGATGTAACATGTGAGGACACATGATGTCTACTGCCTGCAGCATGGGCACGGAAGTTGGGGCTTGACGCTTGTGTATGTGCATGCATCATTTGCATGCCTATATGGGTTGTGCACACCCACATGCTTGCATGTTCACATAGGAGATGCCAATGTGAGATTAGACGGGCTGCCTAAAATTATCATTCTGTGAGAAGATTGAAAAGATTTAAGTGTAAACTATGTTGAAAGCATTTATATTAAATCTAAGTTTAGATAGAAAACAAGTGTTTTGCAAGTCTTTGCAGAAAACAATATTTAACTTCATTTTGCAAGAAAGAAAAGTGTTGAAAATTTTCTCGAAGATTAAAAAAATTTCATCTTGCAGTGATGTAATAAAGCTCATTACTTAACTATAAAACACTAGAAAGGCAAGTAGAAGGTAAGTCCATGTGTATGACCAATTTGGTTCTTTGTCAATGTTGGAGGGTTCTTTCAAGAAAATCCCAAATTCAAAAATTTTGGGTTGTTTATACTTTTGAAAGCATTTTTGGATTTATTTTAAAAACTTAATTTGGTTTTCCCTAATTAGATTGGCAATTAGGGTTTCAAAATTGTTCCACTCTCACCAACCTCAATCGGTGTTAATGGCATTTGCACTGGCAAGCAAAAGTTATGGATGTTTATGGTTCTTTATGACAGTAGGTTGCCTTTAAGGTGCCAACAATCCAATATGCTTCAATGAGCTACTTTCAACAAGAATAACACACATGTTTTGCCCTTTCGGGGGTGTGCTCGATGCTCGACCTCCCCTGGTCGCCGGCACAGTCCGTCCCCGGGGTGTTTTTCCGCGTGGGTGTGGGGGTTCGAGTGGGCTCACAAGAGGTCAAAGTGGGGCTTGCTTCCGGTGTGGGAGATTGGGTCACTTTCGGAGGTCTTGCAGGGTCTTGTTGTACGAGGATGTCGTTCGCTCAAGGGGCCGTTTTTCGTCTAGGCCAAGCAGGGAGGCACTCGATATCGGCCAGTTTCCAAGGGCGCTGCTCCTCGATCGTTTCTCTTGGTTGCGCAAATGCCTGTGGGTGGCCCCTGTTGACGGGCAGGTAGAGGAGGAGAGGGTCCTGCGTTTGCTGGCTGTGCGGGGTGATGGCTAGGAGGTCCGCTGGGTCAATTTGTCAGCCTTCGTGGTGATCGGCAGGTCGAAGGAGCAGGTTGAGGCGGCTTTAGCTGCGGGGTACGCTGTGGGGGAAGGGGCGCTCCTCTAGATATAACGGCTGAATGTGGAGAGGGGGGACCTTCCCAGGCCCCTGTTGCGTGGAGGTGGAAATCACCTTCAAGGGTCTGCTACTGTTCTTGTGCACGGAGGAGGGGGAGGAGACTCTGGCGTGAGGCTTTGGCGGGTCGGTGGTTCTAGGAACCTGCTCTTTCTTTTCGTCGAGAGCCCTTACGGCGATCCAGTCGGTGATGAGGGTATGTATCCTGGTGGTGGTGCCTCCGGTCATTTGCTTTGCCATGGAGGGGAGTATGTGGCCAGGGTGTGGGTTCTGTCAGGAGTTGCAGGGCGGCGGTGCAACGAGCTAGGGCATCCACGGCCCAGGCGGGGTACGTGTCATGCTAGGGGGGCCTGGCTCAAATTCGAACCTGGGCGGGATTTCTGTTGGGCTTGGGCCAGCGGGGCTGAGCCCTGTGCTTGTTGGGCCTAGGCTTGGTGCGTGACGGTGGGCCAGGGTTCGCAACTTGGTGGTTCGGGTCGACAATTAAGTCTAGAGACTCAAAACTTACCCGAGACTCAGAGTTTCGGGCTCGGGGGAACCCGACAGGCTTCGTCTTCCTCGCCCGGTATCTACAGTGGCAACTAGCGTCAGGTCCAACGGGGCCAAGCCTTTGACGGTGTCTCCACCCCCTCGGAGCACTCCCAGGTGAGCCATCGGCCGGCAAGGGTCCCCTCCAGTGTCCTAGCTCTCCCCTCTGACCGGGGGATCTCTCCTCCAAAATGTTTGGAGCTCATCCTCTTAGCTCCGTGAGGCTGGTCTCGGAGTTAAGATCATTCTAATGTCCTTTTCTTTGACAAGGGTGGCGACTAAGGGTCGTAAGTAGGCGCCCTGCCTAGCCCTTCCGTGGTGGGGGGAAGTCCCACTGGCCACCACCCATGGGGTGTTCTCAACAACAAGGAGCATAGAAGCACCTCCCATTCGCCAACTCCGATTCTCTGTAGTAGCAGGATGGTGGTGGTCAACGAGAGGGCCGGGCTTGTCAATTGTTTGGTGGTAAGATAGAGCGAGAGAGGGAGTCAGAGGTGTGTGACCCTCTGCCCGTCTCGATTCTTCCTCGCCTACAGTTGCTGGTGCTGTCTGTTCTTGACCTGGGACTGATCGAAGAAGGAGCTCAGAGGATGGATTCTACCCTCTTAGACGCCGAAGTTGAGGCTGAGAGTTAATTCCTGTCGGAGGCGTCTGATGATCTTCTGTTGGAGCAGTTAGAGATGAGATGGAGTCCCCGACCACTCCTTTTTCTGGGGTGGCCGGCTTGGAGGACGGGGTGAGGGAGTTTTGTGGGATTCCTGGTAAGGAGGTGGGGAAGGAATTGTTGGGGGTGGTGGAGAGGCTAACGGAGGAACATATGAGGGGCCGACTGAGAAACTGGGTGCCTCATATGAGGGGGTGGAGAAGGGTATCAGTGGATCTTTATTCCTTATCCAGAAGAGGTGGTTAGTGGCGCTGGCGAGGGAGGCGAAAAAAGAAAAATCTCAGAAGACGGTGAGTAGGGAGGGTGGGGGGGTGGGAGAGGAAGAGGAAGGGGGGGAGGGAGACGTTGTTTAGTCCTCATGAGGATCATCTCATAGAATGTGAGGGGTTTGGGAGGGGGGAGAAGAGGAGGATGGTGAGGGAGATGGTGAGAAGTTGTAAGGTTGATATCATTTGTATTAATGAGACTAAGTGTGAAGGAGATGAGGATCATCTCATAGAATGTGAGGGGTTTGGGAGGGGGGAGAAGAGGAGGATGGTGAGGGAGATGGTGAGAAGTTGTAAGGTTGATATCCTTTGTATTCATTAGACCAAGTGTGAGAGAGATGGAGAAGAGCTGATGAGGGAGATTGGGGGAGGTAGGTTCTCCAGGGGTGTGGCCTCCTCCGCTGTGGGTAGAGCAGAGGTTATCATGGTGCTGTGGAACCCCTTTGAGGTGGAGGAGGACAGACAGGTTGGTCGATGGGCTATCTCTCTTCACTTTAGATGTTTGAGGGATGGTTTCTTCTAGGTCTTTGCAAAGATCTATGGCCCTCAAACGAGGGAGGAGAAGAGTGTTCTGTGGTAGGAGTTGTTGGCTTTTCACTCACCTATGCCCGTCCCTGGTGTGTGGGTGGCGACTTCAATGCTGTGATAGCGGCTTTCTAGAGGTCGGGTGGACACCCTCCTACGGGGGAGACATAGGATTTTTGTGATTTCATTCAGTAGGCTACCTCATAGACATTGGCTTGGTGAACGCTCAATTCACCTGGTCTAATATGAGGGCATCTCCTATATGCTCCTAGTTGGATAGGTTCCTTGTGTCTGTGGATTGGGAGGATCATTTCTCACATGTTTAGATATCTTGTTTGGCTAGACCAGCCTCGTATCACAAGCCTATCCTCTTGAAAACCAGCCGTAGTCGAGAGAGGAGATAAGCTTTCAAATTTGAGAGATTTTGGCTCAAGGAGGTGGACTTCTTTGACACTGTCAGAGGGACATGGAATGCTTGCAGGCGGCAAGGATCTTGTATGGCTACTTTTGTTAGGAGGTTGCATTATGTGGCCTAGGTGCTCAAGAGATGGGGTGCTATCAAGCACCTTCCTAGCAAACAGGCTAAGTACGGGATTCTACAACAATTACAAGCATTGGATAATTTGGAGGTGGCAAGCTTGCTGGTTGATGAGGACATGCTTAGTAGGGAGACTTTGAGAGCAGAGTATGATGAGATACTTATCAAGGAAGAAATTTTCTGGAAACAGAGATCCATAGAGAAGTGGCTCAAGGAAGGAGACAAGAACACAACGTACTTCCACAGGCTTACTTCAGGCAAAAGGAGGACTAACCGTGTAGCTTTCATCAGGGTTGGTGAGTCTACTATCTTTGACGAGGAGACCATCAGATCTTATGCCAGGGAGTTCTTTGTTAGGCTTTTCTCAGAAGAGCAGAGATGCATACTTATTTTTGCTCACGACCTCCTTCCTCATCTCTCTTCAGCAGATAGTGAGGTTCTTGTGGGTCCCTTCGTGGAAGAGGAGGTCAAGCAAGCGCTTTTCTCTCTTGCGGGTGACAAAGCTCCAGGGCAGGATAGTTTTTCAATGATCTTCTTTCAACAGTGTTGGGACATTGTTAAGGAGGACTTTCTTTGTGCAGTTAGGGATTTTCAGGAGCGTACAGCTCATTTGAGGGGTGTTAGCAAAACCCTTTTGGTCTTGATCCCTAAGGATAAGGTTTGCAGGAGTGGGATGACTTTAGACCCATTAGCTTGTTGAATAGCACCTATAAAATTATCTCTAAGATGCTGGCCAGAAGGCTAGAGAAGGTTATGGACAGTATAATCAGTGGTTAGCAGGGGGCCTTCATTAGGGGGAGGCATATCCAAGAGAATTTTCTTGTTGCTCATGAGTGCTTATATGCTATAAAACAACAGAGAAAGAGGGGTGTGGTCCTTAAGCTGGATTTTGAGAAGGCTTATGACAAAGTTAACTGGGACTGTCTTCTACAGGTGTTTACTAAGGTGGGCTTTCACCACACTTGGGTCTCCTAGATTAGAGTGTATCTCTTCTGCTTCCTTTGTTGTTCTAATCAATGGGCAGTCTTTTTCCTTCTTTTTTAGTGAGAGAGGGTTTCGACAGGGAGATCCCTTGTCTCCACTTTTGTTTGTCCTGGTAGCTTAGATTTTGAGTAGACTATAGATGAGAGTAGAAGAGGCAGGTGTGATTCGAGGTTTCCATGAGGGTCATGCTAGTAGCCGTATCACTCACCTTTAGTATGCCGATGACACTATTCTTTTCTTAGTAGGTGAGGAGCATCAGTTGATTGATGCCAGATTGATCCTAGAGGTGGTACAGGATATCAGTGGACTTAAGGTGAACACATTGCAGGGATCAATATGGAGGAGTCGATCATTAGGCATGCAGCTTCCATTATTGGGTGTCAGATTGGGAGTTCTCCTTTCACTTACTTGGGCCTTCCTTTGTCTCCAGGGTCACTCCACTGTAGGGATTGACAGATAGTGGTGCAGAGATTTGAATCCTGACTTGCAAGATGGAAGGCTAGGCTTCTCTCTTGCGGAGGACTATGGTATTATGCAGGTCTGTGTTGGACAGCTTGTTGATCTACTTTCTTGGCTAAGAAGTTGGAATCTATTCAGGCGAGATTTTTTTGAGATGGCAGCGAAAGTAATGGTAGGGGATGTCATGACATTTCTTGGGGCAGAGTTTGCAAGAGCAAGGAGGCAGGAGGTGTGGACATCAAGAACATTAGAGATTTTAACTTCGCCTTACTTTATAAATGGCTTTCGAGATTTGGGACAGAAGATGGAGGTCTGTGGTTACAACTGATCAGACAGAGGTATTATACTTCAACCAGAGTGTGGGATCTTTGCCCGCCTCACATGTACAATGTCTCCCCTATTTGGAGAGGCATCTTTCAGTCCGTTGACTTCATCAGAGTCAACGCTCGGTTCAGATTGGGCAATGGAGAGAGGTGCTCTTTCTGGCGTGACAGGTGGAGTGGAGATTTTACACTTGCGGAGACCTTTCTCTTAGTATATGCTATTGCGGGTGCATCAAGAGCTTCAGTGGCTCAGTCTTTTGATGCGCAATTGGCGGGGGGGGGGGGGGGAGGCATTTGGTCACCTACCTTTAGAAGGAACCTCACCTTAGAGGAGATGGACTAGTTAGAACATCTCCTTGATTTCCTTCTACAGTTTACATTGGACACCACTTCAGGAGACAGTTGGGCATGGAGATGGGACAGGAAGGGTCGGTTCTCGGTGAGATCGGCCTACTCCCTCATTTCAGATGGAGGTCTGCGTCATGTTTTTGCATCTCATGTATGGAGCACTAACAGCCCACTCAAGGTCAAGCTACTGATTTGGAGGATTTCTCATGGCCGGCTGCCCACGTTTGATAGATTGGCTTCTTTCCTTCAGAGTATATCCATTGTTTGTTGCTTATGTGGGAAGGCGGAGGAAGACTTGGACCATTTGTTCGTAGGTTACTTTTTTGCACAGGAAATTTGGACAAGGATCAACCGACTACTCCACCAGCCGGTCGGACATTGTGAGGGGACTCAATAGCTCCTCTTCAAGTGGAATAGGAGGTGGATTCTAAAAGGTGACTCGTTTATGTGGTGGCTGGTCCTTCATGTCACTCTTTGGGCCATTTGGAGCGAGAGAAATAGAAGAATCTTCAAAAGGGTGTCAAGGTCGGAAGTTAGGATTCTTTTTTTTGTTTGTGAAACGGTGGCGTTTTGTGCGAGACATTTATGTAAAGAGGGGGGACATAATTCTTCCCTTTTTTCTATTTTTGGGCTGTTAATGGGAATGGACTCTATAGAGGGGGTACCTTTTTGTATAGGGAACTATTTTGTGAGCTAAGAGCTTATTCATGTACGTTCCCTTCCTTTTCTCAATACAATAGTGGTACTACCCACATTTCAAAAAAAAATGCTTTTGAATGTTGGACGATGAAGAAAGACATGTCAGTAAGTTGGAGTGGTGGAAAGGAGAGTCCAAGGCATATGAGTCATGAGACTCTGGGGAAATAGAATTAGAAATGATAGTTTTTTTAACCACTATTGTATTAAAAGGAAAAAAAAAGGGATATACAAGTGTAGTCAATAATTTTTCAAAAAATCCCTATACATGATAAGGCCACACCAAGGCAGTGTATAGCACTCTATCCTCCCAACAAAACAAAAAGAGAAGAGTTTTGAGAATTCACTTTATAAAGAAGCTCCACCCATTCTCTCACTCTATCACAGATAAAAGATATAATAATGTCCTCCGCTCTAGTCTTCCTCCTGAAAATCTTGTTATTCCGTTCCCCCCCACAAAGTTCATAGAGTGACATGATTAATCAACCACCAGACGGTCCTATCACCTCTGAGGCGCCAGCTTTTGCCCTTATTTACCAATCAGATGATGCACCTCTCTCTGACGACTGAAGATGCATTGGGTCCGCCTAGCAAGCTCCCCCCCTATGAGTAGGTACAACTTACAAATAGATCGTCCAAGGTCTTGTCCTCCTCACCACACAAGTAGCAAGTCGACTGGATGCCCGGAAGGAATTGAAGAAGCCTATCTCGAGTGGTAGCCTCCGGTGGGAGATCCTCTAAGCTAGGAGTTTCACCTTCAATAGACTCTTCGGTCTTCAGACCTGAGGGGCAAGGCTATGGTGAACCCCTCCGTTTGAAATAATGGAGTAAGTCGAACTAACTGAGAAGGTCCACTCCCTCCCCCACCTCAAAGTCCACGTGTCCTCCCTGTCTGGCTGAGGACAAAAATGGAGGAGACATGCTTTCAAATTTGAGAGATTCTGTCTCTGGGTAAAGCTGCTCCATCTCGTCAGTCCTAAGGTCTCTCCTGAAAGTCGGTGCCCAGGTGCCTCTTGAGAGCTGAGAGTCAAATGCCTGAGATCGAACCCAAAGTCAGCGGAAACTACAGCAAGGCTGGGGAATGAAGCCTCCAAGGTGAAGTCACCACACCATCTGTCCTTCCAGAAAAAGCACTTGTCACCTTTTTCTAGTCGGACCTGGACTTTGAAAGAGATAATATCCCTGCAAGTCAAGATGTCTTGCTAAAGAGGTGAAAGCTAATGCTATGAAACCGGTGCCAAGTCCCATACTCTCCTCTTGCTATAGTACCTCTTCTTGATAACTTGCGCCCACAGCCCATCCTCTCTCACCCTCAACCCCCACAACCTCTTGCACAAGAGAGATATATTGAAGTCTCCAACATCCTTGATCCCCAGACCTTTCTCTTCCTTGTTAGTAGCCACCTTACTCCACTTGATGTCATGTCATCCCTTGCATCTCTTGCCAGCACCATGTTAAAAGAATTTCCCTTGAATAGATTCAATCTTCTTAGTCACTGACTTTGGGTTTCGAAACATGGAGAGGAAATATATAGGTAGGCTATCTAACATTGATCTACATAAACTAGCCTGTCCCCATAAAAGAGCAATCTAGCCTTCCGTCCAGCCAGTCTGGCTTCATATCTCTGAACAGTAGGTAGCCAATCTTCACAATGTAGGGCACCCAAGGTCAGCGGGAGGCCTAGATAGGAGATAGGGAAAGCTCCTATCTAACATCCCAAAATACACACCTCTCTCTGAAGAGCCCTATCCTCCATGTTTACCCCTACAAGCAAAACTCTTATAGAAGTTGGCTTTAAGACTAATGACCTCTTTCAGCAATTCCAACAAAAGCCTAGCCACATAAAGTTGCTACTCATCTTTTGCTGGAAACAAAATAATGTCATTTACATACTGCAAGTGAGTGATTGAGGGTCTCCCCTGCCAATCTAGAAGCCCCTGATCAGTCCTGAAGCCTTTGCTCTTAGCCACACTCTACTCAGGACATGAGTCACTAGCACAAAGAGGAGATGGGACATGGGGTCTCTTTGTTAGAACTTGCTGCCACTGTGGAAGAAAGAGGTCGACTTTCCATTGATGAGGACAACAAATGAAGCAGAAGAAATGCAACCTCTGACCCAACCTATCCATCTCTCTCCAAAGCTTATCTTATCCAACCCATCAAATTGGCACTGCCAATTGACCCTGTCATAAGTCTCCTTAAAGCCTACCTTCAGGATCACCCCTTTCTTCCTCTGTGTCTTCATGGCAAATAAACACTCATGTGCTACCAAGAAATTATTATGAATATGTCTCCCTTAATAAATGCTCCTTGGAAGCTGCTGACCCATAGTTGTCAAGGCGTCCAAGGCGACCAAGGCGGTGACCCATCACTTTACTGTTTAGGCGACAAGACGAGATGCCTAGGCGAAGCCTAGTTTATATAATTAAGTACATTGCAAGAGAACTACTACTATACATTTTTTTACATATAAGTTCTATCTTAGTTAGTAGCAATATTCATGTACCTCTATTTTAAAAAGCAAACATAGAGTAAATGGCAAACAATAACAAATTAATAAGGAGAAAACTAATAAGAATTTGCGAATAACTCTCAATCAATATAAAAATTTTATATAAAATTATAAATTTTGGTATTCAAATAGTTATTCTCTATATTAAAAGGAAGCATAAATATGACACATTTCTGGGTAAATTATAAGCACATCAACATAATAATTTCATAATTTTTCACTTGTGAATTATCAAAAAGAGATACAAAAATGGTACTAACTTCACAAAGTGTACTATGTAAATATGAATCAATGTCCTTAAGAGGAGGGAAGAGCAACCGACATGGAGAAGAATCCGAGAGAAAGGGGAAAGGGAAATAGAAGTCTTATCTTCTCTTTCCAATCTTGACATGTCATTTGTCAATCTTTCAAAAATATCTAGAACTTTTACCCAAATATTAAAGTAGACCTCAAAGCATGGAGTGGATATCATATCAAGGCAGGTTAGGCGGGCTCAAGATAGACTATGTGCACCAAGGCAGCCAGGTGAGTGCCTTAATGGGATGCTCGCCTAGGCTCCTGGTCGCCTTGGAGCGCCTTGTCGCCTAGGAGACGCTTAGGCGATGCCTTGAAAATAATGTGCTGACCATCCTATCCATAACTCTAACCAATCGCCCTGCTATCAATTTGGTAATGATTTTGTAGGTGCCATTCAACAGACCAATGAGCTTGAAATCTTAAAAATCCTGAGCTCCTTGTTTTTTAGTGATAAGGACCAGGAGGGTTTTATTGATTCCCCCCAAATCTGGCCTACCCTCCTAAAGCTCCCTCACTGCCACCACAAACTCTACTTTCCTGGCATCCCAACACTTCTAGAAGAAGGCTAGTAGGAAGCCATCCGGCCCTGGAGCTATCTCCTGAAAGAGAGAAAACTGCTTGGTAGACTTTCTGCTTAGAAAAAGTCTGGGAGATATCATCCCTATCGTCAGGGGAGAGACGGGAAAGGAGATCAACTGCAATCCTCCGCCTAAAGTGCTCTTCCTCTGTAAACAGTCTAGAGTAGAAGTCCCTGACTTGTCCCTTGATAGCCAATTAGAAATGACACCTTTAGAAAGAATTTTATGTCTCTGATTGAAGATTAACTAAAAGAGCAGGATTAACTAAATAGAATTCTCACAACTCTTCTCTTTTTGTTTTGTTGGGAGGGTAGTGTGGGTCACACCATCTTGGTGTAGGCCTTTTTGATATATAGGGATTTTTTGGGAACACATTGACTACACTTTGTATATCCCTCTTTTACTTTAATACATTAGTGGTATCACCTACTTTCAAAAAAAAGACTAAAAGAGCAATATTAAGATGCTTCATTGATGTTAAACACAGGCTAGATTTACCTCCATTTGGGAAAAGTAATTAAGTTATTGTTGAAGCGACCTAGAGATAGAAAACAGGAAAAAGAGGACATGAAACTAAGGGCGGAGGGAGGTTACATGGAATAAAGGAGCTTTTGACTTTGAAAGCATCATCTTTTGATATAAATATCCCGATAGAAAAATGGAGGCATTTGACTTTGGTGCAAAAGGTTAGGGTCAACATTAATGATGCTTATGTTCCTTTTCTGATAAGAACTTTTGTATTGCCTTTTCCTAACTTTGCATATAGTTTTAGCGTTCATTCTTGGGCTTGTTGGTTCCAATTTTATGCTTATGTCATGTATGTTTGCAGCACAAATGTACATCTTTATACTATTATTTCTTTTTACTTTATGTTTCATTTTATTGCATTTATATGAGTTTATAGTTTTCTATTCTTGCTTTCTTCTGTCTCTTTTTTTTTGTTTTTTTCTTCCTCCATGTCTTTTTTTTGAAAGTGGATGGTACCACGTTATTTATAAAAGATGAAGAATGTACAAGTAAGAAGTGAATGCAGTCAAACCCCCCCCCCCCCCCAAACCTTGAGGCAGGGGTAAACACTCTATAAAAAGAATCCGCCTAACTTTTCACAAAAAAGAAAATCAAATCAAGGCATTTTGCAGCACCTTGGGATTCTCTTCTATATATTTTGCCATTCCTTTCCCTCCAAATGATCCAAAATGTTGCATGCAAGACCATCCACCACAGCCGTCTATCAATCTTGGCGCCCCACTGAACTTGCCAGTTTTTAATGAAAACTTCTATTGGGCCTTCCACAGGTTTGGCGCACCTGAGCTTAATGAAAATGCGTTTCCAGACTTCAGAGGCAATAAATAAATGATCCAGAGACTCCTGCTCCTTTCCACACAAGGTACACCCAATATCCATCTCAGCAATGAACCTGGCCGGTCTATCCCTTGTAGATAGGCGATAGAGTGATATCCTCCACATGAGAATCTTAACCTTAAGGGGACTGGCTGCTTTCCAGACTTGATGGAACAGACGATGTCTGGTACCTCCATCAGCAACAAAAGAGTATGTCGATCGAATCGAGAAAGCTCCCTATGAATTCCATCTCCAAACCCACTGATCTCTGATAGTGGGATCCAGGATGAAATCTTGGAGTAGAGACAGGAGCTCAGTTACTCCACAATCTTATCATCCTTCAGCCTCCTCCTAAAAGTCGGGCACCACCCATTCCCCGGTTCATATGCCTGTCTCATCTGCATCCGTTTGTCAATAGCTATGTGAAAGAGCTTGGGGAACCTGCTTGCCAATGGTCTTCCATCACACCATCTGTCCAACCAAAAGAGACATTCATACCCATTTCCAATCTAAATCTGCACCAAAGCTTGTACCACACCACATCGACAGCTTGCATAATTCTTTCCAAACTAATGACAATAAAAGAATCACAGTTATTCGCCACTTGCCAATACAGAATAGATTCTTGAAATTTCTTCCCAAGGGTAGTTTCTTTACTTGCCATGTCAACTGGCTTGTGCCAGGTCTATGGTGATGCAATAATTTTGTGTGTTTTTTTCCCTTTTTTTTGTTCGGGGGGGGGGGGGGTTGGGAGGTAGCTTTGTTGACAGATGTTGGGAAAAGTTTATCACATCTGTAGAATTTTGGCCAATAAATCTAACCCATGCTTAAATGATAGAACAAGGCTTCATTCTGTTTTTTAAATAATGGGACAAGGCTTCATTTTGTTGACGACTCTCATAGAGTATGTTGTTTTTCTGAAAGATTATGCCATCAAGAAGTGTTTTTTGCAAGTTTGGTGCACGTTTGGGAGACTGATAGATTATTTTGCCTTCTATTCTTCTGTTAACTAGGAAGAAGTTGTGCGAGACTTTAATTTTTTGGGCTGCTTACATTAAATTTTGGGATATTTTTCTGCAATCAAAACCTTTTGGATGCTTTTGCAGTTGGTTTTACAGATATATGCTCATAGCTGTCTCTGAGAAATGATATCCTTATTTTGCTGAAAAAGTTTCTAGCATGGATAGAGTTTTAGAAGGCGTTTTATTGGAACTAACTGCATGTATTTCAACTCTTCATTTTAGTGTTTTAAGATCCTATCCTCTTGAAGACCAGCCGTGGCCATGGGAGGAGATAGACTTTCAGGTTTGAGGGTTACTGACTCAGGGAGGCTGATTTCTTGGACATAGTCAAGAGGACGTGGGCTGTTTAGAGGCCTCATGGTTCGCTTATGGCTACTCTGATTGATTAGTTGAACCACTTGGCCTAGGTGCTCAGGAGATGGGGTGCTAACAAGAGCCTTCCTAGCAGACGGGCGAAGGAGAGGATCTTACAGCAGATGGAGGCACTGGATTGTTTGGAGGAGGTAGGTTTGCTGGACGACGATGACAGGATGAGTAGAGAGTCCCTTAGAGCAGAGTATGATGAGATCCTCATCAGGGAAGAAATTTACTGGAAGCAAAGATCTAAGGAGAAATGGTTAAAGGAATGTGACAGGAAAATGACTTACTTCCATAGGTTTGCTTCAGGAAGGAGGAGGACGAACCATATTGCTTCTATGAAGGCTGGTGTTGAGACTATTAGTAGGGAAGAAGACATCAGAAGACATGCCAAGGAGTTCTATGCTAGGCTTTTCACAGAGGAGAAGTTGTATAGAACTGACTTTGCAGATGACTTGCTTCCTCATCTCTCTTCGGTAGATAGTGAGGCTCTTGCGGGTCCCTTTGAAGAAGAGAAGATTAGACATGCGGTTTTCTCTCTTGCAGGTGACAAAGCCCTTGGGCCATATGATTTTTCCATGGTTTTCTTTCAGCATTGTTGAGACATTATCAAGGAGGACCTCATTGGTGCAGTTAGGGAATTCCAGGAGGGCAGGGCCCATTTGAGGGGTATTAACAAAATCCTCCTGACCTTGATCCCTAAGAAGGGTGCTCAGGAGTGGGCAGATTTTAGGCCCATTAGCTTGTTGAATAGCACTATAAAATCCTCACAAAGGTGTTGGTCAGGAGACTGGTTAGATTAATTGATGGTTTAGTTAGTGGGCACCTAGGGGTTTTCATCAGGGGGGGCACATCCAGAAGAATTTCCTTCTTCTGACGAGTGTTTGTATGTTATGAAACAACAAAGGAAGAGGGGAGTGGCTCTCAAGTTGGACTTCAAGAGGGCTTATGATAGAGTCAACTGGGATTGTCTCCTTCAGGTGCTAGCAAAGATGGGCTTTCATTAGAGATGGATTACTTGGATACGAGAGTGTATCTCTTTTGCTTCTTTTTCAGTGCTCATTAATAGGTAGCCCTCTGTTTACTTTCCTAGTGGGAGAGGGCTTTGGCAGGGGGATCCTCTATCTCTATTTTTGTTTGTTCTGGTGGCCCACATTTTGAGCAGATTATGGATGAGAGCTGAGGCGACATGTGTGATTTGAGGCTTCCAGGCATGTCAATCCAACAGTAGCATCACCCATCTGCAGTATGCCGATGACACTATCCTTTTCTTAGCAGATGAGGAGTACCAGTTGGTTGATGACAGATTGATGTTAGAGATTGTGCAGGACATCAGTGGACTGAAGGTGAACTACAACAAAAGCCAGATCACGCGGATCAACATGGAGGAGTCATCTCTTAGACGGGCAGCTTTCGTTTTTGGTTATCGGATTGGAGAGTTTTCTTTCTTCTATCTGGTCCTTCCTTTGTCTCTAGGGTCACTTTATTGTAAGGATTGGTAGGTGGTGGTGTAGAGATATGAGTCCAAACTTACAGGTTGGAAGTCTAGGCTCCTCTCCTATGTAGGGCGCATGGTATTATGCAGATTTGTGCTTGACAGCTTACCAATCTACTCTCTCTCTATGTTCAGAGTCTTGAAGACGGTGGCTAAGAAATTGGAGCCTATTCAGACTAGATTCTTTTGGCATGGCGGTGGGAGTAATGTCAGGGGATGACGTGATATCTCTTAGGACAGAGTTTGCAAAAGTAAGGAAGTAGGAGGTGTGGGCATCAAGAACATTAGAAACTTCAATTTGGCCTTATTGTGTAAGTGGTTGTGGAGGCTCGGGGCAGAGGATAGAGGGTTGTGGGCTCAGCTGATCAGACAAAGATACTATAGTTCATCCAGAGTGTGGGATTTGACTCCCTCTCATATGTATAATGTCTCCCTGGTTTGGAGAGGCACCCTCTAGTGTGTAGATTTCATCAGAGCTGGTGTTTTGTTTAGCCTCAGAGATGGCAAGAGGTGTTTGTTCTAGTAGGACAAGTGGTATGGACTGTGGAGATTTCACAATAGCGGAGGCCTTTCTGTCCTTGTATGCTATTACGGGCTTCTTTGCTCAGTCCTTTGATGTGTAGCTGGCTAGCGGCATCTGGTCACTTACGTTCATGAGGAATCTCACTCTTGGGGAGAGGGATCAGCTGGAAAATCTCCCTGCTTTTCTTCTACACTTCAAACCAGATGCCAGTAGAGGAGACATATGGGTTTGGAGATAGGAGAGGGAAGGAGGGTTCTCAGTTGGGTCGGCTTATTCCCTCATTTCGGACGGAGGAGCGCGCCACTCCCTGGCATCGCAGGTGTGGGTTCCCAAGAGCTTACTCAAGGTGAAGTTACTGGTTTGGAGGATCTCCCATGGTCGTCTGCCCACGTGTGATAGAGTGGCATCTTTCCTTCAGCATATTTCCAGTTATATGGTGCTTGTGTGGGGATGCAGAGGAGGATATGGATCACTTGTTTGCAAGTTGCCCCTTTGTGAAGAACATTTGGGCGAGGATTGGCCAATCTTTCCATCAGCCTCTTGGTCATTTTGAGGGGGTACATCACCTCTTCCTCAAGTGGCACGAGAGGTGGAACCTTATGGGAGACTATGTTGTTTGGTGGCTTATCCTTCATGCCACTCTATGGGTCCTGTGGAGTGAAAGGAACAATAGAATCTTCAAAAGGGAAGCGAGACCAGAGGAGTGGATTTTTTAATTTGTTTGTGACAGGGTAACTTTTTGGGCAAAACAGTTATGTAAGGTGGAGGCACATAACTCACTTTTTTTGTTGTTGGGAAGTTGATTGGGGTACACCTTCTGGGTGTGTTGGTTTTTGTATAGAGGTTTCTTGAGAGTTGAGAGCTTATACCTGTACATCTCTTTTCTCTATTAATATATTAGTGGTACCATCCACTTTTCCCCCAAAAAATGCCTTTTGGAAATTCTGGAAATCGCATGCTTTATTTTGGACTTTTATGTTTTAGTTTAAAGCAAAGTTCATTATCAATGAACATCTATAAACAACTTTAAACCCTGCAACCTGCTGTCTGATTTTTTGGATTGCGTGTTTAACACAAATCTCCATATTGGCGTGTGACAGGTGCCTGCCACATGTAACGTGTGAACCCTCATTTAGCGCTCCTTGTCTTTTCTTTAGCCAATGTGAAACTATCAGATAAATTTCAATTAAGTCATGTAACCTTTATTATGCACTTATATTGTGATGATATTACCAGATCCCTGAAGAAGAGATTGCCTCACCAGCTGAAGTTGCAAAAGCATACATGGGTTCTAGGTCTTCAAAAGTCTCCCCATCTTCCTTGTGTTTGCGGAATCAATTGCTTAGGGAAGCTACAACATCACCAAGTTTTATTGGTCTTGCTCCGAAATCATCAGCTGCACCTATTTGTTCAAAATCAGTTGACCGCTTTTCTGGTGTTCCTGGGACTCTTGAGGATGGTTATATGACTCCAAGATTGCGAGGCAGATCAGCCATATACAAAATGTCTTGTTCTCCCTATTTTAAGGGAAAGCCAGCTGTTATGCTGAAGGTACAAATTACAGGGATAACTATGTGGGCTTTGTATTTAATTCTTTTTCTTTGTGGATTTTTTTTGCCTTCTGTATTTGCAAAAAATTGTACCGCTTATGAATCATTGTCTACTTGCATTTAGGATGGTGAACCTATGGAGTGTGGTTATCCTGGTCCTTCTATGTCAACTCAGACACCCACGAAGATTGCATTTTCTAGTGGCAAACAGGTATGCTTGAATCATTCCATTTTGGGATGAATCAATTGTTTGTGTAGGAAATCATAAGGAAGCAATGGACCATATACTTAAAACTTCAAAGAAAACTATAACTATTGTTTTAATAATTTCTTTTTTCAGTCTCGTTTATGTGGTGCCACAGAGAATTTATGTTATTTACAGTATTTTGAAACTTTGCTATTCTTTATTACTTAATGTGAATGTAATAATATCATTGCTTACCGAGAAAATGTGATGATATGATTACCGACGGAAGGGAATTCTGCAAAAGTTAACCAGGTCACATCGGATGAGGGAAGTAATGCAGCTATATTATTGGATCAATTAATTCTCAGTGGTCCAATTTTTTTTCTGATGAGCTTTCCCCTACTTTTTTATTTTTGATGGCTAATTTGGGATTCAGTGATATCTTAAACCTTTTATGTCTTGACTCTTGCTTCTGTAATCAGGTCAACCTGTTTTCATACTCTGTTTCAGATCTACATTTTTGGACAACTAGGGGAAACCTGGGCACACCAGTTGCCATCATATTTGGTGATAGTTTAGGGAAATGATATGATCATGTATGGCTGGTTTTTAAATAGTTATGGAATCAGCTTCTCTTTAACACATATGATGAGTTACATATTATGGAAGGATTTATTATGCACTTGTTGATGGGAGTTTGTTGTGAAGTTCAAAAACTGCTTCTAGAGTTGGCAGGAACTTTTCAGATTTAATTTTATGGTTGATGCTAAGCTGTTTATTTTTTAGATCAAAGCCAAATTTGACATAACTATTCCTTTGATAGCAGCTTTACGACTTCCTTCTTTGATCAGGTTCACATAGATTTCCATCTATGCCACAGTTATTCCCTCTTTTTCTATTCCTGTTTAAGACTTCTATGAAATATTTATGATCTACTCATGAGGTTTTTTTGGAAAGTGGATCTAATATAGGAGTTGTCTTTGATATTGATGATAGATACTGAAACGGAGTTGTTCTGCCTTAGAAAGTGACCTTGGATCTGTTGGCACCATACGGAGGATTAGACAGAAGTCTAATTTAGTGTCCCCGTCAGAAGATGGAGTCTCAGAGTTTCCTCGGAAGCTTCTCCATACAGCAAATGCTTCTGCACCTCTTCACTCCAGAGAAATGGCAGAAAAAATATTGCAACAGCTTGATAAATTAGTTCCTTCTCCAAAAGGGGAATCAGCTGAGGCTAAAAGAATTTCTAGTGATGAGTCACCACCCAAGTTGTCACCTGACATGTTACATGGAATGGCTTCAAAAAATGCAGCAAAATTAGATGCATCACGGTTATTCAATGTAGAGTCTAATGGTAAATTGGGAGGTTCAAGCATCTTCCATGCCGCGGGACCTAGAAGTTCAGTTTCTCCAATGAAGGACAAGGGTGAGAATGGCCATTCAAAGTCTACCTTTTCAGAGACCAGAATGGCATCTGAAGGAAAGGGAGTGGGCAATGCTGTGACTTCAATAGCAGAAACCGGGCCTGTGATGGTACCTGTGGCTTCTATCTTCTCAACTAGCAATTTTGGCCCAATGCAGAAAAGGTCAGCATTCAAGATGCAGGCTCCAGCGGTATGCATAATTTTCTCTGCCCTTTCTGCAGCTATATGATTTTTCTTTTTTTCTGGAAGGAGTGCAACTATGTGAAATTTTAAGAATATTGCTGTATCTGTCTTTCTCTGATCCATATTAAAATGAACTTTTATGTTCAGCTTTGCTTATTTGTGGGTTGGGATGCTTATTCAGGACTCACCAGAGCAAGAGGATGACTGCTGTAGTAGGAAGGATATCTCTGGTCCTTCAGCTCCTGGACGGGAAAAATTAGAAGTGAATGATCACAAGTCTGTCATCTCTGAAACTGCAATCACTAAGAAGACATGTACATCTTCCTCTGAAAGCAGGGCTGGTCCTAACATCCAATTAAATAAAGTGGCTGAAAAGGGAGTTTCTGATGGACCCACTATTACTGATAAAGATACTAGCTTTACATTCCAAGTTCCATTACCTCCTAGCACACAGAGTCTGGCACCATTGACACCTACTGTACCATCACTACGTCTTGAACTGCCTGTTACATCAAGTGAACAAAATGCTGTGCCTCTCTTCACTTTTGGCTTTAAAAGTACCCCATTAATATTTTCCGCAAGCATGGTGAGTTACAGTGATCCTGCTGGTCAAAAAGTTGGGGCAAGTTCAGATTTCAGAGGACAATTGTTTGGAAGGTGAGCTATTAATCTTTGCAGCACTCAGAAATAAATAGATTTTTTTTTCTAGTTTATGTAGTAAACTTTGTTTATTTGAATGCTCATTGGTTACCTTATGGGGGCATGAATTCAGAGACAAACACTATCCCACCCCTGGCGCCAGGGGCAACACTGGGTCTGGCTGCTTGGAGCTGTACCCCAAGTCCATAAAACCCAAACCTTCAAATCATACCGTGGTTTGCAGGATTAGCTAATTTCAATTGGGTGGACCCCATGAAATTTCTCTTGATGCTGCAGCCCACAGGTGCTTGCAGTCAGATGCTGGATGCTTCTGCCATGGCGGGGGTGAAGTGGTCAGATGGCATTGTGAATGGAGAGTGATTAGGGCTTTCCTGTATATTCCATGGCTATTTTTTTGGGAATCTACATACAAAATATTAAGCAAGGCTCATATACATGTCATTGACTAATACACTCATTAACTAATTAACATGCACACACACACGCGCGTGTGTCCATTTGGCCTGCCCATGGATTGGACTACCAATGATTCCAGATTGCTCTAGGCGGGTGGGTTTATTCTTGGTATTTGATACATACATACGGATGATTGGTACGCCTTGGTTGTTTTTTCACTTGGCCATTGGGTTTATCTGATAGCCATAAAGAAAGAAATAAAAACATGCTTTTCCCCGTCACATGTGACTTTGATACACAAATTCATGGGGGCAAGGGTGTGATGTGAGCCATCTGATTCAACTGCCCGGTTGCATCCTGGCATTTACATATATAAATATTCATTATGAGTATGTATTTAGTTTCCTGTAATGATATCCCTTTGTCTTAATTTAATTGGTTCCCTTGGATTGTGTTGTTGAGCTGATCTGATTCCTTTTGGATAATTGGTTGGATCAACTGTACAAGGGGCATGTCTGACAATTACAATGAAAACTTATTTATTTATTGCCTTTTATCACTGTTGAGCCCATTATTTTTCTTTAATTGATCGAGATGAATAAAAATTAAATCGGTCTGGTAATGGTTGATAAATGTCATGAAGCTAGCATCGTCACCCCAACAGACCATTCATAAACCCCGGGAGTTCCGTTGGATGTCCCGCCATTTTTTCGAATTAATCAAAATAAATAAAACTAAATTGGCCCGATGACAATTGGTAAATGACACAAAGCTTAGTTCGTCATGATTACGGACTAATCACGTGTCCCGTGGACTCCCCGATGGATACCCAGCACGAAGGGAAAAACCCTCATGGCAAAAAAACAAGCAAACGAAGTTTTCTGTCACCTGCGGAATGTCCGACTTGTGTTGGCAAGTCATTCGGGCGCGACGGAACCTCCCTCCCTCGATGAACGGCACGGAAGGAGCAAGAAAATCAAGGACAAAGCACAAAGGAGAAGTTGTTTTCTCCCCTCCACGTGGCAAAACACCAAACCCAGGAAAATAACAAAATGGGGAGGGGTTTATAGGGGACGCCCCCCTCTTTCACCTCTCATGGCCCCTCGCGACCGGATAGGTCCCCCCGGGGGCCTATCCAGACCGGATAGTCCCCATGGGGGGCCACAGGGACCTATCCAGACCGGATAGTCCCCCCGGGGCCGGTGGCCCCCCATGGGGTTGACGAGCCCTGGATTGGTCCCCAAGGGAACCTATCCGGTCCCATTTGACTCCTAATTTCTATAATATCTCCGGTGGTCCCCACTTGGAAAACACGTTATGAGAGTAGACACTCCGAGAAGAAACTCAAGGAGTACTTGGAGATTTGTGTTTGCTTTATGTTTTTGTGAAGACCCACACAAGGGTATGTTGTATAAATATCCTTGGGTTTGCAATTATGCCCCTAGGGATCTTGTTATGTAATTTTTTATGTGATTTTGTGGGGAAATCACGTAATTTTCTGAATTAATTATAAATTATGAAAATACCCTCTAAATTACAAGAAAATCCTTGTCATGTCTGTAAACTACGGGAATGTCCGGCAACTCTTGTAAATTGTAGATATGTCTTGCAATTTTTTTGCAGAAAAGTCCTGTAAAGTTTACAATTTGTTGGCAAAATCCTATTTGCATGGATGCCCTATATTCTCCTAAAAATTACAGAATGTCCGGGGTTTACAAAAATACCTTGAATTTCTATAAATTGTGTAAGCATCCTTACTACATGTGAATGTCTCGTATGTACATCCCTACCTCAAGGAGAGAATCCCAATGTGCTCATTCGACGGTCCGACAGAGATTATCTCAGCGATCCATCGGTTCAATTGAGATGAAGCTTGGGACCGACTTTCCGACAACGATCCGTCAGTCCGAGGAAGATAAGTCTCAAATCAGACTATCGGCACAAGTCCAAGCCAGTGTTAAACCAGGGTTTGCCGACCCGGTGCGGGTCGTCCCGACCCGCACGACCCGACCCGACCCAGGCTGTGGGCAGGATGCCCGGGTCGTGGGTCGTCACCGGATCACCTCATTAATATTGTATTATATTGTATTCTATTATATATATACTATTTTTTTCTATTTTTTCTATTATTTTATATGTATTATATATATATAGTCTTTTTTTATTGTAAGACGGATCGAGATGGATCGAGACGGATCGAGACAGGACCGACCCCGACCCGACCCAGGCCGTGACCGAGACGGACGGGTCGATCGAGACGACAAACTCTGTGTTAAACTACAACCAAACCCCTAGAGCAAACCTACTCCTATCCTTGTAGGTCTACCCTGACCTAAAATTATCTTACACTTGTATTTCTAAGATGGTATGAATGCCCTCATCCCTTCGAAGGCGTTTGCTGTCATAATTGCAAATATGCCCTTAATATCACAACCGATATTGCGAAGGTTGATGACGTCTTTGGCAGTTAAATAAAGATGTTCGGATTTTATGCCGATGTAAACTAACACCGATTCCAATTAGTAGGGAAAGGTCCAGCACATAAATGGACAAGCAAATGTGCGTAAATATCCAATCAATGGACACTAAATAATTATTTTTTAAAATATTTTGTCAATCCATTTAATTTATTTTTCCATGTTAATTCCCGCACTTAAACTATCACAGAAGAAAGTAGGAGCACAGCCAGTAATTTTGTGACATTTTATAGAAGTACAATTTTTGGAGGGGACTTGTGCCAAGAATATTTTCCTGGAAGGTTGCCATTATTATGACTTTTAAAAAAGGTTGCCATTGTTATGAAATCCCACTTGATAAGCTTCTGCTTACTGCCATCCCATGAAGTCTTGCCAGAAAAGATAGAGAATGCCAAACTAATGAACACACGTCACATGGAGTTAATGGTATTTCATACTGTAAATAGTTAGAAACTGGCACATGACTGAGAAAATGACATAAGACTGACAAACTCTGGACAGAAATCACAGAAGAATGTGAGCCACGTGTAGATCTTTGTCACTGTCTACCTTTTAGGATGAGGGTACACAAAGTTTCATATGTTTAGTGATGATAGATCTGTACATTGTTTGTAAGGTCAAAGTTTTTTGCCAGTCTTTTTGACAAGGGTATCTTCAAAAGGTTTCATATGTTTAGTTACGACGGATCTGTAGTTCTGTACATTGTTCTATGAACCTCCTTACAGTGGATAAGTAGAAATAAAACTATATACCCACCCCAAACCGACAGCCCTCGTATCTGAAAAGTAGAAGTGAATTTTTCATCACTCCTTTTGTTTGGCTGTCATTATTCTGAATTGTTTTGATAGAATTTTTTTAGTGCAGTAGCAAGTGTTATCATTTCAGTTGAGTAATTTGATGCTTTATGGCCCTGCAGCAGTTCAACCAATGTAACAATGACCACAGCTCCCGTGGAATGCACAGAATTGGATGAAGCTGAAAAAGGTCAGAAGGCTGGACATTTGCTTCAATCTGTTGAAACGTCGCACTCATTTGGTTTATCTACATTGCCTACCTCAAGTGGTCTTCCGTTTGTTACTTCGCCTACCTCCAGCCAAAGCAATGGTTCACTAACATCAAATTCATCCACATTGTCAACCTCTTCTGCTTCTGCAGCATCTCTTTCTGGCAGTTCGACTAGTGCAATTGTCTCCGCAGGTCCTCCTGGTGTAAGCAGTTCTAGCAGTGGATCTTCCAGTTTCCCTGTTTTCTGTGTGTTACCTTCACTTCGGTTTGGGTCCAGTTCCTCAGCAGTTTCTACTGATTCCACTTTACCCCCGGTGAAGTCTGTCTCCACAGTATCTGAACCAAAACTCACCGAAGATTCACCTTTTGGTATGGCCAGTTCTTCTGCAGCAGTATCGTCTATATTTTCAAGCACAGGCAGCAGCATTTTTGGATTCAGTTCTTCAGCATTGTCAAGTGCTGCCACCTTTGGCAAGGGTTCTGGACCAGGATTTGGCTCTCAGGCAGCTCAATCTGGAAGTGGGACTTCTTTCGGAGAGAGTACAAGGCAGTCTAGTGCTAGTGCCTCTCCAACATTCGGCTTTGCTGGTTCTTCCTTTGGTTTCAGTAGCTCGGCAGTCGGGTCATCAGGTAGCACTGTTAACCCATTTGGCTTGAGTTCTGGGTTTGTGACAAGTTCTACATTGGCGTCATCTCCCAGCAGCTCTTCATTCACATCAACCATGACATGTCCAAGTTTATTTGGTTCCAGTTCTCCGTCAACTGCACCTTCAATCTTTCATTCTGATTTTGGCTCCTCTGCTTCTTCTTCCTCAGTTTCTACATTTGGAATGTCATCGGCTACTTCATCTACCACATCATTTAGTTCTTCATCCATGTTACCATTCTCAGTCTGTTCCTCTGCTGCTACAACGCCTTCAATATTCTCATTCACTCAAGCCACTGCCACTGGTTCATCTTCATTTTCGCTTGCATTCGGTGCCACCTCTACGTCAGCCCCTCTCTCTTCGGCAGTTTGTGGCTCATCAGGAAATGATCAAATGAACGTTGAGGATGACATGGCTGATGACACGGTCCAGGCTCCAAACTCTGTTGTCCCGACATTTGGTCAACCATCCAATGTTCTTGCTCCAAGCTTGCCATTTGGTTCAACACCTACACCTTCAGGAGCAGCTGTCTTCCAGTTTGCTAGCTCTCAGCCCTCTGCATTTCCCCAGAGCCAGACTCCAGTTCAAGCTACCAGTAGTCTTGAATTTGGCGGGAGCTTCTCAATGGGCAGTGGAGGTGGTGACAAGTCCGGCCGGAGGTTCATTAAAGTTAAAAGAGATAAACATGGGAAAAAGTAGGGCCATTGTAGCATAAAATATGGCGTGAGTTGCTATCTCCACCACCATCCTTCCCGGGGAACTAGATCTTGTCATATGACGGTCAAAGTTTTTGAAGGAGAGAGGAAAACGTCTGATGCTCAATTGTCTTTCGAAGGATTTCAGATCCGAAGGTTACCGGCTGTTGAAGTGCATGAGAAAATCATTTGGCAATTGGTGTCCTTTCTTATTCATCATTGTTCCTTTGCGACCTCCTTATCGGTGTCGTTGGCTTGCCTCTGCTGTGTGTGTTACAATTTTGGTTTTAGCTGTAGCGTTACAGGGTTTACTCACGGTAATGTTCCTAGTGCCATTGCTTTCCCATTTTTTGCACTACATTCTGTAACGTAGTGTGGGACAGACATATTGTGATCTGTATCATTTGTCTTTTCCCTTTTCTTTGGGGTTGTGGGAGGGCTGAGGGGGGCAAGAGCTGTGCATTAGGTCATCGGAGTTTTAACAAAGCCGAACATGCATGATGTGACTGTCAGCCTTGTAGCACCTGGAAGGAGAGATGAAATGCAAAGTTTTAGCCCTTTTGCTTCTGTTGCTCTTGTGGTAATGTGAATGCACAAAACTGGTACCGCCAACCCAAAAGCTGTTGTGTGAGTACTGATTGTCCAATGTAACATACCTACGCGGAACTGCGTTTAATTTTTTTTTTAAAAAAGCAAAGTTTAGTGAGCCGCTTGCTGAACAACTGTGTCTGTGAACCCAGACTTGCCTGGACAGGCTTGGCACAGGATCAGTCTTAGTTCGATTCTTTTCGACCCTAGATATCTAGATATGTGTATATTTCAGATTTTTGACCGTTCTTTTCTTTTGAGAAAATGCTAGGGCACTACAATTTGTCACCTCATTTACTACACTGCAATTAAGTCGTGTCGACTTTGATCCCGATCGTAAGGTGACGTATGGTAAATAAAGAGATAGTAAGTGTCATGTCGTAATTTTTTACCCTTTCCCTCCCGTGTGTGACTGGGAATACGTGTGATAATAGGTGAATTTTGACGTGAGAAATTATGAAATATTTGGATCTCACTCTATTTTTTCTTTTTAAAATCTCACCAAAAGAAGTTTTAAAATTTGAGAGAGAAGATATTTTATTGTTCTTTATCTCTCTCTAATCTTAAGAATTCACTCTTGAAATGAGAGATTAATTTTTTGAACATTAATACGTTTGTCTCTTGTAAAGAGTATTTCTATGATTGAAAATTATTTTCATAATTCACTCCGTTGGAGTGTCAAACGCTCTTTAAATAAAGCGGATTTTGGGTGGTCGAGTCGAGGCTCGACCTCGGAACTTTCACATTGGTTGGTCGGCTACTTGTGAAGAAAAGACCGATCTCATCAGAGAATGCACCGGAAGAGTGAAAAATAAAACTGAAGCAAGAATTTTTTTTGTCGTGGGACATAAAAGAATAGTGACTACCGTGACAAGTTGGCAAACATTTCAGAAAAGAAAGAAACAATCGAGACGCGTAACACAAGTGCCTAGTGATTACTGCTGGGTTCTTCGGGCTACTCCCATCTGGTTGTTTTTTTTTTCCTTTTTTTCTTTATTTGGTTTAATTATACTGTAACCAGATAACTTCTAAAGAAACGTCGATGCAAGCTTGTGACTTTGTCATGGGGGATTAATTCTGAGGTCTGATTAGACCGTCATAACTCGGTCCAGTCCAGATCTGGAAGCACCTATATATGGATGTTCGTAGACATCCAACAGCTCTAGCCTCTAGGCTATATATCAATATCCTCCTTTTAAAGCTTAACCCTCCCCTCCCACCCTATCCGAACTGCTTTGCTAATGTTACCATTTGGCTGATGTCCCTTGTTTTGATTCCTCAGTAGAGTAGTTGGGCTAACCATGGCACCTGAGGAATTTGGCCCATCAAAACCTGTTAACTTTGTAACCGTGTGGTGTAAGTTGGTGGTTTTTTGTTAAATGGGCCTACCCAGATGGTCTGGTTTAATTTGGAGATTTTGGGAGTTTGATGGCATGGTATGCTTATCATGTCGTGTCTATATATCTGTAAATTATAATGATTTATAAGATACAGACATGATGGTTATGTGTTGATGCTGGCATGTATATGTTTGGACGGCCCCTTTCCCATGGTTTTAGTTGCATGTCAGAAAAGCATGGGAAAGGGAACTGCAGGCCGCCCCACCACCCACTCAGGAGTACTCCACATCCAAGTTCCAACCTAGGGATGGGCTTTGACCAGGGTCACCCAGCCAACTAAAGTAAATTAATTGAAAAAGGCGAAAAAATAATAAATATATCGTCATGATGAAAACAACAAGATTATTTCTCCTGTTATTATTATTATCATTATATATATATATATATATATATATATATTCACCTACAGATATATACACGGGCCCCATGTGTCGCGGGCACCTTAAATTTACCTGAGCATAAATGCGTTTGGATTTTCCTTTTTTGAAAAAGGTTACTGATCAATAATAGGCCATGATCGAGCCATATATTATCGGTTTAATGAGATTATGAGAATATGCCGTAATCTGTTACACGGCAACATCTCTCGCACAATCTCGTTACAGTTTTCACAGTTTCTCCTTCATTCACATAATTAATTTTGTTATCATCGTATTCTTCTCTCGTCACATTGTCTCGTCTCGTGCGTACGTAGTTACACGCTTTGTTACATGCGTGATTGTCTTCTAGTTTACAAACTTTCGTATTTATTGTAGTTTTTTTTGTAACAAAAAAGTTATTTGAATAGTTTATACAACAACTAGTATATATTATTACATACTTATTAATTAAAATAAACTTATTAATTAAATATAAATGGCTAAATTAATTACTTTCCTTACGGTTAACTATTAATTTACAAGAAACATTTGATGGAGTATTTTTGCACGTACATTAAATCAGTAGAGTTATTTTGACATTTCCTGACGTGGACCGTGACTGTCGGGGGTTCGCTATGTATTTTATAGACCTTGAGCCGACACGGCCCGACGTCGATGAGCCGCGCGTGAGTCGTATGAATTTTACCCTCCTCAATGCTTATACAATAAAGTTTTTGCATTGCTAAGTCAACACTTTAGGCACGTTTTTGAAATATAGTTGGATTTTGACTGGACTTAGTTACATCTATTTGACACAACAGGTTAAGATGTGTCTTAACACATGGGTATATATTTTTGCATGTGCATGTGTCGTAGAAGAATTATATTAATTAATATCAATTTAAAAATAGTATTTGTGTGTGTGGGTGTATGTGTATGTGTGTGTGTGTGAGAGAGAGAGAGAGAGAGAGAGAGAGAGAGGCAAGGACGTGAATAAATGAGACAACGGCATCTCTCTCGAGGAAGAGGAAGGGAGAGTAAAAAAGGTATGTAGAAAGAGGTACGATCTTAATTATAATTAACTAAATGTACTTAAATCAAACATATCACAAAAAAAGAAACAAAATTTTAAGGAGAAAATGTTTATATATATATTTTTTGGGGGGGGGTTCGATCTTAAATATAGATTTGGCTGGGTGGGTGGATTTTTTAATTATTCTAAGTTTTCTAACGGCCGATTACATTTGTTTGGGTTTTACACGACATGAAGCGCGATGCACCGTGCGTGATGAATCCCTGCGGTGTGCTTTCTTCACTGTCGCATGCAGTGTTCGTTCATCAATGAGATATTATTATTATTATTATTATTTGGGGTAAGGAAAGAAAGAGTGAGCTGAGCGTGTGCCGTTGGGTGGGTGGGTGGGAATAGGGTTGTCAATGGGCCGGGCCCGGGCCGGGCTTACCGACTTCTCAATATTAAGGCCCGAGCCCGGCCCGGGCCCGACTTATGTCGGGCCGGGCCGGGTCGGGCCCGACATTATGTAAAAATTTCAAAGTCCGACTAAGGTCCGGCCCGGCCCGATAATTTAAATAAAATAATAAAAATAATAAAAATAATAATATAAAGCATATAATCTCACTAAATTAATTAAAATTTTGATATTAATTACATAATTTATGTAAAAAGAGAGTTTTAAAATTTATCATTAAGTAAAATAACATAGTTTTAACTAAATAATTTTTAAATTTTGATGTGGGAATAAAAAAAAGAACGGGCCGGGCCGGTCCGCGGGCCAAACTCAAAGCCCGAGCCCGGCCCGCGAGTCAAGTCGGGCCGGGTTTTTAGGCCCGACTAAAAATCCGCGGATCGAAAATGACTTTAAGACCCGGCCCGAAACCGGACCAAACTCGCGGATCTATCGAGCCGAACCGATCCATTAACAGCCCTAGGTGGGAGAGAGGGCAGGAGGAGGAGTCAAGTCCAGAGGAACAGCCCTGCTGGCTGCAAAGTGCAGACGGTGTTTCATTTTATATAAAGAAAGAGATTTTATTAATATCTTGGGGGGGAGGGAGGAAAGGAGGGAGTCAGGTTGGGCTTGTGTCGTCGGGTGGGATGGCAGGGCAGTCGGCCAGGACAGTCCTGCAAGTTGGACGTCGTCTCGGAGTGCGGTGAGTTAAGATGAGACATGACACGACCTGTCCCCTCTCTCTGAATTCTTATCAACCCCCATTGATCAATCATAACCAGTGGCCGAGAAAACGTCACTCCTTCCAATCTCTCTGTCATTCTCACAATCACATCACATCATTTCTCTCTCTCTCGTGTGTGTGTGTGTGTGAGAGAGAGAGAGAGATAATATTCTTCTCTCTCGCACCAGCGTCACTCGCAATCTTCCAACAGTTGATTAGCGGAGACACGGTTGGATATGTTCAGAACCTTCCTTAACGACTCGCACACACCCTCGTTGAAGTTTATTTTTGGTTTATAGAGCATCGGGCAATTGACGTGCATGTGGGGCTGTCAATTGATCGGACTCCGGTTGGGTTTCTCGCATCCTACTTCAAATTCAAATGATGATTTATCGGATCGGACTTGACTATTTCACTAAATTATATATTTCAATTTTCACTTGACCCGACCTGACATGTTACACGAAAAAAAAATTAATAAAAAATAATAGTCGGGTTCACATGGAAGCGCATGAATGCTCTACATGGGTTTCATCGTCATGATCTGAATCTAATCTGCCTTTTGACCAAGTGATAGCTAGGAACACCTTCCTGGGTTTGGTGGTCCCTCGGCCATAATTTCCTGTTTGTTTGATCGGGACTGGACTCCCGAGGACCTTTCTACCTATAAGTCTACATATATATATATATAAGTCTACATATATATATATATATATATGTAGTCATGGATTCGTGTGTGATCGCCGAGGCTGATTATACCATTTGAAGTCTTCGTAGATAATCATGCATCGTCAGTACGTTATATGAACTAGCAGTATTCACTCTGAAGCAAATTGAAGTCATCCTCCGTAGGAAACCCATGTTTCCCTGCTGGATGGCACCAACAATCTAACTAATCCAGTTAAATCTTAAAAGAAATCTTTAAGCTCCGCTTTGTTTGCCACTTAACCTTGGAATAAGCCCGCTTTAGTGTTAACTTAACCTAATTTGCTTTGGCGGAGGAAAAATGAAAAAATCCGATCAAATGTTACTTAAGCAGGGTTAAGGACCGGGGATTAAACTATCCCACCTCTCGACATGGGATATATTACCCCGCCGTGACTTTTTACCCATTTCTCCTCACTTTATGTCCCACTCACCGACCTGCATCCGTCGCATCGGCGAAACCCCTCCCTCTGCTTTTTTAGAGAGAGATGATGAGAGGGGGAATCATGTGTTTCTCTCTCCTCCCGGTTCCCCCCCTCCCATTCCTGCTCTCGCGCGATCCCGCCCCCCCTGCGGTCTGACCTCCTCTGCGGCTGCCTGAGCTCCGACGATGGCCCCCTTCCTCTTCTGCTGCCTTCCAGCCGCTGGTCCCTCCCTCGCGCATCCTGGTGCGTCATCGGCTGCTCGCCATGGTTGTACGGATGTGGCATTTCTTCCCTCCCCCGCCGCTACGATTTGTGCAGAACACTCGCAGCTCCTCCCAGGGCCCTTGCCTGGCCCTCTGTCCTCCCCTGGGAGCCTTCCCGGTGGCCATGGGAGTTCCTCCGCCGTGATTCATCCCCCCTCGGTTCGACACTTTTTTGGCGCCTCTCACGCAACCGGGTCTCGCTCCAACGCCTCCGTTGGCGAGAAACTGCCCCTCGTCGTCTTCTGGCCTGGCCGTCGCCCCTGGAGCCCCGCCAGCCCTTGCCTCTTCTTCGGATGCTGCAGGCAACCCTCATGCCCCCCCCCTCCATTCCTACTGATGCTGCTTCAGCAGCTTTGCCCTCCCCTGTCTTTGATGGGACATCGGCTAAGAACGGTGCTCTGTTTTTTGTTCCAAGTACATGGAGTTATAAGGTAGGGACAATTCTGGTATATCAGGCATCAATTTGTGTGGGTTAACTCAAAGCTAACCAAAGTACACAGATTTATCAAATATTAACCCAATAAATTTTTTACATTGATATCAAAGAAAAATGAGATAGAAGTGGGTTAAGTTACCTCACTTAAAAAAATCTGAGATAAATTTAAGTTGCTGCCAAAGCGGTGCTAAATCTTGTAGAGTGAAGCATAACAACTTGATTGTTTTGTCTGCTTGGGGCTTGCTGCAATTCATCACTTAGGTTTGAAACTTTGTCATTTTGTCGAGTTTAATGGAATTTTACTACAACCCCGTATATATATGATTCTGATGACTTAATTTCAAGTCCCATTAATTATCTCGAAGTCTCCTTCCTTCTTCTTATTTTTTGAAATAATATATAAAATGAAATTTTCTAGTATGAGGAGTAGTTTGTTGAAGCTCATGTGGCCACCCTCGATGTTGATCCCAACAATCCAAAATCTCAATGACTCCATGTATATACTTCAAGGTCACGTCTCGGATTCCTCTATTCACCAACCTTATGAAAGTCATCTGATCGACGTCTATCTTGACAAATGCATTTCTAGATCTGGATCCTCTCCGTTTCTTGTACCCTCAATTCTCTCTCTCTCTCTCTCTCTCTCTGTGTGTGTGCGTGTGCGCACGCACGTGCGTGTGGGTGCACACGCGCTCCCCACCGCCTTTTGTGGTCATTACCACGAAACGCGAAACTCAGGCAGTAGATTTATTTGGCTGTACACAGTTAGGTGAAGAGATCTGGCATGTTAACATTTGGTAACTGGGGGTGAGGTTGTACGTGGGCATGTGAATTGGTGTTGAGGAGGAAACATTGATTCTCCTAATAATTATGTCCCCTATCATATCTAAATCCCGATTTATTTCATCTTTTCATCTCTCTCAACCGCTCACTCTTTCTCATCTCCATACATCACCAACTTTGTTTTTCCAGTTGTATATCTATCCATATATTTGAAACTACAACAATCAAACTAATTAATTGGCGATAAAGAACAATTAAATAGTTTGGTTATGATGCTACACTTGGGAAGACCCTTTTTATTTGCACTCGGTAGTGTTAGTGGGTTTAGGGCTAAGTGCACTACATTGAAGCTGCAGGAGGCACCTCGATCCTCTCCCCTTTCCTAGCTAGGGTGTCTGCTGCATGCATCTGCAGAATGTTGGTGCTTCCTGAAAACACTGAACAAAGAAAACCCGATTGAAGTCAACACTACACTATCCCTCCCAACCTCCACAGTGCCTCTCTCTCTCTCTCTCTCTTTCTCTCTCTCCCCACACACACACATACATATATATATATATATATATATATATATATATATATATATACACAAGGAACCAAACACCACCTCTCCTCTCTCAGTCTATCCTTGAACATCACATCTCTCTCTCTCACAAACCCACGTACAGTCACAAGGAGACAAGCACCACCCCTCATCTCTCAGTCTATCCCTGAACATCACAGCTTTCTCTCTGTGTGCGTCTGTGCGCGGCTGATTAATTTTCTGAATTTCCATCTTTTGTCTTTCTCCTCTATCTCTTTCATATCCAGTAGGCCTCGCCCCCTACCTACGAACCATCAAAATGTTCTGAAATCTATCTGTGTACTTATATCTGCTTGCTTGAGGTTTGCCCCCTGATGACATTTTTCACCAGATAAGTTGAGTTCACGCTGGCTCCATTTTGGTGGTTTCAGTCATCTCATTTACAGATTTAGATGCCACATCATTGAAGCTTCTTAGCCTCTCGTTTGATTGCACCAAAGCTTGTCTACCAACCGCGCGCATCCTTGAGAGTTGAGACTCCTCACTGCACCAATTAAGGTTGTATTTGCAGTGGAGCTAGGTGAGAGCTATGACTGCTCAAAGCCAAATGAGTGATTCTCATCACATAATAAGCCAACTCACTTGGAGATATAACTTCACATCATATACATGTTGTACGTAGATGATGAACTCAGCTGAGACTATAGTTTGGCATTTGGTATATATATATATATATGGCTACCTGTTTCTAGTTGTTCCAACTCAATAATTAGTAGTAGAGAGTAAGACTTTGAGATATCGGGGCAACTCAAGCATGCTATTGCTTCAACTGAAAGCATGCAACTCCCCTTCACACCACTTCCCAAAGAAGACTATACCTATTCCACATATGAGACTAGCTAGAAAACGAATACAGACATTGAAATGGTTAATAATAGGGGCACTTCAAGTTATACAATATCCTTTTGAGAAACAAGAAAAGTGCTAGTTTCTTCTTATATATATCTATATCTATATATTATATATATATATATATGGATATATATATATATACTCAGTAAATTCCATGAGACTTTGGAGAACCTTCGGAGGCGATGGCCTCATCAAAGTTTGCCTGTTTATTGTTGTCCAAATTTAGCCCGAAGTGGATGTAAGGGAAATGAGCCCACTGCATGCAATGTCAACAAATTGATCAACTTTAGGTTGTCCCATTTGGTGGTAACACTAGAAAATCAAATTGATATCTAAAACCAACAAATTAATGTCAATAATTGTAAAGCTGGGTATGACTGTGGATCTGGTTCCTGTACGAAGAAGGAAAGTATGCTTCCCATTCGGTCTTGTCTGTCGTACTGCATGGGGAAGCCTTACAAGAGTCAAGATTCTTGTTTTTTTTCTTCTTTTCTTTGTTTGTAGTTTAGTCGTCTAAAAGAGAAAGATTGACCAGACTGTTCACATGTTATGTATGCAACTTAATTATACACATGCTACCGCTATGATCAATGGAAACAATGTATAAGAGAAAATATCAATGATAGTTCGGGGTTGAATACCAAATATAATAATCCAGGAGATCTCTATTTTGCCAAAGATCCTTGTTACTTACAAATTAAATCTATTACATAAGGCCATGCATATATTGTCGCTCAAGACTAGCGCCAACTAGAAGATGGAAGCAAATTCAAGCGGAGGATGGCAATTTTGACATGGATATATAAGACCTAATTAAATAACATGGTTTCGCATATCGAGGAAAAGATCTTCAGGTTTAACTACTAAAGATTGTATGACATTAGATAGATCAAGGTGGCAGCGAAAAGTTCATGCAGCTAATTCCAAATAAATAGTATAAGGCGTTAATGATGTTGATGATGTGTCTCACTTCAACTTTGCATTAATTTTTGAGATTTTTGCAAATAAATCATTGCTGAAAGTGAAATAGAAAAACATCATTTCTGGAAATGCATTAGCATGCATATCATTATTTTTAACCATATGTTGTAAAAATGTCATCATAGTTAACATCTCTATCGATAGGAAGACGAATTTTCTACGAAGATGCTATTATTCCCGTTAGTTGATCATGAAATGATAAAAATACCCTTGATGGATGTCTGAGAGAGAGAGAGAGGGTCCAATGGGAGGTCGCACATGGGGTAGTTCTGATAGGTCGCTGCGGAGGCCACTCCTCCCAGTTGGCTTCTTAGAGTGGACTTGGGGGCAAGGGGATGGGGTGTCCATGATCTGCCAGCCACTGCTCGATGACCAACCGGTGATCATGCAGGTGGTATCAGAGGAGTGGGGGGTGGGGGTGTCGGGGGGAGCCTTAACCAGGGAGGGCGTGGCGGCCACCGTGAAGGTGATGGTAGGGAGCGAGGCTGAGGGAGGATGAAGGAGAGTGCAACGCCTGCAACGATCGCCGAAGCGACTTTAGCACCATCGACTAGTTTGCTTGGCAGTACACCGTCTACAACATCCTCGACTATAGCCCCGGTCGGATCAGGCACTGCACCATCTCTGTCGACTTCTTTGAGGAGTATAGCAAGGACTTCTATGACATCATGGGTTCCCTTTACGGGTGGAGGGACGCGGTCGAGGAACTGTGGAACATCTGGAACGAGCACTACGGGATTCACTGCGTTGTCTTCTCCTGCCTCTCCCTCACGAGGATCGATGGAGCTCCATTAGTAACGACTGTCAGTCCCTGATGTGCTCGCCGACGTAGGTGGGAGGGTAGGGGAGGGATCCCCGACAAAAGGGAAGCACTGCCAAGGCCAGTCGCTAAGGCACATATGTGGAACACACTGGGCATGATGTGGATGAGCCCTATGGAGAGGATCACCCCAGCGACGAAGGCCTTAATGATGAAGAAGGGGTCCCTCTCTGTGTGGAAAGTAGTGACCTACCTACTTAGAATGGGGATGAGCATGCCGAGACCCCCGATGGTGAGGATGGATGCCACCCCCACAAGCTTTAGCCTAAGTGCAGATGGTAGCATGTCGGGACTGGCAAGGCTTTATGGTGAGATCATGCGGATGGAAACCTGGCGGTCACCATGCATTCTAGTGGGAGTCACAAGGGTAGGGGGTTGCAGGGGGGTTCAATGGTGGGGTTCGGGCGAGAGTTGTAGGGGGGAGAGGGATTGTAGGGTGGCGATCGACTTAGACAAGGCGAGATGGCTACGAGGGTGGCAACAGAGGCAGCGACACCAAAGAGCCAATAGCAGCAGAAGCACCTATAGGCTTGAGGGCACCTCCACCACCTGAGCCAGATGGTAGTCCGACGGGTTCTCGAAGAGGGAGAGGGAGAGCTGCTTGAGGGCAAAGCCAATGTCCAATACGTAGGACCCCCGAGGATGGGTCGGAGACTGAGATGGCCCTCACAGGCAGCCAAAGGAAGAGATCCTCCTGCGATAGGCCCACCATCCCGCGAAGCTCGTCGTAGCTCAAGTTGCTCACTATCACCTGATCGAAGAACACCCGGTTGCCAAGCCACTGACCTTAGCAAGGTGCGTTGAGCCACACCTAAACTAGCCTTGTGCGTTAGTCCTTTTTTTTTGGGGGGGGGGGGGTTACTGACGAGATGCTTACCGGCGGGGTAGGGGGTTGTACCGGCGGATTAGGGTCTTCCTTTGGGTTGGAAGGAAGAGGGGTTGGGAGGGAGATGGGCCCCATTATTTTAAGTAGGGATATTTTCAACATCTTGAGTCTAGTTAATTTAAAGGTAACCATGGTTAAATTCATGGGTGGTAACAGGCAGTTGAGGCGATGACATCTTTGCACAAGGTAGTTAAAAATAATGATATGTCTGATAATATATACATTTTCAAGAATGATATTTTTGTCATTTCACTTTTAACAATGAATATTTCATTCAAGCTGAATGTCCTTGAACATCATTCAATGATCTTGATGACTTCTAGCGGTGGAGGAATTAACAAACATGAGTGATATAATGGATGAACACGATAAATTAATATCTTTAAATTCACAGTGTAACAATTTAATGAGAATCAGATGATCCAATTATGAGGGAAATAAAGATCCATCTAGTATTTGGCCTTATAATTTTGCAAACAAAACTCTCTTTTGATCACATATTTTATGCCTTGCATATCTAGCTTTAACTTCTAACTTTTACAACAAAATCTAGATATGACAAAAGCAGATTATCATTGGTGAATATCTTTAATGTATACGCACGGTTAATTTAAATGCATTTAGATGGGCACATTTGTTCATTGAACTATCAAGTTAAATCATTACATCTGAATTAATAGATATTATGTACAGCTTTAACGTTAGAATGTAGTATAGATTTAAAGGATTGAAGGAGACATCCCACCTTGCTTCTAGACTAGTACAGGTTTCGAACTTAATTTGCATGCCCCCAACTTTAAAAGAAAATTAAATATAACAATAATACATGAATGTAACTCTTAAAAGACATTTTGAATGGATTACAGGTCTTGCAGTTTCTCATCTTGAATTAGTTCAACCGACATATTCGGATGGACAATGCTTCCCGTTTACTTCTTTTGGCTAGCATCTGAATTCTTGGTTTGTAATATGATGACTTCGATGTTTCTGAAACCTCTTGCGCAATGGTTAAGATGAGATATGGGTTACGTACTTCCTTTTAATTGGCAACCATATTCTACCGGCTAGAGGCTTATTCTTGCAGCATAAAAGGGTGTGGATCCAAATATGAGAAACTTCTAAAATCTTGTACTTGACTGCGGCATATATATTTGGCCATTTTTTTCACTCGTCTTAGAATATTCAGGACCTTCCACCGGGGATGACCACAATTTCATGTTACCCGTCCATGTACTCGTATGCAGAAGTGGTTGTATATATATATCGACGTCACTAAAATATATATACAGATCCTGGAGAACTAATCTGAATGAGGTAGGACTACCAGAACTTGCACAAACAAGGATATGCGTTTTCATGTCATACTCACATTCTTAGCTGCAGCACTAAATGCTTCCCTGTGGCTAATGTCAGGGTTGCCGGCCTTTATCCTTTGTATCTCCTCCCTGTCAAGTGGAAAGAGAGAGCGGTTGGGGTTTCACTTTCAAGCACTGAAAAAGAGACATGGGGGAAAGAAAAGGAAGCAGTACGGAAACCAGAGAAAGTTTGGAAAGTGTTTTCTGCATCACACTGGAATACACAAAGACCAGGTTTGAATGGGCATATGTACAATAATATATCTCAGTGACCATGTGACTTACTTAATAAACCTGTTGTATGCAGAAGGAACGCGTTGTCTTTTCTCGGGGGCTGTTTAAAAATGCATAAACCATTAACAGATAGATTAGAAGAAGCCATCGTTCGGACATCGATCAGGTATAGCTTTGTTCGGTCTATTTTTTCACTTGCCAAATTGAAAGTAAGCGTAAAACAACGTAGAAACGTCTATGCAATAATTAAGGATAACTGAGCTGATTGATCGATAAACATGACATGACAGTTTATGTTCGCATTGAGCTATCCTTCTTGTGGCCAAACTACCCTTCATGCAATACGCTAGGTACATTAATATATATGTAAATAAATAAATGTATAACACACTGTGTCTAAGATCTATCCGTAATGCAAGTGTACAATATATCGAGGAAGAACACACCGATGGGCTTCACGATTTCAGTACCCCAGATATCAGCCATGAAAATATGCATTGCAAAAGTGTTATATCTGATGGCATGAACACATACGGCGGATTGGTAGCATTTGGTATTGACTGTTTTGCGTTGAGTTCGTCATGGGTATCCTGTCATATTTGGAAGAAGATCCACATTCTATGGCATCAACTTGGGGCTTGTGCTTGAGATTCTGCGATAATTTTTGTCATGACACAGAAGATAAGAAAGACTGACTCCATATTATGGTTAGCAGCAAAGCCATAGACAAACAGACTCCATGTCACCCTCTTGTAATCCCTCTTAAATGAGAAAACCCATGAACAGTTTTGCATTTTCATTTAAACGAAAGAATTTACTTTCCTTCTTCATGGCATTGAAGCATCTACCTTTCAGTCCAACCCTTTATTTTCTATGTGCCTGTACTATTGAGTATACATGTTGTAAAGAACATAGGTGTATTATTCGTTTGTCCTTTGCATATTACAGCAGAGATGCGCATGTTCCCCTTTTTTTTTGCCCTCTTCAAATATATTGACGAAAAATATTGCTGGGAAAGTGAATGTAAACCTGATAATCCTGAAGAGGGAAAGGTTGAAGCAATGCTCCCATGTTCACCGACAGGAGGTTACCACAATGCCCACATCTTACAGTAACAATGTTCAACAAAGTGTTGCATGGGACATTAACCTGCAGATAAAGAACCAAAAATACATATGAAGATTGATGGAATAAAAACGTGTTGAAATGTGTCTTATTTTTTCGAAGAACTGGATAATGGCATCTAGGGATGTTTTGAGAGATACACGTAGTGGGTCCACCAAAGCATGTGGCATGCTATAAAGAAACCAATACCAAAAATTGTGAGGAAAAGAGTAAGGAAAAGAGTTTATTGGTTTCTCGATCTCTCAATGGCTGTGTGTGTGTGTGTGAGAGAGAGAGAGAGAGAGAGAGAGAGAGAGCGGGTCAATGTAAAATTCAATAATGAGCCTAACTAGCTAGACGTGTACAAATTAAAGCACCTCCGAAGGCTTTAAAGCGATGCTCCATTATATGCTGCAGTTACTCTCTTTCCATAGCCTGAAAATTTAGTCTGCACAGCATCCCTCAATGTAGCAAACGAGGAAACCATATTTTAATGATACTATAACGTATGGTTTGGTGCAGGATTGAGCAAGAAAGGGATTTTGAACCCAACGGAGAGAGGTTCTCGGGTGAAAGCAACGAGAATTAGAAGTTTTAAATATTGATGCTTTTGGAGAGAGATAAAGGAATGCAGTAGTGTGTATTGAGAAGCTGAAGAGGCAAATTTGAGTTAGGGAAGTATATATACCGGTGAGAGAATTAAAACAAGAGGAGTTCGAAAGTGATATATAATTCCTTTGGATTTCAAGACAAGAGGAAACACAATGTTGAAGGGAAGTAATTTCCGCTTCTCTGCCTCCATTTTTTGTTGTTCTTCTTCTCAGAAAGAAGGGTAACCATGCTATAAATATATGCACATCCCCTTGAGATTCACCTTTGGCCTTACCCCATGCACATCGATCTCCATCAGGGACATGACACAGGTGGTCGATCGAGATGAGATGATGGGTTGTTCTAGCTAGGGGTGTAAGAATAGCATTGATCAAACAAAAAAGAGAATAAGAAATTGCCCATTGGGTAACTTATTGTTTCTTTTTCCCTGAGGACATCATATATTATCGGATTAGGAACAGCTAGCTGCCTTAATTTGCTGCATATTCTTTTGCAATCTGCTAGCTAGCGTGTTGTTTACAGTGAAGCGTCGTGGTGGAACCTCGTTTGTTTCAAAAAGAGAGGCCAATGAGTTACCCTTCCCAAGAAAGGCACAACTACCCTAACCCTTCACATGGAATCTCTCTCTCTCGCGCGCGCGCGCTCCCCTCTCTCTCTCTCTCTCTCCAGAATCCAGATCGATCTCCCAAACAGGAAAAGGGAAGAGACCTTCCGTTTACACAACATACTTCGAGCTTAAGCCGTCATGTCATTTGTGTACTCTCTTCAGTCTTTCCCTGTTCAGGCTGCAAGCAAACAAAGTGAAAAGACCGAACAAGAAACATATATATAAAGTTTGCTTTACGGTGTCAATCGAAACACACGCCCTCTCACACACACACACAGCGAGAGAGAGAGAGTGAGGGGGGGGGGGGTTAGTAGCAACTTTATACATCATATTTTTATAATAAATAGAAGATACTTCCTTTCTGCTTTATCTGATTTTTGGTCAAACAAGCTACCCAAAGAATGTTATGATGGGAAAAAGGGAGCACGCAAAGATGCCCGCAAATGATTGAGGGAGTTGCTTAGAAATCTGTCGGATGTAGACGCCGTTTCAAGAATATCATAGAAAGAAAAACACTGGGAGGATAATGGTTATAATATTGGGAGTGTCTGCCTTTCGGGGTATAGAGTACTGAAGAGTGTAGTGTTGGTGGGGGGGGGAAGAGTACTGGGAGATCTAGGGAAGATGAACGACTATAGTAATCTTTCCATCGTTCAAATATAGCATCACGAAAAGATTACCATACGACAGTAACACACACAGGAAGTCTTAGAGTTGCATTTTAATTAGGGATCTTAAAGGAGTTTGAATAGAATATATATAACTAGCTAGAGAGCTAGTAAACGTTGCAACCTTATGACTCTCAGCATCATGCGTACATTAGAAATATGTACTTTGGACACTCATAAACAAAATAAATTAATAGTTGATCGAGGCATTCACCTGCAGGGAGAAGTTAATTAATCATGGAAGATAGCTCATGTAATATATACTGATGCTTCAGATGTTCATCATGTGTTTCCCCCGTACATCAAGGTTACCCTTTACTTAATTGCTTTGGGCTCTGGTACACATCAGAGCCCAAGGCAATTAACCACGAAAGACAAAGCTTCCCAGAGACCATAACAATTAAAGCACTTCCACTGATTTCATTTATCGAAGTGAGGGCTCCTCTTCCTCCCACAGACGAAAGAAAGGCAAAAAAGATTTTCGGGTTTTATCGATTCTCTTGTTACCGATCGACACATCAATAATCCAAGATCCACTTCGGAACTCTAGAGATTATATATGTTTCTAGTCTGCCTGTATTAAATGTCTGACCTTGAGACATGTGCATGCTACATATCTCGGAGAACTGAAACTGACAAGCTTGTCATCTGAGTAAGTGTGCTCGCGGTGCAGCATCCAGAATGGCAAGAGCAAAATTATTGTATTTTGAAAGCCCCAGGAGTATAAGATCAACTAATCTCGCACAACCATCCACAGAAACCAAGGATTTATAAGAAACTTTTAGGTAAACGTCAAGTTAGGACAAGATTCTGATCTCCCCAAAATGAGTTGATCATGGAGATTTAGGCATCACGAGTCCAGATTCCGGTATCCTGGAAAACTTTCAGGAAGACTTTTATGTTTTATATTGAAAACAGTTAGTTTGTGGGGGAATCTGCCATAGATGTTGTCAGCATGATCTAGATCAGAGTTTCATATATATGCTGCCAGTGATTACCCTAATTTATTAAGCCGACATTATTTGGGCATCCCAAAACCTTTTGAATGTTTCTCCTAAGAGAAAATTATATATTATTTGTGTTAGCTCCCCTCTCTCTCTCTCTCTCTCTCTCTCTCTCTCAGAATTGTACATTCCATGAAGCCATTTTGTGGAGCATCTCCCAAAGGAATTCGTCATGGTATATATGGCGCCTCATCCAACCGCCCAACATTCTTCGTCGTTTCTACCCGTTTCAAATCAGTATCATCTCTGATCCATATGTTAAGGTGCATATATATAAGGAGAGCGAGAGGATCGGCACCGTTCCCATCTCAACTCCTGCGCTTCAGTAGAACTCGCGGACATTGCACTCTTGCGGCTGTACAGACGGTATGAACATAGTTTGTATTTTACCGAAATTTCTTGAAGTTCTAGTCCAGATGGCTAGCTAGCTAGATAGCTTCGTGAGGAACCTTCCATGGCCTATGGGATCGGGCTCAACCTCGAAGTAGAGCCATGAAATATTAAGATATATAGCGCAAACCAAACTCCCAGGCATACACCGTGCACACTGTCAACGGGATCAGTCATCTCAAGTATCCTTCACTATGCGCGCGCGCGCGCGCACACACAGACGAGAGAGAGAGAGAGAGAGAGAGAGAGAGAGATCAGAAGGATGCGAAAAGAATATATATACCGCCAAGACGGTGTTGCAGAAGTTGCAGTGGACGTAGCAGACGCGCTCGGAGGCGGCTTCGACAGACATTTCCGATCACGGTTTCTTTCCAAAGATAGGCGACGATCTACGGGCATAGACTGCCTGCGAGTAAAAAGGAGGAGGAAGAAAGAGGGAGGAGACCACGGCCGAGATGTGGAGGAAGCAGAATATTAATGGAATGTGCAGTTGAAGGAGGAGGAGGAGGATGATGAGGTTTTGTGGTGGTGGAGGTGGTGGTGGTGGTGGTGGGGACAAACAAACACGGTGGGGGGGAGGGGGGGGGGGAATGCTGCCGGGCGTGAGTACGGGGGTGGCGGTGTCACTACTCCGTGATGGAGTACTGTTGGGGGTTTTTGCGCGGGGGTGGGGTGGGGGGAGTTGACAGTGGCTTTCATGTAGTGAAGTAAGTGGGAAATTTTTAGGTTGAGTGCAAATTAGTGGATCTCTCTCTCTCTCTCTCTCTCTCTCTCTCTTGGTGTAGAATTACGCACAGTAATATTCGAATCTACACATAATGTGAGAGATTTTAGTTCAAATCTAACATCTCTCGTTAATATTAAGTCTACATAAAGTGTGAGAAATTTGAGTTCAAATATAGCGTATCTCTGTGTGTGTGTGTGTGTGATGGGAGGGGGGGGAGGGGAGGTTGGGGGAGAAGAGGGGAGGGTATTAATTTGAATGGAGGAGAAGAGATGCCCATGGCCTCTTGTCTTGTTGGATGATTAAAATATTTTTACTTCCCCTACTGAAAGGAATCTAAAGGTATAGAGATTGATTGAGAAATTTAATAAAAGTATATTAGCTTTATCTACTTATTCTCTTTTATAACTTTAAATAAGAAGAGATGGGTAGAATTGTTCATATGCCTTTTTGGCCAAGCTTTTGCAACGTGCAGGAGCGGGTTCATCTCTTTTAGATCTTTTTAAAAGGTTGCGAGAAGATTTTGGTGCATTTAATTTGTCCTTTGAGCATAAATTAATTAAGAACCTCTTCGCTGAGTGTGAAGACCTACCATATATATATATATATATATATATATAAACACATATATTTAGATTTCTAAACTTCTATATAATTCCTTGAGAAGGTACGTTATGCATGTGCCTTGATCGGGTTTCCCATGCACGAACAGCATCAATGCTGCTGAATGAAAGATTTTAAGATGCCAACAACTAATTAATGCCCCTAGAGTAGAGGTAGTGTACGTAATTTGTCCTTTATAATAATAAAAAAAAGCCCCTCATAAATGAGAGAGTAAACATATATCCACCTTCATTATAAAAACACTATATACTGTCTTCTCAACAAAACTATTGCGAGAGTATGTAAAATTCTTATAATTCTGATGTACACAATTTCAATATCAAATATCAAGAAAGGTGATTGTGTTCCCTTCATATATATATATATATATATATATATATATATGAAGGTTTATTGAATATTTTTTTACTAATTAAGATTGTTCATGTAAAAAACATCATTAAAAAGACTATCTTCTTGGTAGTTCAATTTGAACTCGTACGAGTACAATCCAAGGATTGATTGAGGATTGTCCCCAACTTTAATTAATTAGAAAATGTTGAAGAGAAATTAGTTTGACACAAAGTTTCATTCACATACGTACATTTGTGGTCTCTCTTGGACAAATGCCAACCAAATAGAAAAAAAATCTGTTTCGCGTAGTACTGATCAGTGGACAGACGTTTGCATATCGTGTGCTATCACTATAATATATATATATATATATATATATATAATATTTTATACATCAACGGTGACATGATGAAAAGATAGATAGAAACTCAGGATACGCACGCACACGTGAAGAGGATGCGTACGAATCTCGGTCGATTGGATTGAGTCTGACATCAATTGTTGGGCTGTAAACTGTCAGAGTTGAATGGAACTACATGTTTTTTAATTTTCTTTGATTTCATTTTTTATTTTAAAAGGGGACATGAAAAAGGAAAGATAGACTCATATTCAATTTTCTTTCTCACATATATAGGTCTGTGCAAAATTTATTATTGAACGCCTATTTTATGTTACATAACACATGCAACATAATAATATACTATTGAAATATATATATATTATCATACTGTGGATGCGAAAATAAATGTTTCTGCTTCCGCGTCCTATGTTTTATCGGAGAGTCTCACTTTTGAAACACTTAAGCATTCAAATGACAAGAGTTTTTTAAAATTCTTATATTTATTGTAAAATATCATAAACATATTAATTAAAAATGTTAAAAATCAGACTATCATTAATTTACAATCCCAATGTCAAGTTGGTTGATTTGATTAATGCTTCGAAATTTGTATACTTTGTGAGAATATGGCAGGGCCCTTGATCTGCTTAATTTGGTGCACACGCTACTCAATGTACATAATTAATTAGTGTATAAGATTGGAAGAATAAATTTTTTTTATAAGTTACATGATCTAGTGGTTTGGGACGTGGGGAATTTGAGAAGGAAAACGGGAGAATTGGGGTTTGAAATTGGCAATTTATAATTTATCGTAAATCGACGGCAAGAGATCCTGCTAATTAACTAACAGTCTGATGTCGATCATTGAATAATCTAAGGATAGATAATTTCGCTCCACATACTAAGGAGCATAATTGAACTCACGATCTCTCCATCATTGGGGGAGGTACGTTGTGAACCATTCAAATACATCTGGGGTTCGATTAGGAGAATACATCAAGGACATTGACAATTACTGGATTACAAAAATTAGAACCAAGAAGAAAATAGTGGTCCAAATTAAAGAAATCTCTCTCTCTCTCTCTCTCTCTCTCTCTCTCTCTCTCTCTCTCTCCCTATCATAACATTAATATAAGGGGGACCGGCGGCCAGGTGTTTGGCAGTTATATCGAACATGGATGCCAACAACAATTTTGATGTGGCTATTAATCACAGGTATTTAATTAACTCCTATTAAGTTTTATAATCATAAATTAAAGTTCATTATAAAATTCTAATATAGATTTGACTTTATATTATAATTGTTATAATTCATATTTTAAAAATCTAAAGAGTTCTCCACTCCTTGCTCTCTATATATCCTTAAGTCTCCTGTTGCCATCCTTCGTACTTTTTGTATATTAAGTACAATGTAAATACTTTATATTCAAAAACAATAATAATATCGATGTTAACATTATAAAAAATATTACTCGTATCTATCAGGGCATATGTATAAGATAACGAATTAAGTGCAGACGCCTTTCTCTCATGAGCTTGGCACAAACTTTAGCGGTGGATGACCACTGCAATCCATGTCCTTGGAACAGCGACATCTTTACGCAGGCACCAAGTTGAGCCACATATTCAGATTTGGTTGTCTTTTTTTTTTATAAAAAAAACAAAGTGTATATATCTTATTGCTATTGTACGTTACAATTAAATGGCGTCTATGTAGGGTGGAGGTTGCACCTCGCAGAAAAAGACGCGCGTACTTCTGCATTCTTGACAGCAGGAATCGGAGTGGGCATGGTCCAGTCTGTGAAGGTCAGGTGTGTAAGTGAACTCCTCTCTTGTTATTTAATATTTCGTTTTTTTTTTTTACGGGGAGAGATACCTCGAGATCGAATTCGTGAGCTCTCCAGACGGAGGAGATGATGAGACCATCACCACAGACCGTGAACTCCAACTCCTCTCTCTCTCTCTCTCTCTCTCTCTCTCTCTCTCTCTCTCTCTCTCTCTCTCTCTCTCTCTCTCTCTCTCTCTCTCTCTCTCTCTCTCTCTCTCTCACATAGCATTACATAAGTCGAAAATAAAGAGAAGATTAATAATTAGTAGGTCTCTGCAAGGTTATTAGATATGATACGTAGCTACGGGTACATTTGTGGGTCATTTATTAATCATTCATTGCTCAAGGTCTCTTCTTTTTTGGTTGTCTTCTGACGACCATTAATTAAACGGCGAAGCTTCTCCAGAGACTCACGTCGGAAGTCAGAGAACTGCTGTCTCTGGGGGCAGTACCATCCAGGTTAAAGATGTGTTAACAATTGGGTGTACCTTTCATTATAAAGCAGATGTTTCCAAAAAAAAAATTAAAAACAGACACAATAAAAATGATATCTTTCAGATCAGGTCATCTGTCAAAATTAATGTTATCGTAATCGATCAGATTAGTCGGTCAGACCGGGCCGATCACAAATTAGTTCAAGAATCGATCTGATTAAGGTCAGTTCGATCTATTGTTAAAAAATCAGACGAACCGCGATTCGATCGATGAACCGATCCGAATCGGTCCGACTCGATTCACCTTTAAAAATAAAAAAATAAACGTAAAAATATTTAGATACTCAAAATGATATTCACGTGTGAATAAAATTATCTTATTATTATTGATTTATTATTATTTATCACTTTATTTTAAATACATTTAAAGTTTAAAATTTTAAAGGGGCATAGATGTCAATTTTGAAGAGTGAAGACTAATGGAATATTACAAAACTTTAGGTTCGATTTATTTAACCATGTTATTATTATTTTTTTACTTGTATAATTACGTAATCGATCATGACTAATAATCATGGATGTATGTTTTTTTTATTTTGATCATTATACATATCTTATTAATTTCTTATTGTCTTGGGTTATAAAATCGGGTCGAACTATGTATCAATTTTATGATGACGTCACGGTTCAAACCGATTCGATTGAACGCTCCAATCGATTCAAACCAAATCAACTCATTGACCAATTCAGACACCGATTCGATTCTGATAACATTGGTCAAAATCAAAAATTTAAAAAGAAAACCTTGGCGATGTCTCAGATTGTCTTTTTGAATCGTCTATTCCTGATGTTAATTAAGATCGACCCTATTTCATTAAGTTCCGAACGATTGGTCCATTTGTTTTTTGAATCGTACGTACGTGTAATCCTCTCCATCTTCATCCATTCATTAATTGTTTCTTAATTACCTTTCTTTTATAAGTTTGCACTATCCCATTAATTAAGTAGCTCCAAACCCCTGGCAGAGAATCTGCATCTTCCATGTATAGTAGTATCCTAAGACAGGTTTTCCCTTCAACTGATCATCTATTTTTAAAATCCAACTCTTGGAGATGAATATCCAATTAGGTGGGGGATTAAATCCCAATATCATTGAGGCAAATTCTTGCAAGAGTTTAATCACAGACATGGAGCTCATTATACTTAATCGGTGTCCCTTGGCTGAGTTGTCCTATTCGTACTACTTTTGAATTAAGGTGCTGCACTTACGTACGTGTATCTAAATAATGAAAATCGACTTCATAGAAGTCAGCTCTACATAACGAAATATAATGACTTGAAATTGACCGCATAAAAGTATTGATTAGTCTATCTAGCTAGGATTAGCGTACGCTCTTAATCTTCCCAGCACGTATATTTTTGATGCCCACAATTATGTCTAGCTATTTGATAAAGCCGGCCCCTTCTGCATGAGGTTTAATTTCTCCGAAATTTTGAAGGGTTAATATACCTAATTTTTTGGGACTTTATTAGATAGCTTGATATTTTTAGTTGCTATAATTAATTAAGTAATGTGATATAATTAGGGAGCTTAATCCTTAGATACAATAGATTGTGGGGGGTTTCTAATTATAGTTTCTTTTGTCAAAAGAAAAACTTATAATAATAATAATTATAATTATCAACGGGTTTAATTAATAGCGCGGTTGCCAGAGATATGGCACGTGTAGGGGGCTAATTTCTGAAGTTACTCTCGTTCGGTTATATTGAGATTTAAAAGAAAATTATCTGTGTTCTATGATTTTTTTAAAAAAAAATAAAATCACACTTTTGTGCTCAAAGAAACTAAAATTTTTTTATCACATGTAGTGGTATACGTACATGCTCATTTTTCTTTTGGTCCTCTCTTTCCTGAATGATCTGGATATGGTGTGAAGCTGGAAGAAACAATAAAGTAAAATAAACTGGACCACAGTGGACTTTGTTTCGTGAATCTCGTGGAATCCATGTGAGTGGGGCGTGCAGGCACCATTCCCGTCCGCATCCTATGATGGGCCCACAAACTATAATTGTACATAAATATATATATATGAGGGGTCTTTTCATCATGAGCCGGACAGATTATAGATTCACAACGAGTGCGTAGACATTCCTAAACATTCAAACAAAGTGGAAGGAAATTTTAACTTGAGGTGTCTTCGTACTTGTGCTTATGGGCAAGTGTTCCTTGAGTTCTTTGATTCTAACCAGTATTCATGAACAAAAAAAAGATAAGATAAGATCTGAAGCACATCTAAGTTAGATGTGGTCACATTCGAATGATTAGTTTTATCTTTAGCAACTGAAAAGAGATGGACAATCACCTTCATTTGAACAAAAGGTGGATTTTTAGTATGTTAAATGGGTCTGTAGAGGGGGTTTTTAAATCCTCCTCCTGAAAAGTCTGACAAGCTCGGCCAGGCCCAATAGCCTAGAGGCCCGCCCATTAAGGTCGCCTAACTCATTTAGAGCATCTTAGGGCCCAACAAGCACTGTCAACCCCAACACACCCCACATCCCAGAGGGGCCCCTCTGCCAGGTTTCACAATCAGGAGGAAAAAGTTCTCGAGTAAATAGCATAAAATCCTTAGGTGTTCACTTGATCCTGAGCCATCAGGAGGTCTCGAGCCTTAACTCAACCCTGGGCCATCAGGAGGTCTAGAGTACTAACTCAACTCCGGGCCATCAGGAGGTCTCAAGTCTTAACTCGACCCCGGGTCATCAGGAGGTCCCAAACCTTAGCCCAACCCCGAGCCATCAGAAAATCTAAAGTATTAACTCGACCCTAGGCCATCCGGAGGTCCCAAGCCTTAACTCGATCACGAGCCATAAAGAACCTTAGCTCGACCACCAAGACAAGAGAAGTCCTAGCTCGATCCCGAGCCATGAACCTTAGCTCGGAGACCAAGCCATCAAATAACCATAGTTAGATCTTGAGCCATGGGAGAGCCTTAGCTCGATTGGCAGTCTTATAGCTTGGCATAGCCCGGCTGACAGTCGTCCATCTGATGAAGACCTGGCAAGACGATTGCAATAAAGGCCACAAGCTGTTGGAATCGAACTCACACGGTTATGTCTTCATCAAAAGATATCACATTGAAAGCATGAGCCCAATCAGGTGTGTATCCCTCGAGAATTGCAATCGTCACCCTAGATAGCAACACCCATGGCCCGAAGTGCATGGAGATATGGATACTACACCGACGCCAGCCACGTAACCTCCATCCTGTTAAAGTCGGATCAAACCACTGGTTTTCGAGGATCCAATATATGATTATGACCTGCCCCCATCAATAGATCCAGCTCCTTTACAATGTCGTGACACACTACACATCCCGTAAGCTGCGCTAGGGGAGCCACCATGTACCGTCTTTTCAGGCTCAAAGATCCAAGTAGCCTCTACGACTACGAAACCATTGCCAACATGCTTCTACCTCTATATAAGAACGTGTCCATGACCTCCTCAAGTGCATAGTGCAAGGCAACTCAACCCTAAGTAACACGACCCTTTACATAGAGGGAAGTCCAAAAAATGAGAGAAAAAATAAGAGAGTAGTACGTATGCAAAAATTCTTCTCACCATGAGACCATCTAAGAGCAAAGTCACTCCAACGATAGCTCCCCCTATTCTCCTCCACCTCTACCAGCCTAGTCCGGCAGACCATGGACGCTGCCCAGTCTTCATAACTCTTCATTCTTCCACCAAACCATCTACTGACTTGAGTGTCAGAGAGTTATCCTAGGGGACACCCACCCCAGTATGACCTTTCTTTGAAAGACGAAGTCCAACGAGATCCTATCACGGCGGGGACACCTTGGACAACCCTATATAGAAGTCAGACGAGGTCCTCTCAGGACTCCGATCGGAAGTTCTTAGACGGTCAGTCCCAATGCCACCGGAAGCAAAGCACCCCCCACCTCTAGTCGCAAGCAAGACAGTGCCTCCGCCTCCATCCGGGGATGGGGTGAGGCTTTCACCCCACACCCCCCATCGTCGTCAGATGCCCCTAACTGGGTCTCTCCTCCATGAAGACCCACGCATCAGCTACTCAAATTTATGCCAACCAAGTATGGCCCTTTGAGTATTTTCTCCTAGGAGACCCATTAACCGGTCGTCCAAGCTTCCGCTGACGTAGTCCTAGAGTGTCGTTGCCCTGAAGCACCCGCGTCCCTCCACAGCCTACCATGGAGTGTTGCGGCCAACAACCAGTGCCCCTAGCCGGCCACCTCGAGCATCCCCCGCCGTTGTCACAACTCGTGTTCTTTTGAAGTGCTTCTTGGTACGTCAAACGCCACCCTTAACTCTGGTGGACATCATCCTTGGATCAGACATCCATGTGATAGGGTTGTCAAATGGCTGGCATAATACTATACACTCCACTCAAATTAATTGGGGGGTTAGGGTATTCCCATTAACTGATAGTAATATCCCTTTCATAAATTTGAGTTGAAAAATAATATATTTCTTATTATTCTTCCCAGATTTACACAACCTCTCCTGCGATGGATAATTGAGAGATCCTTTTGGTTTTTACTTTTTGGCCAGGGGATGCAATTAATCAAGTATTTGCATTTTTTTCCTTAATGAATAGAATTTGAAAATTATGCTTCTTCAATATATTTTTTAACCTCGATCGAGGGTTTTTTTTTCACAGTTGTCATAGGCTCCACCCTTTTCAGACGAGTGTTTTTAAGTTTAGAAATCTCATCGTATTCTCCTCGTGGATCCTAATCTTTGTAGGAGGGGTAGATGGGCATAAATCAGTATGAATTCATGGGATAAATAAACCCCCTGTTCCACAACATTGTGAGATGTGGAATTTCACCCAGAATTAATTATGTCAAGAGTATGAAATTAGATGTCATTAATTGACCTGCAGACTCAAGGGTGAATGACCCCTCGCTAATTAATGACCTTAATATTAGCACTAGTGATAGTAGTACGTAGTAGGATAATTTAATGGTTTTATCTTGTACAAGAGAAGACAAGAATTTCATTTAGAAGGGGAGGGAAGATCCAAACGTATCTTTTTCCGGTGTCCCTTTCCAAAGGTAAGAGACTCCGACCCATGGCCACGGGTGGGGCTAATGGGTCTGGCAAAAAGACATGAGTGGTACCAGACGAAGCCCTCGTCCTTGTCTTCGAATTAAAATAAAAAAAGGGATTTTTACATATATATATCTTTATAATTTTTAATTTTATCAAATATATCTTTCATCTGATTCAACGATAAGTTTATTCTCCTCTCTCGTCGATGATAGTAAATTAAAGAGTATAATTGTAATATTTTTGTCTAAATAAAAGATATTTATGATAATATATTCATATGAGAGATATATTTGATTAAATCAAATTTTATTGAGGTATATATATAAAAAAAGGAGAAAATACAATGGCTGGTTGGGCTTTGGTCGGAGCATCCACAGGTACCGGCATTAAGAAGTGAGTGCTCATCTTCTGTATTTGGTGGACGTGGTCCGTGTTGGTGGTGGCTAACGGTCTCTCTCACCTATTAATTCATTTATAATAATATTACGATTGATAGATTATAACTAAACACCTACTATCGATGTTAATATCAAAACTTGGTAGGAAATGCGGCAACTGAAGAGAGAGGATAAAATTAAAAGTGGAGGAAGGAGAGGAGATGTCGTTTTTCAGACTTTCGAAATCTGAATTTTATCACTTTTTAATATAGATATAGAATTATATTAGATTTGATATAATATGAAAATATTTTAACATAATAGTATCGAATTTGATACAGCACAATCAAGCATCTCATATCAATAACAATATCCGTAGAGGTTTAAGGAGGAGACTCAAACGATCTCAGATTAGAAATTATAAAGATGGACATATACTTATAAGTAAGACTCAAGTCTTCTCCTTTGAGGATCTTTTTATCAGTAAAAAAAGATAAAACCCTAACCATCCTCCGGTGTGGTGGGGACAATATCTCAAAGGAGACACTCCAAATTTGTACCCTTTTATTGACGCCGTCGGTAGGAATCTCAGCCCAATAAGTACAAAGTCCACATTTACTAGGAGCCATCCTTTGAGGGCCTTTTACTAGTAAAAAATGACAAAATTCTAGTAGCCCTTTGGTGTGACCGGGACAATACCTCAAAGGAGACACTCGGGCCATCCTTTGAGGACCCTTTTATCAGCAAAAAATGACAAAATCCTAACCGCCCTCTGATGTGGCGAAGACAATATCTCAAAGGAGATATCCTAAATTTGTACGTCTATCCGCCGGGACGTGCTGAGCCCGTCGCTCAGTGGACATCAGCCTCCCAACAGTGAGTTCGCAGAATCGAATCCCACTCCCCAGTGTGAGAGAGGGATCGACCCCCCGCGCCCCTTTGGGCGGCGCAAGCATGTAGGCTATGATTCAAATCTCTCCTCTTGATCTCCAAGTGCACGGCCATTGGGCCATTGTCAAACCACCACCACCACCACCACCCCCCCCCCCCAAAAAAAAAAAAGAAAAGAAAACAAAAAAAACAATACTCACTGGGGACATGCTACATTTTCCTTGCAACACAAGATTTTGGTGGGAATTTTCACTGTTTTGGCCTGTCGTTGTGCAAAGATGGAGGATCCTCGGCATCTTTGTCGGTAAGATTGGAAATAGGAAGCATCCGGGATGGGCTGATGTTGGCCCGAGTTACACATGCGAGGCCCAATCCGATCTGCCGATTTAAAAGCGCGCGGTCTCACATGTAGCCCTTTGCTTAAGCTCATTAACATCTATCAAGGTCAAATTTTAATTCTTTTTTTTCTCAAAAACTACTAGAAGTACTATGTTTTTCAACCTCAAAGCTTAGCCTAGGACAATATACGTTTATTAAAGTATCGCGTGTGTCTTTAAGGTATATAACATGGACGCGATCTGGGAATAGGCCTTGGACCCCAGCCCAAGTCAGGCCCAGGCCCGAGGAATCGAACTTCTGGTCCACGGGTCGTAAAGCAGGGCCATGCCGCCATGGGCGCCCCAAAAGGCCCACGAGCCAGCCCTCCCAATTCACAGCCTTATTTGTAATTTTGTAGGACTACTTCCTTCCCTTTCCTTTAGTTCTAAAAAAACCCTTAAAATACCTTAATTCATGTCTGATGCAAGTATGGTATTCCATCCATGATGTCCCCTTCATCAATGCGTCCTTTTTGGAACTTTTAGTTTTTGGCCCATATAATCTTTCATATTATATATTAGTCCCTCCAATCTAGGTATTTTTTATAGCACCTCAAATCCTCAAATTATTTAGTGAAACACCCCGTATCAATATGTTTTTAAGGAAAAAGCCACTGAAAAGAGTGTTTAACAAATAAATGTGTAATTACGAGAGATTGTAAAGAAATGTGCAAGTTAGAGAGGTTAATGCTTAGAATATGAAAGATTGTAAAGGTTAAAAACTAATAATTCTCTTGTTTTGGTTGGGGAGTTGGGGGTGGAAAGAGGGTAGAAGCCTAGACGGGGACCAAGTCCGTCTCATCTCCTCTTCACTTTTAGCGTCGGTGGAGAGAGGGTAGAAGCCTAGAAGGGGACCGAGACCTTCTCATCTCCCCTTCACTTTTGCCCCTTCCAACCAGGTCTTCTGTTGTCAGCTTCCTTTCCCTATAGATCACTCTTGCACTTTAGATTAGTTATCTTTCAATCTGATTGCCTGCTTTTAGAAGTGTAGTTGGCGTGGATCTTTGAATGGTAGCTCACATCTTTTTTTCTGCATCTAGTGGTTGCTGGGTTCTATTTGCTTGTGCATGCTTGCCCGCTTACACAATTTGTCAAACTTTCCCCTGCTCACCCATAACATGAAACACCAAAAAAATGCAATCCAGATAATTCCATTTCTAACTGATGGTTCAGAGCAGCAGCTCAACTGGACGCTCTTCATCTAGACTCTGGTCAGTGGAGCAATCTTTGTAATCTTTCACAAATTTGTCTGGATAAAACTTTGCTAGGCCCTACATTTATACAAATTCAAACATATGAATGATAAATCTGTAACTTTCATTATGGCAACGATTTATATGCAAAATCTCTTTATGTGGGTACATTTTCGGAATAGATACATATACTATTATACTTGTGAAGATTGGGAGAGGGACAGAGAGAAAAAAAAAAGGGGGGGGGGGGGAGAAAAATGGATTGCTGGGCTATTCCAACCATTCGATGGAGATGCCCTACATAGTACATACCCATTAAATAACTAGAAAGCCCATAACATTTTACTAAATGAGATGGCCATCATCCTTTTTTTTATAAATTTACACATGAAAATAAAAACCAATGTGCTCTGACTATTCTTCTCTATATTTGCAAACATGCCTAGTCCTTGTGCTCTCTAGGTCGACGGGCCTACAAACACATTGGCGAGAGACCCTTTGCATCATAACTTTGGCAGCAGTAGTAGATGCGGAAAAAACAAATCAGTGGTTTTTTTTACCTCTGTACATGTACAAGAATTTAACTTTTAGAAGGGAGAGAAAAAGCCAACCGCATCTTTTCCGGGGTCGCTTTCGACGGAGAAGCCTCACGTCACGGGTGCGGTTACCGGGCCTGCAAAAACACGGGGGCGGTAGCAGAAGCAGCGCTTGTCCTTTTCCTCTCACAAGTAGAAAGTAAAAAGGAAATAGGATGGTGCTGGTTCTAGTTATCCGAAAATACTGCCGTGTTTGTTTTAACTTTGGAGGTGATTTTTGACTTCAGAATTTGCACTCTCAAAAGTCTAAATAAATGAGTCATAATTATATCAAAATTTGTAAAAGTTGATTTTTCTTTGAAGTAGAGATATGTAGTAACAAAAGAGTCAACGTTTAAAAAGTTCAAACAAATCTTCTAAATTCTTTTTCTCTCTATATATTTTTTTTTTCAAAAAAAGCAAAAGACAAAGTCCAAACAAATTAGTCCTAAAAAAGAATGTCAGAATGTTTTAGGAGAAGCTTCATTTTTCATGTTAAGATACTCTAGTATTGATGTTGTACCTTAATAATAATTTTATGGGTTTTTTGCATGAAAATTATTGTTAAAAGTGAATTTACAAAAAAATCATTCCTAAAAATGTATTAGTAGATATATCACTGAGTTAATTCAAATAGTACATAAATGTCATTTAAACGTGATTTTCTTACAAGTTGTTGGTAAAAAGAAGTGATATGCATGCAAATAAATATGTCATTTTTGCACAATTCAGATTATACAGTGATATATCTGTTAATATATTTTTAGAAATGATTTTTTTACAAATTCATTTTTAACAATAGTTTCCATATAAAAAACCTTAATTTTATCTATAGTCAGGTTCAGTGCACTTCGATATCTTTTACGATTTTTTTTTGATAACAGGGTGAGATGACTTATTAGTGCTCGGGAGCGAGAATAAATCACCCTAGCCCCATTTTTCGTATGTTAGTTATTTCATCTTATTCCATTCCTAAATCAAAGCGGCCCTCGTGGATTTGATGTCTTTGAAGGGATTCGACCTGTGCAAGACATGATTTGCCAAAGCTTGGGGAGAATCTTGGGGACCCTCATTAATGTGCCTCCCAATGTTAATGGGCAATGGGCTAGGCTGCAATAACTCGGGTTTGGGCGGTGCGAGCTGACCAGATTCGGGTTGCATCGTAGCGAGTCAAACATAATGTGTAGACGTCCGTTGAGCGTATGAACATGTATCACAATCAAAGTTTAATTTGCACCTCAACCAACTCGAAGTATCATATTTTTTCAACCTTAAACTTAGTCAGGGACAGAAGGACCATGCACATTAAAAAAATATCACGTACGTTTTAGGGTTTTCTACAAAAATACCCTCCTTACATGTTTATTTACAAACTTACTCTTGTAATTTTTATATTATTTTTATTAACCTTCTTATTTCAATATAGCGTGAAAAATACCCTTACAAAAAAAAGAGAATCTTGGAGAACCTTAAAATAAGATTACTCTTGACCATGTGAGGGTTGGGAGCTCCCCCACCTCGACCAGATGGGCCCTGCCAGTGCCTTCAAGGTAGCGGTCGAACCGAATACCGAGTTCTTGAACGTGGTTCCTAAGAAGACCGCGTCGAAGATAAAATCTCCAACCGGGCTGGGTGAGGGCGGCCAGGGACATTACCTTATCCAAGTGAGGTTGGGAGCGCCCTCACCCGGACAAGGTGCCCCCTGCGAGCATCCCAATCTTTCTTCTCCAACCAGTGACCCCATTTGGTCAAGGTGAGGGTGCCCAGCGCCCCCCCCCCCCCTAACCAAAATGGGCTTTCTAGTGCCCAGAACTCTCTCCGCTGCCAATTGTGAGCGACGTCACGCGGAATGCCGGAGGAGGTGAAGCAGAGCGCGTGGGCTCGTTTTGCTGCAACATAGAAAGAAGAGAGAAGATGAGAGAGACCACCACGGGAGATTGTTCCGGCGGGACATGCGGGACAGATGTAATGTAATAAGATATGAGGATTAAACGGCCATAGCGGGAAATGACTCTCCGCGACCTCGGGGGATGGGAAAAGTGTAGAATTTAAGTGACAGAAATTTAAACGGCCATTGCGAAAAATGACTCGTCGCGGCCTCAAGAATATAACAGATATAAGAAGCACAGAATGTAAGTGACAGATTCTTAAACGGCGATTGCGGGAAATGACTCGCCGCGGCATCGAGAATATAGCAGGTACAAGAACAGCACGGAATATAAATGACGAAAATTTAAACGGCCATTGCGAGAAATGACTCTCCGCGGCCTCGAGAATATATCAGATATAAGAACAGCACAGAATATAAGTGACGGAAATTTAAACGGCTATTGCAGGAAATGACTCTCCGCGGCCTCGAGAATATAACAGATATAAGAACAGCACAGAATATAAGTGACGGAAATTTAAACGGCCATTGCGGGAAATGACTCTCCGCGGCCTCGAGAATATGATGTGATCGTTAGGGGCCGGATACCCCAAAATAAAGAAAGTGATCGCGCCTACCTCAAAAGCGGGAGATGGCGGGTTGCTTCTTCCTTTCCCTTCGGCCGGTCGATGGAGAGGGCTTTCCTTGGTTACCCTTGCAAAAGAAGAAACAGACAAATAACAGGTGGATCAGAAAAGATGGCAGTGTAGTATTAGTCCCTTGATGAAGAATAATGAAATCGTGGCAAGACACACACCTGGTTGGTGCTGTTTTTAAACCCCTCTCGGACACGAGTAGGAGGAAAATACTATGATGAATGGGGAATCGTGCAAACGTGCATAAAAATAGATCTCCCTTGTGAAAGAAGATGACGGATGACGGGATGATGCATGCGATAGAAATGACAAAAGAGAATGGGAGAGAATGGCTTGTTGAAGGTGCCGATGGCGGGATCCGGCGGAGCTTCGGTAGCGTGGGGACGACGTGGAAGCAGAACAGATGGAGCTAGTCTTCCTCTCGCGAGCGCGGGCACCCGAGAAGCCGACAGAACCTCCCCCTGCAAAAGACTCACGGGTTAGAAATGGGATCCGGTAGAGTCTCTCCTTTCTCTGTCGGATCTGAAGCCCCCTCCCTTCGAGGGAGAGGGTCCTCTATTTATAGAGGGAAGGTTGGTTGAGGCGTCCAGGATCCTGGATGCCTCATCATTGAGGCGTCCAGGACCTTGGACGCCTCAAGGAATATTTTTATTATTTTATTATTTTATTATTTTATATTTCTTTGAGGCGTCCAACCATTTGGACGCCTTAATATTTTTATTTTTATTTATTTTTTTATTTTTTATTTCTTTTAGGTGTCCAACCATTTGGACGTTTTTTATTTTTTTAATTTATGTGAGGCGTCCGGGACCATGGACGCGCCCATTTTCGTCCACCGAATCGCCGTCGACAGTGGAGAAAATGCGTGGTTTGGCGGGTAACCGTGACTCTCGAAGGGCGCGTCTAGCCTACAAGACGTCTCTATGATTAGATTTTTCTGAAAACGTCAAACTAAACTGGCCGGATCGGCGCAGTGTGCGCGCTGCACGAGGTTTCTGAAGAAGGCATCTAACCATCTTGACACGTCAAAGATTTTCACGAAAAAAATTCAAAAAAGTATAAAAAATTAATAAAAATAGGAAATCACCAGAGTAATTAAAAATGTGAAGGTCGCCTTAGGGTATCATAGTGTAATATGAGATTTACTCACGGTAATGTCAAGAACGGCGTGTCTACAGCTACCCCGCCTTGACGTCTACTTTGCAAGGGAGTGACACGTAATAGAGTGGCATCAGAGCGAAATGAAATAGAGTGGGAACGGTCTGAAAAGTAGATGCCAAGGTGTGATGAGACACGTTTTCAACATTATGGTTTGGAATGTTTTCAGAGTTTTCAATGAGACGACCTTGAAGAAGGTCTTCTGAATTCAACAATTGCTTGGACGAAAATCAAACAAGGAAGGGAAAAATGTGCGCTCAGGCACGAGTAGAAAAAGGTACCAACTTCTCTGTGTGGAAGTACCCGGGTCGTAAACCTACAGGTTTCACCTTGGGGAGCGGTTACCAGTCAATGTGGAAGTGATGCGGCCAAGGTGGGTCAAATAGAGTAAAAGTAAAGGTATATTTGAGGATCAATCCAAACAAGGGTCGCTTTTGGAAGAACAGCCCAGGGCTGTCTCAAGGAAACTCAGTATTTCATTCGGAATGGAATATCTCATATTATAAGAATTTAAGCACAGCGGCCTTCGCAATCGAATTACTTTGAATGATCTTCCGCAATGGAATCAAAGTCTTACATGAATGTATGCTCGGTTTAAAAGAAAACTTAAAACAAACTAAAATAGAAAATAGCCAAGGATAATATTGTCAAATTGTTTAGAATGGGTCAGGATACCGATCCGATGAGCTGATACTGAGCCGGGGCCCGTTTATCCACGTACCAACCCACTGGATGGAACCGTCGTCCCCTTGCTTTCACAACTTCACGGCCTATTGTGGACACCGAAAATTGCACATCCAGATGCCACGCACGGCCCAGCATCAACAACGGCCCCGAGTGAAGAAACCCCGGAGAAATCAAGCACAAGAGGCCCCACGGCCCATGGGCCTCGAAGAAAATCAAATGGGCCACGACTCGTGCTCACAATGGGCTCAAAATTGCCCATTTAGCTCTTCAACGGCACGCCCATCCTGGGCTTCAGCGGCACGCCCAGCCCCTTCGGCTGCCCAGCGGCACACCCTTGGGGTCTTCACCGGCACACCCCCAGGGGGGTTCAACGGCACACCCCCAGGGGGTTCAACGGCACGCCCCCTGGGGGGGTCTTCAGCGGCACACCCCCAGGGGGGGGGTTCAACGGCACACCCTTGGGGTCTTCACCGGCACACCCCCAGGGGGGTTCAACGGCACACCCCCAGGGGGTTCAACGGCACGCCCCCTGGGGGGTCTTCAGCGGCACACCCCCAGGGGGGGTTCAACGGCACACCCTTGGGGTCTTCACCGGCACACCCCCAGGGGGGTTCAACGGCACACCCCCAGGGGGGTTCAACGGCACACCCCCAGGGGGGGTTCAGCGGCACACCCCCTTTGGGGTTCAACGGCACGCCCCCTGGGGGGTCTTCAGCGACACACCCTGTAGGGTCCCCAGCGGCACGCCCTTCAGGCCGTTCAACGGCACGCCCATCCGGGGCTCCAGCGGTACGCCCTTTTGGCACTACAGCGGCACGCTTGTTCAGCCCTTCAACGGCACAGCGGTGAAGCTCTTTCAACGGGCGACGTGAGGCCCATGCCCTACACATCCTTGGCGCGCAGTGGAGCCATCTCAGGTGGCAGCCGATCGTTGGGCCACGTGGCCTAGTCCACTGACAGCCAGGACAGGCAGGTCAAACCTCATGATCACGGGCCACTTCCCGCTTCGGCGGCCGTGCTCGAAGGCTCCCGCCGCCCGGGGTATAAAAAACCCCTTCTCTTCGTTTCACAGGGGAGGGGAGGACAGACGGAGAGACGTACACAGACGAACACAAAGAGGGGGAGAGGCTCCGACAGTAGAAGACACACACACAGGAGAAAGAGGAGGAGAGAGAAGAGAAGAAGCGACCCTCCCGGCCTGAGCTCCGTCCGACGGCCACCGGGAAGAAACGAGAGTAAGAGGGAGAGAGCTTGTTGTATTGGGGGAGAGGGTTGGGAACGTTAGCCCATGTCTTAGGCCCCAACGTTTTCTTCCGTCTTGTATTTCATTCCTCTCTCGTTCTCCGTCTTGGAGTCTTTTCCTTTTGTCCATGGCCTCATTTGGGCATTTTCTCTTGTAATATGCATGTAGGGATACGGTCCTTGGCATCCCACGAATGGAAACAATCACCCTCCTTGGGCCTTTTTTTTTTGCTATTTCCGTTGGTTTGATCCTGCCTTCATAGTGCATGTATTGTGCTACCCGTTTCCTCCGTTCCTCCGGTTTCTTTTGAGCCACCACATCAATGTGATGCCTCCCCTTTAAAGCCTGGCCTTGTGAGTCCTTCATTCACTTCCAGTAACCCTTCCTCCTTTTCTTGAACAATCTGCAAGCCCACACACACTTGGCCCTTTTAATCCTTCGGCAATGCTTCACTTTGGCCCCTGACCGACACACTTGCCTTGGCCCTCAGCGGCACACCCAATAGCCCTCAGCGGTACACCCCTATTGGCCCTCAGCGGCACACCTTGTCCAGCCCTCAGCGGCACACCTCATTTGCCCCCAGCGGTACACTCCTTTCTGCCCTCAGCGGCACACCCACACTCTGTTACCCCTAGCCGGCACACCCCTTGGCCGGCACACTCCAATTGGCCCTTGGCCGGTACACTCACCTTATGGCCTTTAGCGGCACACCCTTCAGCCTCTCAGCAGCCCACTCCTTGGCCTCGCCTCCGAGCCCCTTCCTTCACGTTTTCCGAGGTTCTATAAAGGTGTTGCTCCCCCGGGGGCCCACCTCCAGTTGTCGGGTTCCGCCACTCCATGTGGGCGCGCTCCCTTTATCTCCCTTACGCCCCGGGTCAAGGGGAGATGCTGCCGAATTCTTGTGAGAAACTAATAAACAATTAAAAGAGGCAAAAGGAGGCAAAAACGAGCAGGATAATTAATGAGACCTTCCAACTCATCAAATCACTGCCGGCACCACCACCCGGCAGCCCGAACGTCCGACCCGCAAGAAAAGAGACCGAACCGAACAAAGGGAACCAACAAAGGGAGGAACTTTGTATAAAACTACACGAAAGTTAAGATAAGAAGAAAAGAAAAGCCTTAAAACAAATAATCGAAAACTGATCAAACCTCCACCATCACGCCCCCATTGGCCTTCAGCGGCACGCCCAGATTGGCCTTCAGCGGCACGCTTCTATTGGCCCTCAGCGGCACGCTCCCATTGGCCTTCAGCGGCACACTTTCCTTGACCCTTTCAGCGGCACGCTCCCTCCCTTCGCCGGTACACCCTCAGCCACCGCCTCAACGGGATCCAATGTATAGACTTTGGGCCAGCCGACGTACAGACTTCACGTTACAACGTACAGACTTTGGGCTTGGCAGCGTATAGACTTCGAGCTGCAGTCAAAGGGTCAATGTACAGACTTCACGTTCCAATGTATGGACTTTGGGCCAGCCAATGTATAGACTTCATGGTGGCCAGTGTACAGACTTCGGGCCAGTCGACGTATAGACTTCATATTGCAACGTGCAGACTTTGCTCCACTCTGCTCCGACGTACAGACTTTAGGCTTGGCAACGTATAGACTTCGAGCCTGGGGAACGTACAGACTTCATACCCACCCCCACGTTCTGATTGGCCCCTTAGCCGGCACACTTCTCTCACCTCTTAGCGGCACACTCGCCTAAATCCTTCAGCGGCACACCCCTTTAAGCCCTCAGCGGTACGCCCTTCAAACCCTCAGCGGTACACTCTTAATTGCCCCAGCGGCACGCCCCTTGAACCTTCAGCGGTACACTCCCTTGAGTCCCAGCGGTACGCTCCCTTGACCTTCAGCGGTACACCCCCCTTTTGGCCTTCAGCGGCACGCCCTCCGGGCCTCTCAGCGGTACACTCTTACCTTCCCTTCGCCGGCACACTACATCTATGCACATATACAACCTGATAAGGGCATTAACAATAGCAAATAAACTAATAAAAATTATGCTAATTAAAGGACTCCGAATGCGCAATATTAATCACAATAAAGAGGCGGGAGGGGTAATAAAAAATGAATAACAAATGAATGATAATAACAAGAATAATCATGAATAAAAGAAGAGAAATCACCCCGGACAAAGGCACGAACAAACAGTAAACATCGAATCAGAAATCCTAGAGGATATAACTAAGAAAACCCCAGATAAAAGACGCTAAGGCCTGCACCGCAGCCTTCCCATCTCTCCCCGTGACCCGGGGCCAAAGGGAATAACGACGCCGCCCTTTCAGGTCGAGCCCGAGTCTCGGGAATTACCCCGATATGGCCAGGCTTTGATCCAACCTCGGGCCGACATCCTAATCGGACCGGATTTGTTTTCTCGTTCCGGATACCTTCTGAATCTTCATTAAAATTGCCGCATGCTCGGCAGACATTTGAAGGGACCTACCTCGGTTTTCTCATCGTGACTCTACCACGGACCTGTGTCCGAATACGAAAGGGTCTACGAGTGGCCGACACGGCCGACAGTTTATGGCCTTAATACAACTTTCAGTGTGATCTACTCCTATCCCTCTCGCATAATTAGTATTACTCTTTTCGGCCGCGGGTCCCCTAATTTCGGCAATTAATCAAGGGTATTCCCTCGTGTGAGGGATGTAAATGACGTCGTGACCTCTATGGCGCGACGGGATTCGGTCCCGACACGAACCACACAGTCGTCTGACGAAGTCAGATTCGAGCGCACCTTGGGCTCTCCGGAGCCCGAATAAATCGTCACTTCGGTGACTGGCACGCCCACGCACTCAATAAACCGGTGATCGCCCCGAAACAACGGTTAAACGAAAAGTGCGTCCACAACTCTGGCACGCCCGGTGGGACCGATCCACCCTTCATCTCTTTGCCGAAATTAGGGGCCCCGCGGCCCCCTTCTTGTAATACTAATTATGCTACTTTCTTAAATGCAGAAAAAGAGAAAGGCATCATGGAGCCGACAATGGCTGTTGTCTGCAGCCCTGAGGTTGTGAAGAATCATGTGCGAGGCGGCTACCTGGCGGTGCCCCTCACTTTCGGGAGCTTCCCTCCCACCGTGGGCTTCCCCAACTTCTTGGGGGTGGCCTTCGTTGACATCCTCGACGCACGAGCGCCCGAGGAGCCTCAAACCAACGCTCCCGCTCCGAGAGCCGTCGAAGCTGCCGCCGGCCGAGCGGTGGCCGAAGGCAACAATAGCGTCCCCACAACGACGCTCAGCTGCAACGTGCACCACGTGCACCAGACCACCGGCCCGTTCCACCAAGGGTCGGCATCCCACCGAAGGAGGCTTCGGAGAGGCAACACCGGCGCCGGCTCAGGGCGTCGCCTGTCCAACTCCGGAAAGTCCATGACGGTTGGGGCCCTCCGAGTCCGCCTAGACGGCCAGAGGTCCCAGGTGACGCCAGACCGCGTCGTCCCGACCGTCCCAGTCCGCAACTCCTTTCAAGGGCTGGAGAAACTAAAAGGGAAGGTGACGCCCGCTGTTGTGGCCACCCCACCAAAGATTGCACCGGCTCGCAAGCTGGCCAAACTGAAGCAAGTCTGGGTACCCAGGGAGGCCCAGCCCACTGCACCCGCCCAGGCGGGGCCCAGCACTTTCCGCCCGAGGAGGGCCCGAAGAGATGACGGGGTCGAGGCAGTGACCCCCACTCTCCGACCGGCACCCGTCATTCCGGTGCCGCCCGAGAATGCTCATCGCCGTCGCCGAGGGCGCCGGCACAACGCCGCCCGCCCGGCACTCGGGGCCTACGCTCCTCCTGCTGCCGTCATCGACGCGCAACCACAGGCCGCTCTCCCTGACCAGGAGTGGGAAGGGATCGAGCAGGCTATGAGAAACTACCTCCGAGGCCCTGGTAGCACCCCCGCTGGCCGCCAGAGACTACTGGGGGCAATGACCTCCGCCTTCCAGGAAGAAAGGGGGGAACCTGCACCTAGTATGGAGTCGAGGACCCGCCCGGAAGAGCCGCGCCAGTCCCCTGTACGGGAGGAGGCGCCGTCCCGACGGTCGGTCTTCGACAGGCTAACATTCCCAGGAGGACCGTCCCGGAGGGCGTCAAGAAGAAACAAGAATAAGAAATGGCAGACATTCACCTGCAATATGGCAGGGGTCCATGGTCGGTATGGGGCCCTACCCACCGACCCGGAAGAATTGGCCAGAATAGCCGCCAGGCCGGGACCCCTTACCAGAAGAAGGAGAGCGGCAGGCGGCGCGACACCCACGGGGCCCCTCACGGCCCTCACGGCCAATGTGGTCACCACCGGCGACACGAGTGGCGGACCCTCGACATCATCCGAGGACGCCCCGGCCGAAGAGACAGGGGGCATGCCCAGTCTTCCCACAGCTGATCCAGCAATGCTGCTCATGATGCAACGATTCCAGCAGGAAATCGAATCACTTAAAAAGCAGTTGAATGAGCGAAACACACCACCCCCAATGTCCTGGCAGACCGAGACCATACCCGAGGTACCCAGGGACAGGGGGCAGTCTTCCGAGGCAGCTCTTCCGGCAACCCTCGATCCCCCCGGGGGCACGCCCCCGCAGCAAGCACATTGCACAGCGGTGACCCCGCCACAGGCTCCGCTTTCACAAGGGTCCCCCATGGCCCCCCGAGCGACCGTGGTAGTCACCCCGAGCGCACAGCCCGCTCATTTCTACCCGAACCCGGTCGACCCGGCGGCAGTCAGCCGGTTGATGCTTGAGCAGATGATAGACATGAAGTTGGCCGAAAGGGGCGATGGGGATCAGACGCCTTTCGACGTCTACCGAGTACCCTACCCGGCTCAGTATGCTGCCAGGAAGTTGCCGGCTGGCGTCACCAAGCCGCCGAAATTTGAAAAGTTCAATGGGCAAGGATCTCCCAGAGAGCATATTGCCTATTACGTGAACGTCATGGGAGACCTGGCTGCTGATGAGGCCTACCTCCTGAAGTTCTTCGGTTCAACACTCACCGGGCTTGCCTTTGAATGGTACTCCGGCTTGTCGCCCGGGTCGGTGGCCGATTGGCCCGACATGCAGAAGAAGTTCAAGGAAAGATTCTACGTGGCCGAGAGAGAAGTTACTATGACTGAACTCTACGCCACAAGACAGAAGAATGATGAGTCGGCCCTCGACTACATCAAAAGATGGAGGAACCTTAGTATGAGGTGCAAACGCCCCCCGCATCAGGAGGACGCAGTTCAGATCTGCAAGCAAAACTTAAAGAAAGAAATCCTAGAAAGAATGATCGGCACTGAGGTCAAGACATTTGACCGTCTGAACAATGTGGTAGCGGAGATCGAGGCATTCTTGGCCCGATACTCCTCCACCCCAGCCATGTCAAGCCAGAGGGCCAGGCAGGCGGAGAAGAAGCCGGCTCCCCCGGAGGTGCATGCACTAGACTTCCAGGCTTTTGAAAAGCAGAAGGAGAAAGCCAAGGGAGCGGCTAACCCTCCGCCGCCCAGAACCACAGAACGGCGGGAAGGCCCCTCACTAAGAGAGAAGATGAGAAACAAGTTGTATTCCTTCTCCCGGGACAAGTCCAAGCTCCTGTTTGAGTGGGCAACCAGCTACAATAAGATCACATTGCCAGAGCCGAAAAGGCCTGGCGACTCAAAGAAGAAGGATGACCCGCGCTTCTGCATGTACCACCGGGTGCTCGGGCATACTATTGAAGATTGCTACGTCTTCAAGGATGTTATTGAGTCCTTAATCAGGGACGGGGAGCTGGACATGGGGGAGCATAAAGTAGACCCCCCGCAGCCACACGAGCTGCCCAGCATAGCCTCCTCCGTCAATATGATCTCACTATATCAGGAGCTGCCAGAAGAATGGGCGAAGGCCTGTGCCCGTGCCACTTATGAAACCTTTATCATGGCCCCAGCTCAAGACCAAGAAGGGTGGCAGACTGCACCCAGAAAAACCAGAAAGGCGCGCGCCTCTCGACCTACCCCAGGAATTCACTCGAGGGTAGCAGCGCCCCTGCCTGCACCGCCCCCGGTAAACCCTGTTTGCCACGACACGGCCCCCCGGCTGGTCATGAGGCGGCCCACTCACAACAAGAAGAGCTCTGCCCCGCTGCGGATGTACAAGAAGACTAGCCCGGCGGTTGAAAAACTCCAGGCTATTATCGACGGGCTTGAAGATTATAAGCAGCCCAAAATCCAGCCCGTCGAGCTAAAACAATATGTCCCCTGGGAGCAGTTCGAGTCACTCGAGCTGGCTCCAGGAACAGAAGCTGATGCAGACAAAGAGCCTCCCCTGTGGGGTGAACCTATTCGAGAGCAGCCGTCCGCTGCAGCGGGCAAGAAGAAGAAGAAGAGAAGACCCAGGGGCAAGAAGAAGAAGGAGGTCGTCTTCGCCTGCAACACCCTCTCGGCGTTGTTCGACACCTCTCTCTCCCTGGAAGAGAAAGAAGAAGAGCCACCCCATGAGCCGGCGGAAGTGAGTCAAGCTGAAGCATCCACCTCCCAGCACGCCACCAGGTCAGGGAGGAAGTGGGGGCGCTCTCCTCAGGGCAGCCTCAACATCATGCTCAGGGGGGAACAACCATACCAGGTTCCCGAGCCCGAGGTCCGAGGCACCGAGATCCCTCCTCCATCAGGCCTCTACCCCGGAGGCACCAAGAGTCAAGGCGCCCCGTCGTTCGCCGAGTTCCTGTCAGCTCGAGCAGGAAGGCGGGCGCACCCCCAGGGGCCCGCTGCGACCAGTAAAGCAAGCATTCCCCAAGCTCTGCCAGCTGCAACTCCTGCCCAGCCAGAGGAAGAATTCAGCGGCACCCCAAACCTCGCCGAATTCATGCGAACAGCGGAGGAGGCCCAACAGGCCCCGCCTGCTCAACGGGCTACAACAGATCCCGCAAAGGAGGCGTCCCCTAATCCGGCACCCCAATCCCAGGATGAGGGCAGGCGCAGCAAGCCCGAAGAGATGAAACTGCTCAAGGTGCGGGCGGCCGAGCGAATAGTCAGACACCTCAAGAAAATCCCGACCCGGTTCACGGTGTGGGAGATGCTGTCCTTGAATGAAGAAACACGGCAAGCCATCATCGCCGCACTCCAGACGCCAGCACACCTTGAAGCCTGTTTGGCAGAATTATCACCTGAAGTAGCAGTGGCTTTCACAGAAGATGACATGCTCCTACCGACTTGCAGCCATAACAGGCCCCTCTACATGAAAGGGCAGCTGAACGGCCAGCCTATCAACAGGGTCTTGATCGACCCAGGGGCAGCAGTGAATATACTCCCGTACCGGGTATACCAGAAGCACTACTTTGACGTACACCTGGTCGAAGTTAAAAATGTCAAGATTGCCGGCTTTAACCAGAAATGTGAGGTTCCCATGGGGGTCGCAGAGTTCAACTTGACCTTTGACGACTTCACCTCCAAAGTCCAGTTCCACGTCATCAACTCCAGCACGTCCTACAAGGCGTTGCTCGGCCGGCCTTGGCTACACCAAAATAGGGTGGTGCCCTCCACCTTGCATCAGTGTATCAAGTACCCCTGCGAGGGAAAGGAAGTCAGAATCTTCGCCGACCTCCACCCGTTCGAGGTGTTTGAGTGTCACTTGTCAGATGCTAATCTGTACTTGGAAGAGGCGAAGCAAGCTCCTCAAGCTGCCCGAGACAAGGGAAAGAAGAAAATGGAATCGGGAGGCTGGTTTCCTCCGCCGCCCCCAGGCTATGTGGCTCCCCCACATGTACCATGTATTGCACAAGAGGAAGGGGTATTTAGGGCAGCCCCTCTCCCCATCTACCCCACACCGGGGGCACCCTGCCTCGAAGACCTGCTAGAAGATGTCAGGGTCCCGCCAGGGATCGTCAAGCCGATAGCGGAAATTGAATGCCAAGCGGCTGAGCAATTGAGAACCTTCGAGGTGCCTAACCCCGAGGGGCCGCCCACTATCTTCTATGTGGCCGGGGAGAAGCCGGTCAGGGAAGACGACGATTGCCGGTTCCCTGACGAGTTGCATGACCCGCACGTCCCCATTACGGGACTTCCCCACATGACTGACCGGGCAGCCAGAATGGTCAGGAAGCAGAAGATTCCTCCCTACCAGCCCTCCAGCCGGAAGGAAATGTTTGAAAAAATGTGGAATCCACCAAACCTGGATCGACGGTTGCTGAAAGTCACCAAGCACCCCGGTCTGGGCTTTTCACTAGAAAATTACTACGAGACTGATGTCATATCGGTCTCAACATGGCCCGGCAACGATCCCGTAGAAGCTACAGATTCGCGGAAAGCCTGTCAAGACGCACATCCTGCGCCCCCAGTTCAGGAGGCACAAGACGAGGAGATCTTCCTTTGGAAACCTCCCCGCCGCCGTTGCATAGAGAAGACCCCCTCCTTCTCCGAAGTGTCGACCTCGAAAGGGCACACCGGCGAAACACCTTCGCCCCGGCCGGCCGGCGAAGCAAGGAGCAGCAGCATGGGCCATGCTCCGAATTCCCCTCGATACGACCCCGTCATGTACGCCTTGTACCACAGGCAGCAACGGGAGATCGAGATGCTGAAGAGGCGGCTAGCCGAGTTAACCTCGCTAGTCGCCGACCTGATCCAGGGCTCCCTCCCCCCATGGGGTGGCCGGATGCCTCGGCCCCGAGGCGCCAGTCCCAGCACCCCCGCTTTGTCAAGGCAGGAAATGAGAGACATGGCAAGCTCGCTGACCGAGCGGCCGACCAGGCAAGGGCTGACACTCCAAGAGAAGCTACAGAAGCCTTATTCCTTTCCGAGAGAGAAGACCCGGGGCATCTTCGACTGGGCATGCCACTACGGCAAAGTCTCCCTTCCACGGTCCAAGAGGCCGCAAGACACCCGAAGAAGCGGGGACCCGCTATTTTGCCCTTACCACCAGATGCTGGGCCACGCCATTGAAGACTGCTATGTCTTCAAAGACATTGCCCAAGACCTCATTGACAGGGACGAGCTCAGGATGGGGGATTATGTGATAGCCCCGCCACGCCCCCATGTGGCGGACAGCCCCAGAGCGGGAGCCTACACCGTGTCCATCCACTACCAGGCCCCTGAAGATGCGGCTGCCCCGGCCCCCGTCCAAGCTATCTACGATGAGTACATAGAAGACCCCGGGGTGGCCCTGTGCCTTTCTGCACCAGCGGACCTCATAGACCCGGCGGCTGCGGTCCAAGAGGACTGCACGGCAAATCCAGCCACCACACCCAGCCAGGAGGAGCAAGAAGACGAGGATGCCATCCCCGAGCCCGAAGACAATGAAGGCCAAGACTTCGTCGATTTGTCGCCAGCCCCGCCGGAAATTGAAAATGGCGGCCGGGCCACAGTCGACGAATTGATTGAGATCAACCTCGGCACAGAAGGTGACCCCAGGCCGACCTTTCTAAGTGCTCTCATCCCCCCTCGTGAGAGAGAACAATACATGAAGCTGCTACAAGAGTTCCGGGATTGCTTTGCCTGGAACTATAAAGAAATGCCCGGACTCAGCCCCGAGGTGACTCAACACATCCTGTCCCTTGATCCCAAGGTGGAGCCAGTGAAGCAGTCTCCCCGGCGCATGAGGCCAGAGTTAACCAGCCAGATCTGCAAGGAGGTCGACAAGCTCATAGATGTCGGCTTCGTGGCGGAAAACCAATACACCACATGGTTGGCCAACATTGTACCAGTGAAGAAGAAGAATGGACAGATCAGGATTTGCGTGGATTTCCGCGACCTGAATAAAGCCTGCCCAAAAGACGACTTCCCGGTGCCTATCACCGAAGTGATGATCGATGCAACTACTGGCCACGAGGCCTTGTCCTTTATGGATGGGTCGTCCGGCTATAACCAAATCTGGATAGCCGACCACGACCGGATTCACACCGCCTTTAGGTCACCTAAAGGGATATTTCACTACAAGAGGATGCCCTTCGGCCTCAAGAATGCTGGTGCCACATATCAGCGGGCGATGACCAAGATCTTCGACGAGCTGCTATACAGCAAGGTCGAATGCTACATCGACGACCTGGTCGTCAAGACTAAAAAGAGGGATGAGCATCTGAATGACCTCAGGGTCGTCTTCCAAAGGCTCCGTCTGTACGGGCTGAAAATGAATCCCATGAAGTGCGCCTTTGGCGTGTCCAGTGGAAAGTTCCTCGGCTTCATCGTCCGACACAGAGGGATCGAGATCGACCCCTTTAAGATAAAAGCTATCCAGGAGCTGCCCCCTCCGAAGAATCTGGGAGAGCTGAGATCCCTACAGGGGCGTCTAGCTTACATCCGCAGGTTCATTTCCAACCTGTCGGGGCGCTGCCAGCCATTCCACAGACTAATGATGAAGAATGCACCTTTCAGCTGGGGTCATGAATGCCAGCACGCGTTTGACCAGTTAAAGGAGTATCTGGAGACCCCGCCTGTCCTGGGGGCACCTGTCAAAGGCAGACCGCTGATTCTATACATAGCGGCCACCGAATACTCACTGGGGGCAATGCTCGCCCAAAACAATGATGAGGGAAAAGAGCAGGCTCTCTACTACCTCAGTCGAAGATTGGTGGGTGCAGAAGCTAAGTACACCCCGATTGAGAAGATCTGCCTTGCCCTGGTCTTTGCAGTCAAGAAGATGAGGCACTATATGCTGTCCCATGAAGTCAGCTTGATATCCAGGGCCGACCCCATTAAGCACATCCTTTTTCAGCCCGTCCCAAAGGGGCGCCTTGGCAAGTGGGCCGTGCTACTCATGGAGTTCGATATCACCTACGTGCCGCAAAGGGCCGTTAAGGGACAAGCCGTCGCGGATTTCTTCGCAGCACATCCCGTGCCCGAAGACTCCCCGTTGGCCACCGAGCTACCTGAAGATGAAACACTAGAGGTAGACCAAATACAACAAGCCATCTGGCAGCTTTACTTTGATGGAGCCTCAAGGACAGAAGCGACCCCGTCCGGGCGCACCAAGGTACGAGCCGGAGCAGGCATCGTCCTCAAGTCGCCGGACGGAGAGGTGATGCACACTTCCTGCTGCATCAGCAAACCCTGCACCAATAATGAAGCAGAGTATGAAGCCCTGATCATCGGCCTCCAGGTCGCCCTCCAAATGGAGATCAAAATGCTCCAGGTGTTCGGCGATTCGCTGCTGGTCGTCAAGCAAGTCCAGGGGCAGTTTGATGTCCGAAAACCTGAGCTGCTCCCGTATCACACTAAAGCAAAAGGGCTCATGGAGCGGTTCTACCTCCTCGAGATAGGCCATGTCGCCAGAGGGGAGAACGCACAAGCCGACGCATTGGCAAAATTGGCAAGCTCACTGGCGGTGCCCCCAGATGGATATCTCCATATCCAAGTAATAAACCAACGCCAGATGCCCAGCATGATAGAAGAAGAGCCGGAAGAAGAGGACCTACAGGTCGCTACAGCAGAAGCCGTCAGCCTGCCTGACTGGAGGGACCCCCTAATGCAGTGGTTCAGGCACCAGCAACTACCCGACCGAAGAGAAGAAAAGATCAAGCTGGTCAGAACCAAGGACTCCTATGAGCTCCGAAGCGGAATATTATTCCGGATTGTGGCCGATGCCAAACGGAAGCTACTCCTCCGATGCTTGTCCATTGAAGAAGCTTGGAGGGTTATGAAGGAGGTCCATGCCGGCATAGCTGGCGCACACCAGGCGGGGCCGAAAATGAAAATTGAAATCAAGAAACTTGGCTATTATTGGCCTGCAATGTTCAACGACTGTTGCGAGTATGCTAAGTCGTGTCAGAGATGTCAGGAGCATGCCACCATTCCCAGAAGACCTCCTGCACCACTACACCCAACAGTGCCCAGTTGGCCGTTCGCCCAATGGGGAACGGACGTCGTGGGCCCCTTGCCCGCGTCTTCCACAGGTTGCAAATACATTCTGGCGGCGACCGACTACTTCTCCCGCTGGGCCGAGGCCGTTGCCTTACGGGAGGTCACCGGAGAAATCGTGGCCAGGTTTTTCCTCCGCAACATCATATTCCGGTTCGGCGTGCCCGACCGAATTGTATCAGACAATGGCAGCCACTTTCGCAACCAGAAAGTCTACCGACTAGCAGAAAAATACAAAATTGATTGGAGGACCTCAACTCCTTACAATCCACAAGCTAATGGGCTGGCCGAAGCTTTCAATAAGACACTCTGCACTCTCCTGGCCAAGACTGTTAGCCCTAACAAAAGGGACTGGGAAGGAAGAATGTATGAAGCACTTTGGGCGTACCGAACCGTATACAAGACCCCAACGGGCTGCTCGCCCTTCTCTCTCGTATATGGCTCGGAAGCAATCATCCCCGTCGAACTGGAGATACCGTCCCTCAGGGTCGCCATTCAGCATGGGCTTGTCCCCGAAGGGCAGACCAACACCGAGCGAAGGCTCGATGAACTCTCCAGTCTGGAAGGAAAGCGGCTTCAAGCCCAACAGAATATCCAGGTCTATCAGGCCCGGATTGCACGCGCCTTTGACAAGCTCGTCAAGGAACGCGAATTCAAGAAGGGTGACCTTGTCATGGTCAAGAGAAGAGATCTCATGGCGGCCAACCCCAAAGGTAAGCTAAACGAGAACTGGCTCGGACCCTACGTAGTCCAGAAAGTCTACGAAGGCGGAGCCTATGTAATTGTCAACCACCGCGGGGAGGTTCAATTCCCGCCTCTTAATGGAAGGCACTTGAGGCTGTACCACGCCCCAGCGCCCCCATTCAGGTAATAATATTACTCTTCGCCCCATTTTGGGGCGGATTTGCGTGATTAATGTCCGAATGATTTGGCCACCAGCCGGGTTCCCGAAAAAGGGAAGAAAGGAATAGAAAGAGAAAGAAAGAAGAAGCAAAAAAAAGAGAAAGACAAAAAAAAGAAGAAGCAAAAAAAATGGAAAGAGGAAGAGAGAAGAAGCAAAAAAAAGAAGGAAAGAAAAAATGGAAAGAGAAAGAAGGAAGAAGCAAAAAGAAAAAAAAAGAAGAGAAAAAAAAAGAGAAAAAAAAGAGAAAAAAAAAGAGAAGCCAGAAAGGGGGAACGCCCCCCATTTCCAGTCACCGCCCCGCATCAGCGGGGGTACCAAAATTGATTTAAAAAGAAAGAAACAAACTCTTCTCTCCGTCCTTCCCGAGCGATGAGTACCCCTTTGGCTCGGACCTCCCGTCCGGGTCATTGACTAAACAAACTCTTCTCTCCGTCCTTCCCGGGCGGTGAGTACCCCTTTGGCTCGGACCTCACGTCCGGGTCATTGACTAAACAAACTCTTCTCTCCGTCCTCCCCGGGCGGTGAGTACCCCTTTGGCTCGGACCTCACGTCCGGGTCATTGACTAGACAAACTCTTCTCTCCGTCCTTCCCGGGCGGCGAGCACCCCTTTGGCTCGGACCTCACGTCCGGGTCATTGACTAGACAAACTCTTCTCTCCGTCCTTCCCGGGCGGTGAGTACCCCTTTGGCTCGGACCTCACGTCCGGGTCATTGACTAGACAAACTCTTCTCTCCGTCCTTCCCGGGCGGTGAGTACCCCTTTGGCTCGGACCTCACGTCCGGGTCATTGACTAGACAAACTCTTCTCTCCGTCCTTCCCGGGCGGTGAGTACCCCTTTGGCTCGGACCTCACGTCCGAGTCATTGACTAGACGAACTCTTCTCTCCCTCCTCCCCGGGGGGCGAGCACCCCTTTGGATCAGACCTCCCGTCTAAGTCACTGACTAAACAGACCTTTCTATCCGCCACCTCTGAACGGCAAAAGGGGTCTCTGGCCAAGTACCCCTCACTCGAGACTAGCACGCGCTTCCAATATTGCGGCAAAACCAGGGAGTTGCCCGTTCGGTATGGTGGAGTGGTCCCCTCATCCTCCCCCTGGGAAGGCGAGCACTCTCCTGTACCCTGACATGGGTCCCTGCCTGGTCCTTCCAAAGTGAATCCCCGCAAAGACTCATACCCTGCCAATGGGTCCCTACACGAAAAGGGGGGAAAGATACAAGAGCGAGGGAAGAGGAAGGAGAAAACAATATGCACGGAAGAGAAAGAGGGGTGGGAAAGCTCCCTCCGGGATAAATGCATACACCAGGAACGCGTGAAATCATAAATGCTTTGCTCTATTCAAAAGAGGATCAAACTACATGTGCTGCGGGGCATACCCCTGTGTTACATTCAAAAAAAAGAAAGAGAAATTAAGGGATGCAACGCTTAGTCGATGTCCCTGAAGATGTCCTCGAGGGGGAGGATCCCGACGCAAGGGAAGTTCGTCATATCGCGCAGTCGGCCCCTCAATCCCTCAAGACGGGCGAGCTCCGCTTCGACGGACGCCATTTCAACGTCGGCGACGGCAAGAGCTTCCCTCTCCTCTGCCACCGCCCCTTCCGCCTCGGCGAGGCCAAGTTTAGCCGCAGCGAGATAGCCCTCCAGCTTCTCGATCCGGTTCTTGAAGGAACGAACGCTGCCTTCGCCTTCCTCTAGGGCCTTTCCGTGGCGTTCTCTACTGTCGCGTCGGGCCTTTAGGGTCTGCAGATATTCGTCTGCCTGAGCATCAAGGGCGGCGCGTTCGTCAGGAGCCTGGGTCTCCAGGAACTCGCGGCGCTTGACATACTTCAGCAACAGCAGAACCCGCCGCGACCATTCTCCCAGCGGGCAGCTGAGCACTTGCAACGCCCCGGTCAATTGCACCACTATAGTATGCACCTCCCTATATGACAGAGAAGGGTCGGCGAGGAGCATGGTCCGTAGAGTGATCAGCATTTGGCGTACTGGAGCTTCTGATGACATATGGCTGACTGAGGGCGCTACCGGAGGAGTGAATTCCACGGTGCTGTCCACCTCTGCCCACAGGTCGGTATCTGCCGCCACTGAAGATGAAGGAAGGGCGAGGGTCAAGTCGCCCGGCCGGCCTAGCTCGACGAGAGACTCTTGGCCAACCACTGCCTGGGGAACGGACGAGACCATTGCCGAAGCCTCCGGCGCCCCCATCGTTTGGATTTCCCCTGCCCCCTTTGCCTCCGTCTGGCCCGACCCTGCCACTGCTCCAAGGGGCAGGGGTGCAGGGGCCGTCACCTCGGCTAGAGGAGGAGCTTCGAGTAAGGACAGGCCCGAAGTCGCCACCCATGAACTCCTCCCTCGCAGCTGAGATCCCTCCAGATGCGCACGGAGCCCCGCAAATATCTGCTGCAAGAGCGGGTCCTCCATCTGAGCCGGGAGTTTCGGGAAGGGCGGAAGCGGAACCACCAGCTGGGGTAAACGTCCCGCTTCCACGAGCGCAGCCAGTCTCTCTCTCTCCAAGCCCAAGACTGGAGCCGGCCCCTCCACCGCTATCGGGCCAATGCTCGGTCTCCGTTTGGCCACTGCCTTCCGGATACGACCAGGCGCCTTCCCCGATATCGGCATCGCCTGACCATGGGAATGGGAATCAGCTATTCGCCATCTAAAATAAACCATGCAAAAGGGAGACCGTGGAGCCCGCATACTCACCTCAGCCGCTGGGATGATGCTACCTTCAGGCGCGATCTCCCCCTCCTCCAGAGGCTCGCCCGCCGCTCTGGTAGTACCGGAGGGCTCCGCGGGCATTTCCTCTCGAAGGGCGTCGAGTAAAAGAGCCAATTTGCCCATGCCGACATCGACCCCTGTTGGGCGGTCGATCAGCGCAGCCGGGGCAGCCTCCTCTGCGACCTCAAGTTCGGCCGGTTCTTGAAAATCCTAAAAAAGGGGGGGGGGATAAAGTCGTCAGTCAATCACAAAAAGGGAAGGGAGAGCCGGCCTAAACAAGCTCACACTCACGGCGGTCTTCCCCACAAGGCTCGGGAGCCAGCAAGTAAGGGGGCCCCGAAGACCGGCTCGGGCGGCTCCGATGCCCCGGACACGCCCTCGTCAGGAGCTGCTTCGTCGGAAGAGTAGTTGTAATCTACCTCTTCCCCAGGCGGAGACTCGACCGCCGTCGGCTCGGCCTGGGCCGGCAGAGGAGCTTCCTCCTCAGAGTCTCTGTCCAGCACGTCCTCCCTCGGGCTAGGCGAGGCTTGTACTCCGATCTTCTTCCTCCTCACATATGTCAGCGTCATCGGGAGGTCGAGATCAGGCCACAATGACTTGGTGGCCGCCGCGGCAACGCCTGTCATGCAAAGGAAGATAAGCCATGCTGAATCTACTGGCCCCCAGGACACAAAAAAAAGGAGTTAACCGTATAGTCGAAAATATTTACCCCCTTCAGTTCCTGCGACACGAGATGACCCACGGGCTTCCTCAACAGGCAAACCCTTCTCGGGAGTCCCAGCCGTACCCTCGCCCGGGAGCAACACGGGCGCCGATTCCTCCGTGCTGCCCGTGAGATAGAAGCGCATCGTCGCCATGCGCGAATCCGAGGCCAACTCGGGAGGCCGGTCGACCGCAGACGACACGGGCGGCCGATGAATCTCACCAGCTTCGCGGCTCGGTTCGGTCTGCGTGGCTTCGAATTCCTCGAAGGACAAGACAGGGGCCACCGGCGAGGCTGCCGTCGGAGCCGGGGATGCCTCGGTCCGCTGCCGTTTTACCGTCTTTTGCCCGGCCACCTTGGCAGCAGCCAGTGCCTTCTTAACGGGCGACTGTGCCCGGGGCCTTCCCGTTGCCTGCGGCAAGGGAGCCGGAGCCGCCGCCGGGGTCGCCTCTGCCGGGACCGCAACTTCACCCATGTCAGGCGAGGGCACGGGCTCTCCCATAGAAGCTGAGACAAAAGAAGTATCCAGGTGTCAAGACTCCACTCCAAAATAAAAGGGGGGGGGGGGAGATTCAAGAGACACGCTAATGATCGGGAACACTGACCGGCAGGTTGACCTGGCTCGGGACGGGCAGCTTCGAATTCCTCGAAAGACGGGACTAGTGGTGCCAGAGGAACAGCCGTCGAAGCCTTAGCCGTTTCTGTCTTCCTCCGCTTTGTATCCCGCTGCTTAGCCGCCTTGGCGGCGTCCACCGCCTTCTTCACAGGCGATTTAGCCCGGGGCCTCTTCGCAGCCTTAGGCAAAGGAGCCGTGGTCGGGGCCAGCGGCGCGGCTTCAAAATACGCAGGCTTCTTCACCAGCCGGAGGAGGTTCCGGTACGTGGCCATCTGCGTGCTGTCGGGATGGTCTGCAAAGAAAAGAGGGGAAAGAACGAACATGCATATACCATTAGTACCTAACTCACCGCGAAAGCCGCAGCGCTGAGGGACAAAACCGAAGAGCAAGAGGGAACTGAATACCATGAGGGCCAGTGTACAGCCGCAGCGTGATCGGCCAGTAGCTCAGGGATATCTCCTTGTCCCGACGTGCCGCCTCCCGGACTAGCCAACAAACGTCCTCAATAGTTTGACACCGGTCCGTGAGGTTGGCCAGATCCGCATGCTTCTTGGAAGAAAGGTGACAGAAAAGATTGAAGTGGTCCATGCCCCACCCATCAGCATAATAATAAGGGATGTGCAGGCGCTTGCCCAGGATGGAGGCCGTCACATCTTCAATCTTCATCCCATTCACCCGGAGGAGGATATATAGCCACGTGGTATCCTTGTAATTCTCGGGCTTCCTCTCCTCCCGCCTCACGAACGTGCGATACAGGCAGGCCAAGTCCCTCTCTGGGCGCCAGCTCTTGGCAGGAGTCCCCTCTTCCTCTATGGGGAATGGGTAGTTCATGAGCTCCAGACGGTCGCTCCCCACCCGGCACAAGTCCCGCAGCGTCTTCTCGTAGTCATCCTTAGCCGCTGGGGGTAGCTCCACCTTCGGCGTCGGCCTCATGTCCCGGGCTTCCCGGCGAGCCATCAGATACGCTGCCACTTCCTTTTCCTGTCTGTTCTTGAGCCGAAGAAGATGGTCTGGCTCGATATCAAGCACTGGCACTGGCTGCCGGCCAAGGAATCTCCTTTCGGCGCCATCCCAACAATCGGTCTTGTGCAACCGATAGAAAGCCGTCCGGGCATTCCACCACTTTATGTAATCTTGGGTCACTCGGGGGACACGACCCGGGGCCGGTACTCTGAAAGAGGCGGAGTCCGCTCGGTGGAAGAAGTCCCACCAGCTTTTGGCGTGCTCGGCAACCAAACTTCCCCGGACATTCCGCGAGGGCAAGCCGAATTGCGCATGATAAGCAGGGATATGCTGATCATACCCGAAATTGCGACCGAACCGGAAAGGGTAATATGGCTCCAGCAACACATTCTCCCCCTTTCTGAATACCAGCACGCTCGGGCGAATTGACAGCGCCCAGTCTCGCAGTTCCGGCTCCAGTAGTGGGCGCACCACGTTCTCCTGGCTGATAGGATGAACGTACCTCTCCACCTGGTCATCCTTGCATTCCCTCTTATTATTCACGAGGGGGCTTGAGTGTGCGGCCAGCGTCCAGAAATGAATAGTACCGGCTGCATCCCGGGGAACCGTGGTCAACTGCCCCCGGATATCATACATCCGCATCGAGGTAGAAGCCGGCTCTGCACTCGCGAACTCCAGCATCCTCGGTATCAGCCCCCAATCCTGGAGAACTCGCGGGGCAAACTCCGGGAACAGCGAACAAACCCACGCGTTGAAGAAGTGCAGTGGGCACACATACCGGGCCTGCCTGGGAAACTGGTGCGTGCTGATATCCCCCAAGGCCTTGTAAATTAAGCAGAGGGCGGCCGGGCACAGAGAAAGCTTGATACCCCACGCCATCTGGCACGCCGGGTAGATGGCGTCCGGCCGGATAACTGTCTCGTCGCCGTACGGCATGGCAAATGAGCATAGCCAGTACGTGAGATAGGCGGCGCAGTGGGTCTGGGGATCCAAACCCATCGGGTTAGGCCCGCTTCGACGCCCTCTAGACGGGATCTTCACGTCAAGCTTGGGCTTTGCACGCTTCTTGGGAGCCACGGCAGTACCAACGCAGGGGAATTCCTCGTACCGCTTCGGCCCGTCGAAGAAATACTCCAGCCACAGGGGCATGCGCACCCTCTTCCTGTCCCCACGGGCGGGCTGCTTCCCCTTGTGCGACAGCTGGTACAGCTCCCGGTACGCCTTCATCAGGTACCGGTATGAATACCCCAGAGAATAATAGCCGTCCCCGTTGGTCTCGTCTTTGATTAGGTCCGGGAGGCATATTTCTTCATAAGGCTCCCCGTCAATGGGCAAGCCGCTCAGCTGGCTTAGGCTCCATAAATCCAGAGAAGTCTCGCCCTCCGCCGTGTAGAAGGTGTTAGTCGCTGCGCTGAACACCTCTATCATGCCGCAACAGAGGCCCTTGGAAATGGGATAGCCATATCGGGAGGCGTATACGCTGTGATAAACGCCGACCCGGACCAGCAAAGGAGCATAGTTGAACAGCACATGCTCCGTGAACTCCACCGCCCTCTCCCGGAAGGTGTGGGCGTCCTGAAGCTTCAGCTCCCCGAACCAGCCCAGTGATAGATCATACTTAAATCTGATGGCCAAACAGTCCAAGACGAAGGGCTCTTCCCTGTAGCCCCACTTCAGGGGAGCCAAGAACAGGCCGAACCGAGGCGCCTCGTTGTGCACTTTCCCGGCAGACAAGTCCCATCTGGCCGGAGTAAACTGAGGCGCCCGCACCAGCTTGTCTTCAGCCGGCAGTACCCCTTCGATCCCCAGGACCGGCTTCCATTCCCGGGCTTCTCCCACCAGGTACATCGGGATACTCCGGGGAACGCTGTACAACAGGCTATCCCGGGCCTGCAGTATAGCCTGTTCAGCCTTCTTCACGACCCGGAAGTCTCGCCCTTCCCGCGAGCGAAAATGCTTCAGAAATCGAACCAGGTGTCTGTCCTTCGGGAAGTCCTTTCTGTACTCCCCGGTGACCCGGTCAAATGTGAAGCCACTGTCAACTCGGGCAAGCCTCTGGAAATCCATGGTCTCCCCGTCGACTCAGATGACTCTGCCAAAGCGGCTATTTCTGCATGCTCCCGATCCAAGTCCTCTACATTTAACCAGGTAACTGCTGGTACCTGGGCCCCGTGGGATAAGATCAGCACCAATAGCAGCAGCAGGAGCCGAGGAACCACTTGGGGCAGCCATTTATCTACAAAGATACACAAATAGAAGATCAGAATAAGCCACGTGCAAAAGGGAGTGAAAGACTGTAAAGGGGCTTTACTACAAGTCAAGTGAACAAAATATTGCCAATTTCGGACGAAATTTCGGCAGAGTTTCCCCTAGGCCAGAGGCGTAAGGGAAAACACGGGTGCGCGTCCACAAGGAGTGACGGCCCCAACAAAACATGGTGGGCCCCGAGAGGCAACACCAGAAGTCCGTCGATCGAAAAGTCTTCTTCCCCGGGCTTAAGGCCTCTTTGCTGGCTCACTGACTAGTGCCTTCCCCGGCACGCCCTGAAGCTGCCCTCGCCGGCACGCTTCGAGCGGTCTTCCCCGGCACGCCCAGACAGGCCCCTCACCGGCGCGCTCTAGGGCCCCTTCCCCGGCACGCCCCCCAGGCGTCCTTCCCCGGCACGCTCGGTGCATAGCTTCCCCGGCACGCCCCCAGGCGTCCTTCGCCGACACACTCTGCGGGCCCCTTCCCCGGCACGCCCCCCAGGCGTCCTTCCCCGGCACGCTCGGTGCATAGCTTCCCCGGCACGCCCCCAGGCGTCCTTCGCCGACACACTCTGCGGGCCCCTTCCCCGACACGCCCCCCAGGCGTCCTTCCCCGGCACGCTCGGTGCATAGCTTCCCCGGCACGCCCCCAGGCGTCCTTCGCCGGCACGTCCTCCAGGTGCCTTCCCCGGCACGCCCCTACTAGTGCCCTCGCCGGCACACCCGAGAGGCCGCCCCCAGCACGCTTTGAAGCGTCTTCGCCGACACACTCTGCGGACCCCTTCCCCGGTACGCCCCATGGGTGGCTTCCCTGGCACGCACTACCGGCAGCTTCACCGACACGCCCTGCGGCCTTCTTCCCCGACACACTTATACCACCCCTCCCCGGCACGCCCTAAAGGGCTTCCCCCGGCACGCGCACGCACTACTGGCGTCTTCACCGGCACGCTCCACAGACGCCTTCCCCGATGCGCCCTAGCCAGTCCTCGCCGGCATGCTCGAGACCTCCCCCGCCGGTGCTATCGATGGTGGCCGACGGCAGGGAAAAGAGGGGAGAAAAGGGGAAGAATAAGAAAGGGGAGGGGAAGGGGAAGAGGAACGGGGAGCCTAGGGCTCCATCGTCCGCCGGACGTGGAGAAGAAGAAGGGAGAGAAGAGAAGAGAGATGGGGGGGGGACGGCCCTCACGGCGGTGCCCTCACCGCGCTGACGATGACGACGGCGGTGGTGACGGCGGCACTCCACGAACGGAGATGAGGAAGGAGAAGGGAGAGAGAGGGGCGCCCGTTCGGTCGCGAGGAGAGAGAAAGAGAGAGGGAAGAGGGGGGGTTCGAACGGGGGTGGTTCAAATGAACCGCCCCCGCCCCTTTTATACGGCAAAAAAAAAGAGAAAGGAAAAGAAAGAAAATAAAAAAGGGGGGGAAAAGAAAAAGGGGGAAGATGAATAAAAAGGAAGAGAAGGAAATAAAAAAGAAGGGGACAAAAGAGACGGAGAAATTTCAAAAAAAAGGAGGAGCGAACATAGAGAATAAAAAAGCGAGAGGAGAATAAGGAAAAAAAGGGGTGGGGATGAAAGAAGAAAACAAAAAGGGAAAACAAAAAATTACTATAAAGAATATACATATACATATATATATGCACACATACGTATATACATCCACTTATATATATATGTATTTAGATGTGCGTAAATGAGGCACAATAGTAAGGTGTCCCCGGAGAACGTCCCATCCCCACGATCTCGGGCAGATACGCATCCGCACAAGCAAGGACGACTTTACCCCTGCACACAGTCACCTCTGCAATGGCGCCATTCCCATACCGACAAATAAGTCCCTCTCTGGCGCAAGGCCTCGTGCCCTAGCCACCCGCTCCGCACAATATTGCCATTACGGACCCTACGTCCGGATCGGCAGAACCTCTATCCTTGCGTTGGCATTAGTCCCTTGCCAACGAATAAATCCCTTTTCGGCGCAAGGCCTCGTGCCCTAGCCACCCACCCCGCACAATATGGCCATTACGGACCCTACGTCCGAATCGGCACATATTCTCCCGTTGCGCTGGCATTCCATTCTTGCCGACGAATAAGCCTTAACTCATGGCGCAAGGCTTCGTGCCCTAGCCTACACTCGCGTATCAAAAAAAAAGATAAAATAAAATAAATAAAATAGGGTTAAAAATAGAGATACCCCGCCGGACTTGTCTCTGCATGGGGACAAGGGCAAAAATGGCAACAACCCAGCTGTGGCGAAAACCCGAAAGGGCGCTACGGGCAAAATTGGGTACCCCGCCACGTGAAAACCCGAAAGGGCGCATGGGCAAAAGCAAAAGGGGGCCGGTACCGGCGAAAACCCGAAAGGGCGCTTGTATCGGTAATGTGGTTCAAAAAAAAAGGGGGAGAAAGAAAAAAAAATAGAAGAGATCAACAAACTGCTTCAGTCCCCGACACCCCGTCGGCACTAATGAAGAGACAAAGAGACCAGCAAACTGCTTCGGTTCCCGACATCCCGTCGGCACTGATGAAGAAATCAACAAATCTGGTCAGCTCCCGACGCCCCGTCGGCACTGATGAAGAGACAAAAAGACAACAAAGTGCTTCAGTTCCCGACACCCCGTCGACACTGATGAAGAGACAAAAAGACAACAAAGTGCTTCAGTCCCCGGCACCCCGTCGGCACTGATGAAGAGATAACATATGCTGCTTCAGTTCCCGGCACCCCGTCGGCACTGATGAAGAGACAAAGAGACCAACATACTGCTTCGGTTCCCGACACCCCGTCGGCACTGATGAAGAGACAAAAAGATAACGAATTGCTTCAGTCCTCGACACCCCGTCGGCACTGATGAAGAGACAACAAAGTGCTTCAGTCCCCGGCACCCCGTCGGCACTGATGAAGAGATAACATATGCTGCTTCAGTTCCCGGCTGATGAAGAGATAACATATGCTGCTTCAGTTCCCGGCACCCCGTCGGCACTGACGAAGAGACCAAGAGACCAAGAGACCAAGAGACTAAGAGACAACAAAACACGTCAGTTCCCGGCATCCTGTCGGCACTGACGAAGAGACCAAGAGACCAAGAGACTAAAAGACAACAAAGCATGTCAGCTCCCGGCATCCTGTCGGCACTGACGAAGAGACAAAGAGACCAAGAGACCAGGTCGGTTCCCGGCGCCCCGTCGGCACTGACGAAGAGACAACACACTGCTTCAGCTCCCGGCATTCCGTCGGCGCTGATGGAGTGACAAAGAGACCGACAAGCAACATCAGTTCCCGGCACCCTGTCAGCGCTAATGAAGAGGCTAAGAGACCAACATACTACCTCAGCTCCCGACGTTCCATCGGCACTAACAACGAGACCAACAAACAACCAACCAGGTCGGTTCTCGACACCCCGTCGGCATCGATAAAGGGAGAAGAGACGAAGACACCCGCGGGCACCGCCCGGCTCATCCTTCGCTTGCGCTACCCGTGGGTGGGGGGCATTTGTGGACACCGAAAATTGCACATCCAGATGCCACGCTCGGCCCAGCATCAACAACGGCCCCGAGTGAAGAAACCCCGGAGAAATCAAGCACAAGAGGCCCCACGGCCCATGGGCCTCGAAGAAAATCAAATGGGCCACGACTCGTGCTCACAATGGGCTCAAAATTGCCCATTTAGCTCTTCAACGGCACGCCCATCCTGGGCTTCAGCGGCACGGCCTTCAGCGGCACGCCCAGCCCCTTCGGCTGCCCAGCGGCACACCCTTGGGGTCTTCACCGGCACACCCCCAGGGGGGTTCAACGGCACACCCCCAGGGGGTTCAACGGCACGCCCCCTGGGGGGGTCTTCAGCGGCACACCCCCAGGGGGGGGTTCAACGGCACACCCTTGGGGTCTTCACCGGCACACCCCCAGGGGGGTTCAACGGCACACCCCCAGGGGGTTCAACGGCACGCCCCCTGGGGGGTCTTCAGCGGCACACCCCCAGGGGGGGTTCAACGGCACACCCTTGGGGTCTTCACCGGCACACCCCCAGGGGGGTTCAACGGCACACCCCCAGGGGGGTTCAACGGCACACCCCCAAGGGGGGTTCAGCGGCACACCCCCTTTGGGGTTCAACGGCACGCCCCCTGGGGGGTCTTCAGCGACACACCCTGTAGGGTCCCCAGCGGCACGCCCTTCAGGCCGTTCAACGGCACGCCCATCCGGGGCTCCAGCGGTACGCCCTTTTGGCACTACAGCGGCACGCTTGTTCAGCCCTTCAACGGCACAGCGGTGAAGCTCTTTCAACGGGCGACGTGAGGCCCATGCCCTACACATCCTTGGCGCGCAGTGGAGCCATCTCAGGTGGCAGCCGATCGTTGGGCCACGTGGCCTAGTCCACTGACAGCCAGGACAGGCAGGTCAAACCTCATGATCACGGGCCACTTCCCGCTTCGGCGGCCGTGCTCGAAGGCTCCCGCCGCCCGGGGTATAAAAAACCCCTTCTCTTCGTTTCACAGGAGAGGGAGGACAGACGGAGAGACGTACACAGACGAACACAAAGAGGGGGAGAGGCTCCGACAGTAGAAGACACACACACAGGAGAAAGAGGAGGAGAGAGAAGAGAAGAAGCGACCCTCCCGGCCTGAGCTCCGTCCGACGGCCACCGGGAAGAAACGAGAGTAAGAGGGAGAGAGCTTAATGTAACGGGGGAGAGGGTTGGGGATAGTGGCGAAGGTCTTAGGCCCCAGTGCTTCTGCCCTCTCGCATTCCATTCTTCCCTCCGTTCTCCGTTTTGTATTCTTTTTCCTTTTACTCTATGGCCCCATTTGGGGAGTTTGCTTTTGCCATATGTATGAAGGGCCTTGCCCTCTTGATTCTCATGAATGAAAACCACCCTCTCCGGGTTTCTCTTCGATTTTTGATGTTTTATGCTAGGCTTCGCGGGCTTTTGACGGACTATCCGTTCCTCCCTCCGTCTCCCCATTTCTCTGGTGTTCTTGGGGCCTCCGTGTCTATATGACCGTCCTCCCACGATCCTTAGCTTTATAGGCCCTTCGATTCCTTCCGTGGCCCTCTGCTATGTCCACCGGTTTAGGAAGGAGGGAGACCCTCACCCTCTCTCCCAATACACAGCAGCCAAGTGGCTTCTCCCCCGGCCTTGAATCCCTCTCCCATGCTCTTGGATGGCCTGCAGACCTCCCAGCCCACACACTCAATCCCCTCTGACTCTCCAACGATGCACCTTTCCGGCACTTGGCCGGCACGCCCAGAATGGCCTTCAGCGGCACACCCAGGCCTGGCCTTCAGCGGCACGCCCAGTCCTGGTCCTCAGCGGCACACCCAGTTCTGGCCTTCAGCGGCACGCTTCCCCCTTACCCTCAGCGGTGCGCCTAGATTGGCCTTCAGCGGCACGCTACCCCTATGGCCTTCAGCGACACACCCTTCATTTCCTCAACAGCCCCCTTCTTGGCCTCGTCCCCGGGGCCTTTCCTTCGCGTTTTCTGAGGTTCCATAAAGGTGTTGCCCCTCCAGGGGGGCCCACCTCCAGTTGTCGGGTTCCGCCACTCCATGTGGGCGCGTTCCCTTTATCTCCCTTACGCCCCGGGTCAAGGGGAGATGCTGCCGAATTTTCGTGAGAAATTAATGAACAATTAAAGAGGCAAAAGGAAGCAATAAACGAATAAGAACGATCAACAATGAAGCCTTCCAATTTATCAAATCACTGCCGGCATCACAACGAAAACCGAACCGAACTAATTAACTACCCGGTAGCCCGAGTGTCCGACCCGCAAGAAAAGAGGCCGAACCAAACGAAACAAAACAAGGGAGGAGTTTTATATAAAACTACACAAAAGTTAAGATAAGAAGAAAAGAAAAGCCTTAAAACAAATAATCGAAAACTGATCGAGCCCCCATTGGCCTTCAGCGGTACGCCCCATTGGCATTCAGCGGCACGCCCTCATTGGCCTTCAGCGACACGCTCCCCTTTGCCTTCAGCGGTACACCCCTTTCAACCCTCAGCGGTACGCCCCTTTTTAACCTTCAGCGGTACACTCCCTTGAGCCCCAGCGGTGCGCTCCATTGGCCTTCAGCGGTACGCCCCATTGGCCTTCAGCGGTACGCCCTCATTGGCCTTCAGCGGCACGCCCCCTTGCCCTTCAGCGGTACACCCCTTTAGCCTCCCAGCGGCACGCTCTCTGCCCTCAACGGTACACTCCCGTTTTCCCCTTCGCCGGCACACTATACATATATGCATATACAGCCTGATAAGGGCATTAATAATAGCAAATAAATTAGTAAAAATTACGCTGATTAAAGGATTCCGAATGCGCAATATTAATCACAAAAGAGGCGGGAGGGGTAATAAAAAATAAACAGCAAATGAATGATAATAACAAGAATAGTCATGAATAAAAAGAAGAGAAATCATCCCGGACAAAGGCACGAATAAACAGTAAACATCAAATCAGAAATCCCAGAAGATACGACTAAGAAAGCCCCAGATAAAAGACGCTAATGCCCACACTGCAGCTCTCTCTCTCCCCGGGACCCGGGGTAAAAGGAACAACGACGCCGCCCTTTCAGGTCGAACTCGAACCTTGGGAATTATCCCGATATGGCCAAGTTCTGACCTAATCTTGGGCCGACATCCCAATCGGACCGGATTTGTTTCTCGTTCCGGATACCTTCCGAATCCTCATTAAAATTGCCGCATGCTCGGCAGACATTTGAAGGGATCCACCCCGGTTTTTCTCGTTGTGTCTCTGCCACGGACCTGTGTCCGAATACTAGAAGGTCCACGGAGCGACCGACATGGCCGACAGTTTATAGCCCCGATATGACTTCAGTGTGACCTATCCCTATCTCTCTCTCTCGCATAATCAGTATCACTCTTTTCGGCCGCGGGGTCCCTAATTTCGGCAATTAATCAAGGGTATTCCCTCGTATGGGGGATGTAAATGACGTCGTGACCTTTATGGCGCGACGGGATTCGGTCCCGACACGAACCACACAATCGTCTGACGAAGTCAGATTCGAGCGCACCATGGGCTCTTCGGAGCCCGAATAAATCGTCACTTCGGTGACTGGCACGCCCACGCACCCAATAAACCAACGATCGCGCCGAGATACCGAGCGAACGAAAAGCGCGTCCACACCAGTGCTCTCCAAGCCCGCCCTAGGCGAAGTCCTGCTGCTCTACCTCTCGGTGTCACCATCCACGGTCAGCTCGGTCCTAGTCAGAAATGACTTGGGAATCGAAAGACCAGTCTACTACACCAGCAAGGTGCTCAATGAGGCCGAACGGAGGTACCCCGCAACCGAGAAACTCGTGCTAGCGTTGGTTACCTCCGCAAGGTGCCTCCGCCCCTACTTCCAGGGGCACCCCATCACCGTGCTAAACGGCGAGCCATTGAAGAAGATCCTGGCCCACCCCGAGGCCTCAGGATGACTCGTCAGATGGGCCATTATGCTCGGGGCCTACGACATCTCGTACCGGCCGCGATCAGCAATCAAAGGCCAAGCGCTCGCCGACTTCATTGCCGAAAGCACCATCCCCGCTGAGGACAGGCCTCCGACCACGACCGGGCCAACCTGGGAACTGTTCATCGATGGATCGTCCAATTCGGCAGGCAGCGGTGCGGGTGTACTCCTGAGGTCCCCCGAAGGGATAGAGCTACAGTACGCCTTGAAATTTAACTTTCAGGCATCCAACAATGCTTCTGAGTACGAGGCCCTTATCTCGGGAGCGCGCATGGCCCGACGGCTGGGGGTCGAGCGAGTCA